>CM059586.1:82430000-82650000 GCA_030407085.1 Trichopria drosophilae
CTCGCGTTAAAATGTGTTAACATCGCATTGTGCACTAATCGATTGCGACTAGACATAGTTAATTTAACAAGGCGCCAAGCGTCTAATTAATTTCATAATTTCAACACTTATATAACGTCGTGTGATTCTATGTTTCAAAGTTTTTTTTTTAAATATTAGTTGCAAAATATAAACCGTAAAATTTAGAACGATATTTCGTTGTTTATAAATAATAACAAAATCATGAGAAAAAATAAATCGAATTCAGTGAAACTTGAGAAAATCCATGAATTATTACATCAACATCATTCTTCAAAACAGCTTAAAATGTTTTGTTTATAAATTAGATCCACTAATGACGGATTACGACGATATGCTCTACGACAAAGTTCGTTAAAATTCGATTTGTAATGTTACCTATCTTTTTTATGCGTTCATTAGAATCTACGAGACAGATGGGAATATAAATTCGTACCTTTAGAGTACACAACAGATACGGAGTAAAAACAGGTCTCATACAAAGGACAAACTGCGTATTAATTATTGTTTTCGGCTAAAATGAGAGCGAGTTCTGGTGAGTGAGTATGTAGAAGGGTCTAAAAAATGCAGAGGATACATTTCGTTGACATTTACAAAGCGCGTTCAAAGGGATACTAAACGAAACTCGAACTATTTACTTACATTGTAATATAAGTGTAGAATTACATATAATATAAGGATATATGTAGTAATCCTAAATACAGAATGTAATTCCTGGAGCTGCAGCTAAGTTTCATTGTGAACAATTGTTTTCTTTATCATCAGTATGGATGACGCATTTGAAAGGTGCACTGTAGGATAGTGGTCATTAAAATCCAATTTCTAAATCCACGTATCTTCTGTACGGCTAGAGCGACTGTTTCTGTATCAAACATATATGCATTTTTACTAATGTGAAAAGGCCTCTGATAAGAATGCAAGCTATTATCCCTCTGATGATTACTTTTTAACTATGTAATTAAGGGCCAACGAATTAGTATTTAAGTTGTAGTGCTGGCTACCAAAGCATAGTAAAGTTTCGTGCTTCTTACAGTTACCATCGTGTAGTACCAAGTTCAGTGCAGTGCAGTGAAGTTCTTCTATTCGTTCTAAAGTGACACACGCATCTCACACAAAAGTGAAAATTTAGCTGAAATAACCAAGTAAGATCGTTGTTTAAATATAAATGCGCATAAGATTGGATAAAGTACAATTTAAAAGAACTTGTAACGACCCTATAGTACTATGCAAATGGATGGAGTTTTAACCGATTATGGAGTAATTTCTGATTTCAGCAGATGAAAATTCATTAAATTTAATTTTAAAAAGTATTATGCATATGATGTATATGTATTAATCATATTACTTTGTCAAAATAAAAATGTCACATTTAATTAACTGATCAAACGGATAAGCAGGTCACAATAAAGTGAAAATTTCTTGACATCAGACCGCCAGCTTAAAAATGTCGGAGCGAATAATTAAATTTCTAATTAAATAATTTTTTTCTTCCAAAACTATAGACTTTAGAGAAAAATATTTTAGAACATATTTAACTTAGAATTAGTTAAAGAATACTCTCAAATTTTTTCAAATTTTTTAAATGACGTTTTAAAATTTCGATTTTTTGAATTTTTGAAAAACAAAAATTGCATCGTTAAAAATCTAGTGAAAAGACTTATTTTTAAATGTTCTAACCCCGATAATCGAGAAGAGCGACCTCTAAAACGTCTAGACACGTTAGTTTAGAAAAAAACAAAAAATTATTTGTACAATTTATATACTTCAGAAGTTGAAGTGGAATTTCAGGACTTCTCGGCGTTAAAGGGTTAATACCGATTTTTTTAAGACATTAAGTTTAACACAGTTTTAAACCATCAATTGATTGTTTGTTTAGATGCACAGTGGTATGATTTCTTATTGCAAATACATAATTTGATACCTTTTCTAAATTTTTTGATTTATTTAAATATTCATGCACAACTTGAATCACGCATAATGTTTCATTAGTCGGAAAAGCGAACAAGTTTCATACAAGTGTTGATTGTTTCGGGAATCATTATTATTGTACCAAATTCTATGAATACAATATTCTTAATATCGTAGAGTTGCTCTTAATTCTACGCTATTGATATACAGTGATCGTTTTTTCATTTGTGAATATAACACATCTTGACAAAGAGGGTATCCGAAAATACTTCTAATATCATATTATGTTGTTTGACAGTACTCCCTATGTCAATATCAACTAACCACCAGTTGAGATCTAATTTAACTTTTCTAGAACTAAACAACTTTTTTTGGCTTATCTTGAACAACTTGACTACCGGCTGAACTAAGCAATTGTTCTTCCTCGGAAATGTTTTTATGCCCAGAATTAATTTCATTCGAATGTCATGCAATTTATATATATGCAGAATGACAGTATTTCTAAATAACAGTTATCAAAATATTCGCGTTGATTTAATTCGTAATATAGTCATTCCACAACCTATAATATGCATGGTACCATGCAAAGACTTAAAGAGGTCTCACAAACACAATTGGTTCACAGAACTTATTTTTGTGTAAGAGATAAAACTCCGTGTTTATCTTTAAGATACGTATGCAGAATTATCACTGACAATTCCCCCTCATAAGAGGTCTGCTTGTATCGATAAAAAGCTTATGTAAAGATGTAATATCTCTGTCTCTCTATTTAGGAAATAAATAACAACTCTTTGAATAAACTTACGATAATTATCCTCTTTTTTAATTTTTGTTTCGATGGCTGTCTTTCTTTTGCTTTTGAAGGAGAGGTAGCTTCAATGCTATCATCATAACTACCTTTTTCACGTCCCTCATTTTTAGAAGGTTCGCTTGATGATCGGCTTCATTTAGAATATCTATCCTTCGAACGACGTCGAAATGATCGAGAAGACGAGAACGGCTACTATAATTTCTACGACGTTTCTTCTCTTTACGTATTTCTCAGCGCTTACGCTTCAGAAGTCTGATTTTTGTTACTATTACTTCATCAGGGTCAACATAATCCGAAGAATATGAACTCATAATTCTTTTAAAGATATTTATTTACTATAGTTTTCAGTTATTTATAAAATAAAAATAACGTGTGGCGTTGTTCGCAAGACACAAGAAAGACATCAGGATGACAAGGCGGAATGTATCTACACAGCCAACATTGATTTTACGAATTTAAATCTTCTAGTGATTGTGGGGATTGTCTAATCGATAACTGCATTGTGATCATCAAAAATGAGTGAAGAGATACAATGCGCGATGATCTTTGGTGTTTCTTTCCTAGTTAGAAATTAAACAACTATTTGTCTTCAATTCCAAATCAAAATGTTTAAATAATGATGGTCATATCACGTTTGAAATGTAACACAAATGGATTGCATTTTACCTTAATTGTCCATTCACTATTCCATATTTGTTTTGTGATTAACTTCAATGTATTGCGAACTTTTATCAGCAGCAAATAAATTACCCTTGAATTTTTGCAGACACACATCGTCACATACAGCAGGATTCTTCGGTTGACATACGAATCAGTTAAAGGAAATTAGAAAATTCAACTGAAAAGCCAGGGATAATGGCTTATCAAAATTATTCCAAAGAAACTGCAGCCAATCTGTATACACCATTTGGTTACGACCATCCAATAAACGCAGTTCATCCTGATAATGAGCCATATTTGGAACATGAACACCTATTTCAACATTCTAAAGCTCTACCCCAACATAATTTCAACACCCATTTCACGGCAGTACAAAATAATCAGTTACTCAACAACCAGTTACCAGCAGTACTCAACAACCAGTTACCAGCAGCACATAACAACCAACCACAAAATTTCGTAAATGCACAAGGTTAGTTCGTATTACGTTAATTCTATGAATAATGTGTTAATGGCTTAAGACCAATTTTTAGTAGTTGTACAAAATCTCATCCAAATTATAACTTTTTGTTCCAGGATCACAAAATGAGGAATCGGCTGAAAAGCGACATCGCACAGTATTCTCCAGTATGCAGTTGATTGAACTTGAGAAAGAATTTGCAAACGCTCGTTACTTAGACCGCCCTAGACGTATTGAATTGGCGAATAAATTGATGCTGTCTGAACACCAAGTAAAAGTTTGGTATCAAAATCGAAGAATGAAGTTTAAAAAAGAAAAGAGGTCTAATGGTCAAGAAGTTTCGCCAAAAGCTATCACCGATTCTAGTCGTACAACAACATTAAATGGAAATCAAATGTCTTCGGAGCAACAAATATCAAAACCCGAAGAAGGGGAGATTTTCCCTTCTTTTGAGAAAGGAGAAACAATATACTCAGCAGATTATTCGTTGTCAGACATCATAATTCCACAGTTGATTGAACTTGAGAAAGAATTTAAAAGCTTTCATCACTTAGAACCCCATAGACGCATTGAATTGATGAATAAATCGACGCTGGCTGAAAACCAACTTAAAATTTGGTTTGAAAATCGGCGAATGATTTGTAAACAAGAAAATATTCAACCGCAAGAGATATTGCATCGTCCTGAAGTACAGGATGAATTATTGCCAATTGCGCAAAATTCATTGATATGGTTCTAAAGTACTCTGCAGATAAGGAAAGAATTTCCAGGAAAATCTTTAAATAAAAGAAACTGAATCGATTTCTCAAAATTTGGGCACTGTAAGGGCAATATTAATAACTAAATTCGGTACCCTAGAAAATACCAAAGAAATTAATTGAGAAATGGACGAGAATTTTCGAAAATAAATGATTATTTTGATTCAATAGGCATAAAATGTATGAAAATAGAAAATTTGCGGAGTCGGCATTGTTAAAAATCATTAAAAAATGGCCATTTTTCACACCTACTCAAAAAAACAATTACGTTCCTAACACCGGCCTAACAGTTATTTTACACCTTTGTGAAAGCGATAGCTTTCCAAAGCTTCTATCACGCCCGTGATATGGCGCCACCTACGTGCGCTGTGTGGTGCATAGAGCGAGAACGCTCTTCTATGTTTTTCTAAACTTAAGTTTTTCCATAATATAACATGCGGTCGCGTATATCGGACGCGTGAGATTCGATTGTCGGCCTAAAAATTAATAGGTGCTGTAAATGGAGGAGAGAGAGTATATAAAAAATAAATATAGCATAAGAGGGATAAGAGTGTGTGTTTTTATTGAATAACTCCATCGGCCACGCTTCCAGAAAGATCAAGCCTTCAGGTTATGGGCCCAGGGCACGTTCCTTTTGCGCAGAAACCTGCTACACGAAAAGGACTACGACTTTCGTTGCATTAGAGGAGTGAAAGTGGTTTTTGAGTTTCTCGAGGGAGGACGTTTTGAGGAAAAAGCTGTTGTCTACATTCAGCAAGGGTGAGTCGATGAAAGTTTTGTTAATTCCGATTCTTTGTGTATTCCGATTCTTTGTGATGCCCGAAATTGTTTAGAGAATTAGAGTCACGTTCGGAAAAAGACAAAAATTCCCAAAAGTGCGGTAGTGCTTGGGAAGACGCCGCGGATGGAAAAAAAAAAAAAAAAAAAAGAAAAAAAAAAGTTTAACAAACGATAAAATGTCAAGATGGCCGCGGTACGCGGGAAATTTTTCGTCATTTCCTTTTGTTTTCGGCATAAGAGGCGAGGGAGTCTTTGTAGCGGGGAGGGAGGAAGTTGCGGGCTGCTGGCCGCGCGGGCCCGTGGCGCGCGGTGCGTGTTGGGGCTCGGATCGCGCGGGAAACCGGCATGCATTATGGCGCAATTCATGTTCTCTCTCATTCTCTTTCTCTCACGATCTGTCTTGTTTTGAGTTGTCCAAAAAGACGATGTTTTTGAAATCTCAGAGAGTCGGTACTAGAGTTTAGAAACCTTATAGAGAATATATTGTCGGAACGGTTTATGTCGTGTCTGTTAATGTCTAAAACTTCAAAATTCATAGTGAACAAAAAGACAGTTTTGCTTTTCAAAACAAGATTTGCTCTTTGTCTCTCGGGCGCGCGGACGGATGGTGGCGTCGTAGGTCGGACATTCTCTGGTAGATGTCGTGATGGCTTCGGGTCACGTGATCGGCATAAGGAAAATAGCTCTCCGGCACGCATTGTTCTTCCCGCGCTTTCGTTCGTTGGCGTGTTTTTTTTTTCTTCTCTTCTCCTTGTACGCATGTAGGTTGACTTGGCGTATGGAAACATTGCTTTAATTTACATTAATACTTGGAGAAACAAATTAGAGTTTTAGAGTGTGTATATAAATGTATTATATACATTGATAATGCAATCAAAATTAAGTTGTCTACTAAAAATTACGCCAATTCTTGATTCCGTGATTTGATTAAAATCAAGCAAAGAATGAATTTTGAAATCAAAATATATAGACCAACTTCTTTATGTAGCTACAAAATTCATTCTCACTTTATAAGATGCTTATAATTTACCAATTATACTTTATATGGGTCTATTTAATATTCAGGGTTCGAGACTGTACGTGCGGTGCAATACAGTTTCGGACTAGGGGAATCATAGTGACCTCGTGTGGGCCCCACATGTGTGCAGGCCAGCCAACCTCTAAGACTTATCAACGCCGTGCTTGAAAGTATTGTTGAGAACGGTGCATGCATGTGAGTTTGGTGCAGCATGGAAGCGTGATTCTCTGCTCTGGATTGAGTGGAAATGCGGTGCATTCTATTCAGTCCAGGAGCACGCGATTTAGTTAAAAAGTTTAAACCTGGTAAAAATTTTGAGACTAGAGAATACAATTGGAGTGTGCAGATTTATTTATGCACTGAACGATTTTACATTAAATACGTTCGTTTAATGATTTGTTTTTAATATGTTCTAATACATTTTGTATAGTAATAACAAATCGCATAATCCTGAATAGATGGCGGAAAAACATCAATCACATGTTCCAAAATTAAACCTAGTAGGCTACGATAGCGACTCGGAAATGGAGAAGGAGATAATTAGAGGTCTTCTAGAGGAACCCTATAGTGCGCAGGAGACAGGGACAAATGAGAGTAAGCAACAAAGATATATATTTGAATAAATTAATCCGCCACAATAGAAATGCGATGAATATTAGATAGAGTAGAGTATAGAGCGTTTGAGATAGAGTAGAGTATAAAGTGTTTGAGATTGAGCAGAGTATAGAGTTTAAGATAGAATAGAGTATAGTATTTGAGATAGAGGTATAAAGCTAGTTAGATCTAACATTACGATTCGAGTAAGAAATCCAGGTATTGAGTTTTAATTAAATTCATAGCAGAAAATCAAGAAGTGCAAAATGCAGATATCGACGTTGAACCAGTAGCGAGGGCTTCGATGAAAATTCGAGCTGATTCTCTCGCCGAGGTGCGAGATGAAACCGTCAATGATAAAAAAGGGAAAAATTTTGCTGACAAGACCAAACCAAGGATACAAAAGCCGACTATGAGGAAGGTAGAGGTGGCAAACGATGAACTCCAAATCAACAGTCATCCTTACAGAATTCCACCCGGAGAACAAATACTAAGACGAGATTTGGAAAATATGATGGGCAAACTAGAGGGACTGGTGACTCGTCAAGAGCTAGCTTCCGCTAGTCTGGAGAAGGTAGCCGAAAACTTAAAATCAGCAATGGAGAGCGCAACAAAATTTGCTGAAATCAATTTAGAGGCTGAGCGCATCAAGCTCAGAAAATTAGAGGTAAATAAGTTTTCTCCGCAAACGCAGAACAACATAGAGTCAAAAGAAATCAATGATTCAAATTTAGAGGTTAAACAAAATAAAAAGAACGTCAATAATGCAGAAAATAATAATCAAAATATAGATCTAAATGAAAAAGTTGATTTACTATTAACACAAACAATGAAAAATGACGGGTTAAATATTAACAAAATTTCAATCAAAAGAGACTATAAACTTACAGCAAAGACAAATTTTGGACTCTGGATGGATTATTTAAAATCAGAATTAGTTAGTAATGATTTGTTAGACTTGATTACCGATGATTGTCCTAATATCAACTCCGCTAATAGTTCTGTTATTTTAAAGAAAAAGAGTTTAGTTAGAGATATAATAATAAATCGAATAGATGAAGAGTACCATAAGAAAATTTTTAATATCATTGAACCAAAAGAGATCTTAACAAAATTAAAATTGTATAAAAAGAGCGAATTTAACATCACTCATACACAAGTAATATCGCGCCTGTACACCATTAAAATGGAGTCGGGCGAAAAAGTAAATGATTTTTGCGAGAGATTTGATTCAATAATTAGAGAGTATGAGTCTTATGAGGACGCTATTCCCATTACCGAAAGGGAAAAGCGAGCAGCATTTTATCAAGCTGTTGTTGGAATCATACCAGATATAACTAACATGGATATTGCTAAAAAAATTTCAGGGGGGAATGAATTGTCAATGGATGAAATGAGAACCTTAATGTTTCAGTTAGAGGCAAATACTAGAGGGTCTAAAGAGGCGGCTTCGGCGAATAGAGTCTTCGTGTCCTCAGATCAGAGGAACAAAAAACAGGAAGACTACTGTTACCGTTGCAACAAGTACGGTCATTGGCAACGAGAATGCAGGTTGGCCGAGCAGGGTTTATGGTTCTGTTACACCTGCCAAATGGTTACTGACCATAAAGACCATCGTGGTGACGCCAATACAAGGTATGATAAAACTAAAAATAAATATAGGGTTAATAATAATATAAATAAGAGGCCGTCAAACATAAACAATTCAGATAAAACTTATAATGATAATAAAAGAAAAAGAAATTCTGCTGGAGATAATTTTAGAGGTAAGAGTAAAACAGGCATGAATATTAGAGGCAAAATTGAGAAAAAGTTTAATCAGCAAAGAAGCAAAAATAAACTTAAATGGGCAGCAGCGAACTACAGTTCGGCGAATCAGCAAAGAGAAAAAGGTAAGAGTTAGAGTAGAGAACAGTAGTAATGAAAATTATAATAAAATCGAATTAATTGCTGATTCAGGTGCAACAGATCACATCGTAAATGATTATCTAGTGCTATCGAATTTCAAAGTACGCAACGATAGTATTATTAGATGTGCAAATAAAAATGAGTTTGCTAATATAGTGATAGACGGTAGAGGTGATTTACTGTTGCACTCTGAAACAGCAAATGATAAAATTATAAAATTATCTGATGTTATAGCAGCAAATGAGATATCAGGTAATCTTTTATCATTAAGAAAGTTAGCAGATGCGGGTTTTAGTATCTATTTAGACTATAAAAAGTTCAGAGTGTATAATAAACTAAATAATAAGACACTATTCGAGGGCACGTACGAACAACCAAACTGGGTAGTTCGCTTTGTAATTAAGAAAAGTAATGGTATACAAAATGACAATGCAAACGACTTGACAAATTACGAATGCGAAGCCAAGCTCTTGTCTAATCATGACCTTCCTAAACAATTGCAGATTACTCAGGAGTCTACAGATTTATCAAATTCGGAGGGAGAAAAAGAGTATTTAGAGATTGAGAATTCTGCAATTGGGAGGGAGAATGTAGAGGAACTCATGATAGAGAATGAAGAACCGAAAAGATTAGAGATACAAATGAATAATGTATTAGACCAAAGTTTAGCTAGAGAATCGAAAAATGTAGTTAATATCGATAATACAGATTGTATAGATGGTCTAGATGAGATCTTGATTTCAAATCAACTTGAACCTATAAAACATACATCGAGTAAACTAAATGAAGCAATGCTATGGCATGCCAGACTAGGACACGCATCTCTGAACTATTTGAAACAATTACAAAAAATAGAGCCGAAATTAGAGAACGTAAAATTTGATGCATCAATACTAGAGTGTGAAATTTGTATCAAAGCCAAAATGGATCAATTACCATTCAAAGAAGTTAGAAAGAGAGCATATAGATCGCTCCAACTGATACATACGGATATAATGGGTCCAATAAAACCGGCATCTTATCCAGGCAATAATAGATTCATAATAACGTTTATAGATGATTATTCCAGATTCGCCAAAGCATACCCGTTAAAATCAAAAGATGAATCTGCTACAGCTTTAGAGAGTTTCCTAATATCAGCAAGAAATCTACTTGGCAAAGATGAGAAAGTTTGCTACCTTAGATCTGACCAAGGTTCAGAGTATTTAGGAGGAAAATTTCTAGAGGTTATGAAGAAAGATAAAATAGAAGCAGAGTTAGCTCCGCCTTACACACCAGAACATAATGGAGTATCGGAGAGGTTCAACAGAACAATTCAAGGAAAAATTAGAGCATACATGTTCGATTCAGGTCTACCTAAGAGTATGTGGGAACATGCGTTGAATGTTGCAGTGCATGTGTACAATCGAACACCGCATAAAAATATAGAGTTTGAAACACCGATGAGAAAGTTCGCACCCCACACGAACACTCATTTCGATCAAATTAAGAGATTCGGATGCATAGCATATGCCAAAGTAATAAAGCCTCGCACAAAATTTGATCCGAGAGCAATAAGAGCCGTATTAATCGGTTATGAGACATCCGGCTATTTGCTTTGGCATCCGAGTTCGCGAAGATTTCTACAATCCCGTCACGTCAAATTTAATGAGAAGCTTGTATATAGAGATATCAGTAAAAAGGTTCAATTAGAGGAAAATGAAAGGATCCAACCTGTAGAAAAAGATGAAGAGAAAGATGACTGGGATTGGTTGAAAAACATTAGAGACGATGAAACTAAAATGAAACCAACCCTTCTAGAAGAAGAGAAAACTATTTCAAAGAAAAGAGGTAGACCACGCAAAAAGAAAGAGGAAGTCCAAATGAAATCAATCCCACAAAATCAGGGACCAATGACTAGAGGAAAAACCAAGAGACAGCAAGAGACTTCAAGGGCCGATACAAATACTGGAAAGCCTGTTATAGACATAAGCTTTGCCAACTACACGAATCGACCAGACAACAGGCAAAAAGATGACGAAGTAAGACACATACTGCTAGCAGAATTACATAAAGATCCAGTGACTTATAAGGACGCCATGATGGACAAAGACAGAGAACACTGGGAAAATGCTATTCGAGAGGAGTTAGAGTCGATGGAAGCAAATAAAGTGTGGAACATTGTAGATAGACCTATGACTTCAGCGAGTGGCGATAAGCCAAACATCATTGATTCGAAGTGGGTCTTCAAAAAGAAGCTAGAATCCAATAGAGTGGTAAAACATAAGGCAAGGCTAGTATTTAGAGGATTTAAGGATTCGAATGTTTATGATCTAAAGGAGACATATGCACCGGTTTCGAGACTGTCAGTTGTGCGATCCGCTCTCTCAATAATAAACAAGTACCAGTTATTTGTGTGTCAAATGGATGTAAAGACTGCATTTCTTAATGGTACTTTAGAGGAAGAGGTATATATGGAGATTCCCGATGGTTTAGAGGTAGATGAACAAACGAGAAAAACAAAAGTCTGCGAATTAAAGAAAGCCTTGTATGGGTTGAAGATCAGTCCGAAAAAATGGAATAGAAGATTTAGAGACGAAATGCTTAAATTAGGTTTAGAGAATGATTTACACGAACCGTGTCTTTTCACATGGAGGAAAGAAAAAAGGTTAGCTATAGTTGTACTATATGTAGATGACATGTTAGTCATCAGCAATGACAAGAAAAAACTAGATGAAATTAGAGAAAATTTAAACAGGGCATTCGAGATGAAAGATTTAGGCGAACTTAAAACTTTCTAGGGATGACTATAGAGAGAAATAAAGAGGAAGGTATCATGAAAATTCGCCAGAGTATGTATATCGAAAACATACTAGAAAAGTTCAAAATGGGGGACTGTAAACCGCAAAACACCCCCATGGTGACTAGACAAGTGAGTAACCGAAATAAAAAGGTTAAATTAGAAGACAAAGAATCGAATAATTTAAGAATTAGAGAAACTAGAGTTCCCTTTAGAGAAGCTATAGGAAGCCTCATGTATCTAGCCAATGCAACTCGCCCTGATATTGCATTTGCTGTAAACTACCTGGCCAGAAAACAACAGCAACCGACAGAAGAAGATTGGATGGATGTTAAGAGGATATTTGGGTACCTAAAGGGAACAAAAAATGAAGGTTTAAAATATACATCGAAAACAGACATTAGAGGCATGGTCAGATGCTAGTTTTAGAGATTGCCAGGACTCAACGTCCACAGCAGGCTACATAATTAAATTATTTGGAGACGTCATTGCATGGAGAAGTCATAAACAAAATTATGTTACTCTCTCCACATGTCAAGCCGAATATCTAGCAATGAGCGACGCTTGCCAAGAGTTGCTGTCACTAGATAAGTCAATTCGATACATCATTGGGAAGACACTTTTTCCAGTAACCCTATGGTGCGATAATCGCTCAGCGGGTGACTGCACAAAAAAGGATGGGAGCCACAAATTAAAAACTTTTGACGATAAATTAGAGGATATTAAGAGAGTACTAAGTATAAGAGAAAGTATCGGAAAGCGACCTCATATGGCAGAGACACATGGAGATTTTGTTAAACAATGTGTAGATGAGGGAAAAATAAAAGTTGAATGGATTGCAACCAAAGAAAATGTTGCCGACATTATGACAAAGCCTTTGCCTCTTGAAGCCCACGCATATCTCAAAACAAAAATAATGTCCACAGAATTTTATAGTAGTTAGAGGTTTAGAGTTTAAATAAATCCATAATTTTAACGATATGCAAAGTAATATGTCTCTTTGTATGTTTATAGATAACTCCGAAAAGCAGTAGAGACGCCAGCTTTGAAAAGGGAGGGAGTGAAAGCGATAGCTTTCCAAAGCTTCTATCACGCCCGTGATATGGCGCCACCTACGTGCGCTGTGTGGTGCATAGAGCGAGAACGCTCTTCTATGTTTTTCTAAACTTAAGTTTTTCCATGTTATAACATGTGGTCGCGTATATCGGAAGCGTGAGATTCGATTGTCGGCCTAAGAATTAATAGGTGCTGTAAGTGGAGGAGAGAGAGTATATAAAAAATAAATATAGCATAAGAGGGATAAGAGTGTGTGTTTTTATTGAATAACTCCATCGGCCACGCTTCCAGAAAGATCAAGCCTTCACTTTGATACGAAATAGTACTTTTCCTATGATCGTGCGCAAAGTTCGAACTTTGCGCACGCATTTCCGTGCGCAAAGTGCCCCGTTACTGATATTGAAGTTTTGCGTGCGGTAAAGTAGCGCTATAGGTATACAGACATGTAGAAGAGACCTGTCAAAACTTTCATTTGTTTTACTTTCAATCGTTGTTCTTCAGTACGGAAAACGATAGGTATAGGTTAATTCTATCTAAAATAGTAATTTAATTGAAAATGTACCCGAAAACGCGAATGCGAATGAATATTTAAATTCATTAAAATTTATATAAAATATTAATAACAATTAATAGTAATAACGATAATAAATAATGTGTTACATAGATATTTATAAATTTAGTCTATTTATTTCAAAAGCATTTACAAATACTGCTTTCGGTAGGGGGGGCTCTGCCCCCCCGAACCCCCCTTCTCCACCGCCCTTGCACCGCCACTTTAAATGTTGTATGTAGGTGTCGAACTTTGCGCACTTAATAGGAAAAATAGTATACGATACTGGTGCGCTGCGTAGGTGTTCCCACACTCGTTCATGCGGGAACCACCCACTTTGCGCACTTGTATCGTAATATACTATTATGTACGTCTTTTCGGTACGTAAAGTAAACTCGTGCGTAAAGTAAGCTTTACGCACTCGATTATACGTTACGCACGGAAAAGCCGTACGTAAATAATATTTCGGCACACGTGTGTATGTGTAAAGTTCTTTACACATACGCACTTGTATCGAAAAGTACTATTTTGATACAAGGGCGTATGCGAAAAGAACTTTACACATACACACGTGTGCCGAAAGTTTTCTTTTGTTTTATAAGTAAGGGATATATATCATGATTTATAAACCTAAATTATGGTGTGGCTCAAGGTTAAGTGCTTGGTCCCAAGTCATGGCAATCATTGATTTACTTGCAAATAGTAATTATTTTTTTATTTCTGCAAGAGTAGTTTATTACAAATAGTTTTCTAAAATTCAATTACTCTTGATTCGACTTAAGAAAATAAAAATTTAGTTTCAAACATATATTTGTTTAATATTCTTTGTTATTTTTAAGTAAATGGAATTCTTATAATAAAGTAAATTGATCTTTCGGGCTGAAAAAATTTTTTTTTTCAAGATAATCTTTATTTATTAAATTTGAGAAATACATAAGTTACGAAATGGTTTATTAAAGTGATAATTTACTTAGTTTTAAAAACCGTTTTGTTGAAATGAGAAACCAAGGATTTGAATTAAAAAATCATTCTTTAGTTAATCCATGCCGCCAACAATTTCATTGTCGGATTGAAGAATTGACTTCATCTCATTTGATGCAGGAACATCCTTTGGAACAACAGCATCATCATCAACTTTATCATATTTATATCATGATGGATCCATTTATGAGGGACTCAGTTGCAGTTGCACCGAATGTCTTGAACAGTAATTTGAATTCGTATGAAACGTTCACTATTTCCTGATTTAAAACCGGTAATTGCGTGGCCTATACCTCCCGCAATCGCAAATGTGTAAAATTACATTAATCACGCATACCAAGTAAATGTTGCGTCTGGGCTGGATTCAATTACTAGTTTGACAACTCTCTACATATACGTATTAAGTATATAAGGTTTTGATATCTCCTCATATTTTTGCATGTATAATAAATGAAGCAATTTTGGTTGCAAAAGAAGCATAAACTTGTATTGTATTATTGTAAGCTGTTGAAATGTAGTAAAAACTTTTACCTTTTGAAGACAAGGCTACGAGAAGGAGTCTTGATCGGGACAATAGTTTAAGTTAAAGGATTGTTGACCATGACAATATTTATGCGGTAAAGATAGAATACGTATGTTTTATTACAATATGTTTCAACATACGTGTAGAATAAAGATAATTCAACTAGAACTATTCAGAATAAGAGAGTAATTAAGAGTAGAATAGAATTGTATTTAATGGCGGACATAAATTAGAAATTGTTATAAAAGTTCGTACAAATATGTTTAGAGGGGTTTTTGAGGCTCTCTGATTAAAAATACGTTGTCCAATTTTGTTTCACTTTTGTAAAAAATGCGATTAGGTGTTTTTGTTGTCCGGGACTACGAATTTATCGTTGCTAATTTTCCCGTATTATGCGATTAATAGGTCCGTTTTGTTAAGACGTGGTACGATAACATCCTTTTACGCAGTATTGGGCTGGTGTGCAGTATTTCTTGGTGCAGAAACCCATCTCACACTAAGAATCTCCATATCACGTCGAATTTCCAGAAAAATAAACTTAAAAATTGCAGTTTAAATATTGCAAAAGTCGCAAATTTTGTCACGTTTCGGTCTACTTTTATTGAAAATACGACATAAATCATCTGAATCATTAAAACCTTAATTGTCTTTTATTCATCAGTGTATACTTTTCATATTCAAATTAATATAGTTTTACTAATTATTATGTAAATTTTAGCAATACAATTAGTGAAAATCCATCCGCAACCAATTAGTAGAAAACTATTAAATAATTAATTCTTTCATTAGTATTCCATATCTCGTATCAGCAGTATCAGCGATATCACAATTATTATACTTTTAATTCCAACGCAGTTACTTCCTCATTGTGTAATGTAAAATAGAACAGTTATGAAAACAATATCTGCCTCTTATGTATAGTAATCTGTATTAATAACTTAATAAGCAAGGGATTAGTGACGTCGTGTAGCGAGCCACAGAGAGACAGAGAGAGAAAGAGAGAGAGAGAGCGATTAACATATATTGTGTTGCAGACGGGGACAATTTCGCGAATACGTGTACACTCGTCAAATGTTGATTTTAGGACACTCGAAATTTAATCATCGTCAAACGAGAACTCGCATGAGACAAGAAACCACGTGGCCCGTTGTATTTCTCAACCACGGATTCAAAGACGAATCCTTTCAATCTTCGGGCAATCATTCTGTCTGGTTCAGTCTAATGGTCTCGAAAACTTTCATCATCGGGTCACACTAAAAGAGTTTCTCTGAACTGTTCGAGGAGTGTCGATGCAGGGCGAGGAAGTGTTCATCCTCCGCGGCAAGTCTTGGGGTAACCTCATCCTCAACTCTAATTATCAGGAGTCATAAGTCATTGGAGGCTCAATTATTTTTTATCATGTCTTATGACTGAGATCTGACTTTGCATTTCAACAACGATGAGGTTCATGGGCCACACGAGACACGCTGCCACGAGCAACTCCGGGAATGGAAATTCGGCACTCTGAAGAGCATATCTCGAAAACTTAATTGTGACATAGATGATGTTGTAAGGGAAATCGCTGTCTGTCTCTCTCTCTCTCTCTCTCTCTCTCTCTCTCTCTCTCTCTCTCTCTCTCTCTCTCTCTCTCTCTCTCTCTCTCTGTCCCCGGTGAGTAGACACGTCACACGTGCAAATTCTTGCTCCACCTTATTTCAGTATTATTTACGATTATTTTCATTCTCCGGAGCGAGAAGTTATTCCAGAAGGTGTGCACCAGTTGTGGACCTGATTAGTGAAATTTTTTCCGAGTGACAACATCTAGTGGGTCCACGGTGCGCCTTTTTGGAAAATCGCAAAATCTTTTCCACGGTTTTCACCGGGTACGTGTCAACGGCGATCACGGAGCCGATGTCAACTGCGCAAGTCCACTCCAGTCACGTGGTGTAATATTTCAGCCTCCTATTTCAATTAAACAACTGTCATCGAAACTGAATTGAAGAAAAGCGACTTATTACAAGGTACGAAAACCGATGCCGAAAACTAGAAGTAACAGCAAATCGGACCATAACGTAGCTGTTCGCGTTATTTGTGCAAAGTGTTACAAGTCTGTCATCGATTTCGTCAAGTGTCCCGTTGCGAAAAGTGTTTTCACGAGTCTTGCGGACGGCTCTACATACGCGTGCGCTCCTTGTCGCACTTACTTCTTCCGCCGCCTACCGTCGCAACTACTGCAGTCGCGCGTGACGTATCTCTCCTCGCGCTCCCTACTCCGTCCTCTCTTCTTCATCGAGTGCAGCCGCTGTTAACACCGTCGCGACTATTTTCGGCTAGTTCCCTCCCTCCGCAAGTATTATCTGTTTCGCCTGCCTTGCCCCCAACGCAGTCAACTATGGATACGGCGCAGCAATTTTCGCAAATCCTTGAAGCGATTAACGGTGTGCGTCAGGAACTTACGGCCGTTAGAGCCGATACTAACGCGATTCGAACCGATCTTTCGAATTTAGCATCTGCCGTACAGCAGAACACCGCCTCATGCAATGCTCTAAAATCGGATGTAGATTATATGAAAAAGAGCAATGCCCTTGCACGACCAACTACATACCTCTTATAAAATGGTATACCAAATCGGTGCTCTCTGCCATATAATGACATTATGCTCCTCGTGCTGACCCACCTAAAATTGCCTGGTTTATTGAGCGACATCTTAAAAATCGATAAAATTGAACGTAATGGACCATCAACATCTTATTCTGCTGCTGCAAGTTCGACAATTCCTACACAGTATTTCTCCTTAAAAATACGCCTTAAATCTGTTGACGTGCGAAATTTTATTGTCGAAACAAAGCGTAAGTTGGGGAAAATTACCGTCCAGGAATTATTCCCGGAATTATCCAAAGATGCTAACGCTGACAAAAATGTGTATGTTAACGAGTTCTTGCCCTCATCGACCTACAATTTGCTTAAAAAAGCCAAACTTGCGGCTAATAACGCAGGTTATAAGCGCGTTTGGGCGAGAGATGGCAATGTTTTTGTAAGAAAAGATGGCGGCACCCCCGAGTTGTTAATTGTCACAGAACAAGATCTTAATAACATTGTCTGACAACCAAAGCAGAATCTTGTTAATCAATGTGTATCAAGTAACGTGTCTTCGTCCGATTCTTCGTCGTCTCTAAAAATTTCGTGTATAAATATAAATTCACTGCGTGCTCATCTGCAAGATGTGGAAAATGAATTAGCAGACTGCACAATACACATCCTGGCAGTCACCGAAACATGGATGACACCGTTTATTGATTCATCGTGTGTTGCCGTTAAAAACTATAATTTTGTCCGTAATGATCGGGCGCTTCGCAGCGATGGGCAAACACGCTTTATTTTTGGTGGAGGTGTCGCATGTTACCTCCACAAATCTTTATCTTACACTATTCTCGAGTGCTCAGTAAATGAAAGCATTGACACCCCAGAATATATGTTTTTGGATGTCAAATCGTCTTCAAGAAATTTTTTATTTTTTAGTTATATACCGACGCCCTCATGGGCAACTTCTCGCGGAAATTATAGTTAAGTTTAATACATATATTTCTAAATATAAGAACATAATAGTAACAGGCGATTTAAACTGCAATTTGTTAGAGAATAGATTTGATTCTGTATATCTCCAAAATTTTATTCAAGACTATTCGCTTTTTTCTGTACCCTTTGGAACCACCCATTATTCTTGTTTTTCTTCTTCTCAGCTGGATGTTATGCTAGTCGATTCTTCAGATAAAATTAAAAGTTTTTCTACGTCTCCTACTCCTTTTGCGGCTGGCCATTGTCTTATTACGATCCAATACGAATTCACGAACCTCAATTCCATTCCACAAATTATCACCTATCGTAACTTCGCCAAATGCGACTATTCTGCTTTAAATAAAGATCTTTCAGCATTACTTCAACTTGAGTTTCCTCATCTCTTAGCTTCCGACCACACACAACTTCAAACAAATTCGCAACTACACGGTCTAATAAACTGCGTAAATAATTTTTACGAATGTATTACCGAAGTTCTAGATTTACATGCGCCATTTATTACAAAACGTATTTTGCACCGCGCTATTCCGTGGATCACACCTAGTATACGAAGTAGGATTAAGGAACGCGACAAATTGTACCTGCGTGCGAAACGAACTCGAAACCTGCGTCTTTTCCAGAAATATAAGTTTACGAACAAACTCGTAAACTTGCCTACGAAAATTAGGACTTGCTAATCAGCCATCACAGTCAGCACTTCCTCATTTCTCACCCATTGCATTAAATCGTCATTTCGCACAAATATCGTCATCTCACCCGTTTTGTGACTTAGCGACACTCAACAACATTATCATGCGTCCATTACCCAATTTCCATACAACATTCAGCTTTACTGCTATTAATCATCATGATGTCCTACTTAGTCTTAATCTAGTTGCACAAAAATCACGTGGGCTTAGTCCCGATCATCTTCCTTTAGAGCACCTAAAATCCATGTTTATAACCATTGCACCATATTTAACATCCATTTTCAATCTTTCACTCATCTCTGGCTATTTCCCTCCCATTTGAAAATCATCTTACATCATACCACTTAAGAAAATCGCTAACCCCTTATGTCCTTCTGACACCCGTCCAATCACAAATCCTCCCCACCTCTCTAAGGTCATTGATTCCCTTGTCACCCAGCAGATCACAAAATATTTAGAGATAAATTGTATACTGCATCCCAAACAATGTGAATTCTGCAAATTTCACAGCACCCAAACAGCCCTATTACACCTTATGGATGATGTACGTTCGGGTATAGATCGTGGGGCAGTCACTATCCTGGTACTGTTCGATTTCTCAAAAGCCTTTGACTCCTTAAACCATGTCGGGATTCTAACCTGCCTTCGAGACATAGGCTTTGAGGAATCAACATTGAGATGGCTGCATTCTTATCTCTCAAATCGCTCTCACACAATAATTGGCCTGGATGGTGTAACATATAATCCTGAGTATACTACATCCGGCGTTCCACAAGGTTCAAGCTTAGGCCCCATATTATTCATTATTGTTATCAATACCTTATTCTCGAGACTTAAATACTGCAGACACACTACCATCATCTTTGCTGATGATACGCAATTTTATCTCTCGACCCCGATATGTCATCTAAAGGAAACGGTACGCAATATTAACAGTGACATTGCTGAGCTTGTGAGGTGGTCCCATGATTATGGGCTCACATTAAATACGCGTAAAACTCAGGCCATCATCCTAGGTTCACCTCAGAATTTAGCCGTTATGAAAAAGCTCACAATACCACAAATTATTGTCGGGTCGGATGTAATACCTTATTCATATGAAGTAAAAGATCTTGGTGTTATAATAACATCCGACCTAACATGGAATCGCCATGTTAGTACCATATCATCTAAAGTACATAATGTTCTTTACAGGCTTAAATTTCGTGGTGCTTTTCTTCCACCGCAGATCAAACTCACACTCGTCAACGCATTAGTCATCCCACATCTCGATTACGCATCTTTAGTTATAGCCGATTCAAAAGCATATCTGAACACTAAAGTACAACGCCTTCAAAACATCGCCTTGAGGTATGTGTATCGCCTGCGCCGGGATGAAAGACTTGCGCCATATCGTCAGAAAGCCAACTGGCTACCCATAACATCTAGGCGACAGTACTTTCTCGGTAGCCTCAGTCATCAAATCATCCATACCTCCCAACCTTCCTACCTTGCTGAAAGATTCATTCCTCTAGACCATTCCATTCGCCGATCTTCTTGCTTACAATCATCTCAATATCAACTTCCAAATCCTCGTACCAACATCTTTGCTCACTCTTTCTGGATCATAGCCATACAGTTTTGGAACTCCCTGCCACGCCGCCTTCACGCATTTACATCTCTCGCAACATTTCGTACTAACTTATTAACATATCTTTTTAGGGTTGATCAACCGTAAGTTTGTTACGTTTTCTATTTTTATGTTTTAACTATGCGAGCGACTTCTAATCAAATTTACTACTTACGTGTAGCTCAAATGCAATTTTGTTATTTTTTATTTACAATGTAGTATATACAAAGACGTATAATGTGTTTACCGCCTTATAACAGAGATTATATAGTTTTAAGGTTTAAGTTGTATTATGTATCGCTTATCCTGACCGAAACATTGTAACGGCAGGATATTGAGTTGATGTGTCCACGGCTCGTAGTGGCCAGGACACTAATAAATAAGTCTTCAATCAATCAATCTCTCTCTCTAAGCAATTTGTCAGTTCGAACCCGCATCATAACTTTTGGTAAAATTCGATTTCATTTTAATTTATTAAAAACGTATGATCAATATCAAATGTTTTCAAAAAATGTTCTAGTCCTACATAGCAGGAATGAAACATATGTACATATGTATGCATGTTTGTATGCATTTTAATTTGTATTTACAGAGGTTCTAAAGTACTCTGCAGATCAGGTAGGAATTTCCAGTCAAATATTTAAATAAAAGGAACTGAATCGATTTCTCAAAATTTGGGCACTGTAAGGGCAATTTTAATAACTAAATTCGGTACCCTAGAAAATACCAAAGAAATTAATTGAGAAATGGACGAGAATTATCGAAAATAAATGATTATTTTGATTCAATAGGCATAAAATGTATGAAAATAGAAAATTTGCGGAGTCGGCATTGTTAAAAATATCGTGCGTATACTCGGTGTGACGGTCCGTATATTACATGTAGGAAAAAGTAAACAAGTAGAAAAAACCGTAAACAGACGAATTGCGATGGCAATATGCGTCTGGCGCTTTGATAATAGATCTTCTTATGTGTTAAATTTTTGATTCACTAGCTTTTAGATATTGGATTAATACAATAAGTATCCCTCTTGCGCTAATAATTTAAACTATTGTGAAAATGCGTTTCGCACCAGGATACCGTAATGTGCTCATCAGCAGGGTTTACGACATCCTTACCCTGGACGCAATATTGATTGTATAATATGAAGACTCGAAAACGAGAATAAAATTAATAATTCAAGTCTCGTACTATACTAAAGGTATACGCACGATATGTTTAAATACAAGCGGTCAAGAATTTTACATTTTAAATGTTACATTTATCAAATGTATACATAATATTAGTTAGTCATGGTAACATGAAACGTACTAAACTTAGTTCGTTTCTTTTTTTTCATTTTCTCGTTACGGTAAAGCATAATCCCGTGCTTTAGTATAGTACGAGACTTGAATTATTAATTTTATTCTCGTTTTCGAGTCTTCACATTATACAATCAATATTGCGTCCAGGGTAAGGATGACGTAAACCCTGCTAATGAGCACATTACGGTATCCTGGTGCGAAACGCATTTTCACAATAGTTTAAATTATTAGCGCAAGAGGGATACTTATTATATTAATCCAATATCTAAAAGGTAGTGAATCAATAATTTAACACATAAGAAGATCTATTATCAAAGCGCCAGACGCATATTGCCATCGCAATTCGTCTGTTTCCGGTTTTTTCTACTTGTTTACTTTTTCCTACATATAATATACGGACCGTCACACCGAGTATACGCACGATATGTTTAAATACAAGCGGTCAAGAATTTTACATTTTAAATGTTAAATTTATCAAATGTATACATAATATTGTTAAAAATCATTCAAAAATGGCCATTTTTCACACCTACTCAATGAAACAATTACGTTCGTAACACCGGCCTAACAGTTATTTTACACCACTGATACTTTTTGATACAAGGGCGTATGCGAAATAGTATATTACTCAACGAGGGAGGTAAAATAAATAATGTCTCAGGCTGCGTGTAATTTTTACCCGAGGTGAAGCCGAGGGTGAGAAACAGGCAGTCTGAAGCATTCTTTTTTACTTCCCGAAGGAAGTATACGATTTTTCTTTATGGCCGGGAGGATAACCCGCATAAACATTTGTCTACGAATCGGGTCCGAAACGGATCAGGGACCCTCAGCCCGGAAGTATTCCGGATCCGTTTCGGTTCAGGATGTTACACAACCTCGGATCCGAATCGGATCCGGAACCCGGAGGTCAGGCAATCGGCATCCGTTTCTGATCCGATCCTGATTTTCATTCGCATAGCTTTACCCGGTATAGGTCAGTCGAGGCTCTCTCTGTCTGTCTCTCTCTCGACTGGCTCAGTAGTAATTTTAATAAATTTACAGCATGGAATACAATACTTTATTAGTATAAAATGTATATTTTACAGAACTGTTATTTCAGAGACTATACATTTCAGGTGTCAAACTTTCAACGATTAATTTATATCCCACATTTATTTATAATATTACTATACCTTCGAAACAGGTTTTCACTATTGAACACTGTATTATAACATAAATAATTTGGACTTTGTCGTATATTAGAATATTATATTGTCGATTTTAGCTCAAAGTTGTTAGATATTTATGTTTTGACATGTCACATATAGGTTATGTAATTAAGTGTCCCAATAAACGAGATCGTGTGCAAATATTTTCACTGATTTTCATTTTGCATTCGATTTGTTTCCACTTTCGAATGGAATGTAGCAAATTTGAATGCAGAATTAAACGTTTTCAAACGAATATATGCGCAATGTTAAGATTGAGGTTATGTACATCCGTTTGCATGCGATAACGGCTAACTGTCGAATGAAAAAAATGTTCATTTTTCATTCGATGTGATACGTTCTTTTGACATGATCGGCATAAAATGAATTGTATTTCATACAATTTCATTTGGCTCGGCATTCGATTTGCATTCGACATTTAGCCATTTTCGCATGCAAACAGATGTAATTGTAGAATTCAAACAGAAAAACAATGAACATTTTTGCACACGATCTCGTGTATTGGGGTGGTATAACCTAACGTGACGTAACGCTTGGTCCGATAAGGGCCACTACACGTAAAACGTATATCCTTCGCCATAGCATTTCTTACGCTGACATCTAAGGTCGTTTCTTGTGTAAAAAGTGAGTGGTTACACCCCAACTACGGAAAAAGTAGTAGGCGCAAAAGTAGAGAATCTTACGAAACCGTAGACGCACGAAACCTAAGTTGGTTAACGGAACTATTTTAAATTAGTTACGCCAACCACAAAAATAGTAGGCTACCCAGTGTTACTACTTTTTTCCTTGGAGTAACTATTTCTCCTCTTAAGCTATAGTGTTCCTGTAACGGCCGCTAGGCAAGGCGCCACTGACGTCAATCAGCTGGCTGGTTCAAGTCAACAAGTGTTCTGTCTTGTGTGCTGTTTTCGACACAGTTTGAGTTTGACAGTTCGCGAGTTCGACTTTATCGCTTTGCATTTTAAATATTATATGTATATATGTATGTGTTTCAGCCAATGAAGTTATTATTGTTCTTACAAAAGAACAATTTCAGGAAAAAAAATATTAAATGTAATAAATAGTGATAGTGAGGTTTAATTTGATTTTGGAGGTTAACCCAAATTAACATTTGAGGTTAGCATTCCTTATTGACAACCTATTTCCCAACCCGAAGTTGTCTAATATGTACTTTCAAAAATTGCTATTTACACTCATATTAAATTTATACTGATAAAAGAAAAATGGCAAAGTTTGAAAGTACTTGTACTTTTTTAGATTATATTATATAGACGTTACTTGCTTTAATATTAAATAAATGCATATTTTATAAATAAGTTTCATCCACATAATTCTTTTGAACATATGTAGTATAGTTTTATTCCACTTATTAAATAAGAAGACTGTAAAAAGTGTCCAATAATCTAACAACTATAAATTCTGTCCAGCACTGTTATTCTTGTTAAAATGTATCCTACACTCTTAATCTTTGTTATTTAATTTTATGTAGTGTTACATACAAACACACTCATATAGAATGTCCACTACAATTATAAAAAATATAAGGAACAAAGATTGATATCATAGGATGCACTAGAATAGGTGTATATAGCCGATGAGAGTTAACGCTTTTTAGATTTCTGTATGTATGATACTTGCTTAAACATTTATGAGTGCTCCCTTTATGAAGAATTTTCATTCATATTAATTATTTTGCACATTACCGGTATAGTTTAATTTTATTGATGACATATTACGGTTTATAAAATGTACTGAATAATCTAAAAACAGTATACTTTCCTTGACTCTGTGATTATTCTTGGAATGTATCCCATGGTTTCAGAGTATTCTAACTTATTATAATTTCAATTCGTATTACTGATAAGTATGTTAGTAATTAAATATAAAATTAAATTAGTAATGCTTGAAAGCACTATTAAGTTGTAACAAATTGCAGAGCTCAAAAGATTTTACGGTTTTCAGAAATCGTACCTACACATGTTATTGACACTATTATTTAATAAGCACTTATTTTAAATAGGATTTCGATACAGTTTTATCGAAGTTAGTGTACACTAAGTATCATCTACACACGCATAATTTGTAATAAACATAACATATCTTGATACTTAGTGTACACTAACTTCGATAAAACTGTATGTAATATTTAATTACTAACATACTTATCAGTGATACGAATTGAAATTGCAATGTTAGAATACTCTGAAACCATGAGATACATTCCAAGAATAATCACAGAGTCGAGAAAAGTATACTGTTTTTAGATTATTCAGTACATTTTATAAACCGTAATATGTCATCAATAAAATTAAACTATACCGGTAATGTGCAAAATAATTAATATGAATGAAAATTCTTCATAAAGGGAGCACTCGTAAATGTTAAGGCAAGTATCATACATACAGAAATCTAAAAAGCGTTAACTCTCATCGGCTATATACACCTATTCTAGTGCATCCTATGATTATCAATCTTTGTTCCTTATATTTTTTACAATTGTAGTGAACATTCTATATGAGTGTGTTTGTATGTAACACTACATAAAATTAAATAACAAAGATTAAGAGTGTAGGATACATTTTAACAAGAATAACAGTGCTGGACAGAATTTATAGTTGTTAGATTATTGGACACTTTTTACAGTCTTCTTATTTAATAAGTGGAATAAAACTATACTAGATATGTGCAAAAGAATTATGTGGATGAAACTTATTTATAAAATATGCATTTATTTAACATTAAAGCAAGTAACGTATATACACTATAATCTAAAAACCATAGCGCAAACTCTCTTCGGCTTTCTAATAATTGTTGGAACGTATATTATGATTTCATTTTTATTTATGAAATTCAAGTGGTCCGTTTAATTTGTGCTCTTTTTATATTTACTTTTTATTTATTTGAGTTTAATTGCACATTGTTAAATAATCCATACAACATATATTAACTAAAAGGAGCTCGATAAGTCTTAGCACTTATAATAATGTCAGCATGACAGCCGGAGGACATTAACGGTTATATGTTTCTTTAACAATGATTACGAGTGGAGAACTTCAAGATAAGTTTCATTTTTTTGATAGCATAAGGGCATTTGCTTGTAATGCTATTATTTTACACACTACGAATATTAACGGGGAAAATAAATAATTCTAACCAACGAATATAGACGCGTATATAAAAGCGCAGAGCGGATAGGGCAGACGAGACGCATTTTGGGGAACCAGATTACATAGGCAGGCATAAGTCTGTCTCCCTCACTCTCATATGGGGAACCTCTGAAAGTACGCATAGCCACTAAACACTGCTCGGGCCTTGTAGTGGCGCTATATTCGTTGTTATATAAACTATACAAAAGTCGTTATTCCAAGCAGAAAAAGTAGCAAGGATGACTACTCGCGCGCTTTAACCAACCGAAGGTAGTAGCACCAACTATACAAATCTGGCTGGCGCTATATTTGCTACTGTACGTAGTTGGTATAACCAGTTTTCCCCTTAGTATAACTACTCACTTTTTTCCGTGCAAATCTATTAGAAATCCAAATACGAATCGGATCAGGGACGGATCCGGATTACCTGACCTACCGAGTAAACCTATATGTACATATGCAAAACCAAATCTGGGCCGGGTCAGGAACAGATCCTGATTACCGGACATCCGTATCCCGGGTCCGATACGGATCCGAGGTTGTGTAACATCCTGATCCGGCACGGATTAGGCGATCGGATCCGATCCTGAGCTAATCGTGGGGGTCAAATCAGGGAATGTTTATGCGGGAAGCGGCATCTTTCCTTCCGCTTGCGGGAGGAAAGTTGCTGCTTTCCTCCCGGTGTGAAGAAAAGTTACTTTTGCGTATAGTATGAAAAAAAGAATTTCTTTACGTACAGACATCGATGAATAGTATATTACTCAACGAGGGAGGTAAAATAAAGAATGTCTCAGACTGCATGTAATTTTTAAGCGAGGTGAAGCCGAGGGTGAAAAACATGTAGTCTGAGGCATTCTTTTTTAATTCCCGAGGGAAGTATACGATTTTTCTTCATGACTGGGAGAAAAACATGTAACTGTCCTCCCGCTTGCGGGAGGAAACTTGCTGCTTTCGTCCCAGTGTGATGAAAAAACAATTTTAAACGAATGTCTTGCGTTGAAATTTCCTTTTCAGATATCTCCCCCAAAGAGTGGTACATTTCTAAACGATTGTACAAAATGTACACTCAGGAAAGTAATACGATTGTGTTTATTTAATATTTCTTTTGCTAATTTTAAATAAAGTCACTTCAGTAAATAAAGGTTTTCAATCGAATTCAGTTGATCCACTGAAATTATTTAATGATTTAAAAGTTTAGTCCCTTTTACAAAACATAATTGCACCGCAGCAGTTAGAAAAGGTCGGCAAACAAAAGGGCCTAGCCGGTTAAGCATGTCAAAATTGCCCCATCTCGTTTTAGATTGAAAAAATTACAGTATGTTTGCCATCCCAAATGTGAATTTTCCTACAAGTTTCAAACTCCTATCTGTTTAACTGGATGCACAACGGTAAAAATTGTGTTTTTCGGTTTTTATTTTTTTTCTCAAAAACTACGTAACTTAGAAATTCACAAAAAATTACAAAAATAGTACTTACTAAAACAAACACAAAAAAAAAATTTCATTATTTAATAACGTATACACAATGAGAAAAAAAAAATTAAAGTTTTCGAAATTCAATTTCACCAGCTAAATTTGGACCTGCCATCGCTATTTTTTTCTAAAAAATGTATGTATATAATGTGCATTTTGTCTAATTTTTTCGAATTTTATATTTGGTGCGACTACGTCAAAATCATAAAAAACTTGATTTTTCCGTAAAACCCATAATTCGATATATTCGACAGAAGTCAGAAGGCTTTATTCGGGTATTTGTTGGCTATTCAATTATTTATCACTTTAAAACGTTTTTCGGGTTCCATGCAATTTAATAAAAAAGGAAAAATGAATAATGAATTTATTTAATTCCTTATTAATTGGTGCTTTAATTAAGAAAAAGTATCTACATAATTTTTAATTTTCATGAAACTATAATCGGATAACAAAGAGGTTTATATAAATTATAAAGACATATTACAGTAGAGTCCCGCTTTAGTGGCGTCCCGCCTTAGTGGCGCGACGAAGTCCCGCGTTAGTGGCGCTTCTCAGAATCTCTTCATCCCC
Source organism: Trichopria drosophilae (assembly GCA_030407085.1). Lineage (NCBI taxonomy): Eukaryota > Metazoa > Arthropoda > Insecta > Hymenoptera > Diapriidae > Trichopria > Trichopria drosophilae. Next base: position 82,458,358 of record CM059586.1, read on the forward strand.
ACTATGTCGCCGGCCGTTTCAGGGGCTTGGCTAATAAGCGACGGAACAGGGAGTTTGGGCGTGTCTGTCGTCACGAACGTCACGTGATGGCAGCCTGATGGGGGAAGCGATGTTTCCCCTATTTGCGCCACTAACGCGGGACTTGAGGGGAGTGCTCGGAACGGACCGCGACACTAAAGCGGGACTCTACTGTAGTTCTGAAATAAATGTTTGTAGATTTCAAAAACTGTTTTTAAATACTGTTTTTATTTAAATAATCAAACATATTTATAAAATATTATCAAACATATTCCGACCGATTTTTTAGTAATTGAAGAAATTATTGTGTTATTAGGTACCTCGTATTAATAATTCACAAATAAATTATCTTTACACAGTCAGAAAGTAATATTAACAGTTTTCTAATGTAGAAGATATTTGCTTAGATTATTATTAATTATTGAATTATAAGCAAAATTAAGTACATATTTGAATCAATATTATGTGCACAAAATATTCGGCCTATATAAATGTAAAATATTTATGAAAGTAGGTTTAGTGAATAACTATTTAATGCTCTGTTCTCAGAACTACACAAAACAGCAACGAGGTACACACCTAGAGCCAACCCCCCCCCCCCCCCCCCCCTATATGTACAAATAAATCAGCAAAATCGGGTAATAAAAAAAAATTCTTTGACACAGCTTGAAAAATTATATGCGATCTCATGCACACAATATAAAGTAATACAGCACTATACGATTTTAAAATAACTAACCTATGTGATTGTTTACTTTAATTTGTTTTCACGAACTGACCTTCGTAAAATAGTGTTAACAATCTTGAAATGTCTCAACTTCGTTTTACATCGGTAAAACGTGGATGTCTCGAAGATATTGTTGATAAACTATTATGAAAAAGGCATGCCATAGTCCATTATAATATTTATATTCAAAAAATCAAAACGATACAAATAACTTCAAAGATTAGGTACTTACAAATATGCGAAAAGAAATACTTAATTATGATACACTTCTAAACGGTCATTAAACGTAGATGTTCTATTCACATTCTAAATATGAGAATCACTTATCTCATTGGCGATGATTTCACAACTTATGCATAAATCAAGAGGCTTAAGACTTCACCTGTCTTTAGACAGAACATAATCAAATGCATTGTTATGATATGCGTTAGGTTAGGTAAGAATGGCTCATGGTGCGCGCCATCTCTTGGGTTATCCTTCAAACTGTGCGGTGGCTCAAAGCGATTTGCTAAATGTATGATAAATAACGCGCATCTGTTATTACTTAAAAGAGATTATTGATCGTTTCGGAATCAATAAAACTGTTTCTAATATCGAAAACAGTGTTTTAAGAGGTGGGAAATTGTAAAATATTCATCAAAAAGTTATCAAAATCTTTGACGGTTGAGTCCATGTTACACTATACATCCCAGTAATCGGAAATGGATTCAAAAGTGAAAGTACGCATTAAAATGGATTGAAAAGGATTCGAAAATACCAAAATTGAAATTATTTTAATCCTTTTGAATCCATTTTAATGCGTACTTTTACTTTTGAATCCATTTCCGATTACTGGGATGTCTTGTCTTGTGTTTTAACATTGGAACTAATTGATAAGTGTAGTTTAAATCAATTTTCATATTTTGCAGACATCTCCTGAATAGAGTAATAAAATGAATATCTACTTTGAGCCGAATCACACTTATGAATTTTTGCCTGTATTTTACTGTGACATATAATTCCAAATCATCACTATATACAATGAGTAAGATAAAAAATTATTAAAAATTCTTCTGTTTCTCTAAATAAACTATAAGGAACACAAATACATTTTGAATAAAATGAGCCACGTATAAATTATACGTCTTATTAACAAAAGAATATTTTGTTATTGTATATATATATATATATTTATTCGATTATTATGCTTCGATATGTTTCTTCCAACACAGGTAAAGAATGGAGAATATGCCGGTAGGAAAGTTATTTTTTGAAAAATATTTTGACCCCTATCAAATTTTGTTTACCTTAATTTACATTAATAGGAATTTGATGGCAGTCATAATACAGACAAGCTTGTAGAAAATGCTATTGAAGTACATTGCGATAATGCTGAAGTGAATGTGGTAAAAACAAAAAAAATTTATTTAAATGTTTAAAACAAAATAAAACGCCAAACTTATTAATAGTAGTAGTAAAACTCCAAACTACATAATAATCAAACCTTTCAGTTCAATCCCAGCTGACGTACGGTCATGTTCATGTGCGAAAATGTTATGAAGTATACAAAATGTTTTGTATACTATTTGTATATTTCGTTAACTTGTCGTTGACGAATGTGACAGTGTGTTAGCTGGGATGAGACAATTTTTATTTAGAGCAATTTTCACTGGCCGTACTAGCGGAACTAGTGTAAAATGCTATTATACTGCTGTGTGTCTCAGAAAAGGTCGTATCTACATTTCTACGATTTTCACTTATTCGTGAAATACGGTTTTTAGTCATAACAGTAATTTTGTATTTTTAAAAATGATTTTTGACGGCTATCCATTTAGCATGATTCTCAGTGGATTGTTAACTAACGGGTTTCATATTTTTTGGGACATCATATATATTCATTACAGTTTCTAATACAGAGCCTGAATTTTGAAAACTCAATTAAATCATTTTTAATTTAAGTATCTTTGTGAAAATTTCTACCTTATTGACTGAGCCGCACGGAATCCCCTTAAACCTACATACCCGATTGTGTGAGACATATAAAGAACGTTATTTGTGAATAACTACATTCAAATATTCGCGGGCATTCACTTACACAGATATTCACAGATGGCGCGTTTCTCGCCAGCGCGCGAAACTGATAGATTATGTATAAATACAACTTCTGACTCAGTCTACTAATGAGTAAATATGTTAGCATTCCGTTAATACCGTTTGCGTGCGTGCGTATATTAACTGTTATCTAGTTTAATATTATTGTGTAGGTCTGCGTTGTAATTCGTTTAGCGATGTATATTTCTATGTATTGGCCTTGTGTATAAAATGTTAGAAAAAATTGTTCTTGAATTAGTAATTGGTGGTTAAAAGACATACATACGAAAACCAAATTTTTTCCCTTAAACTAGTCACATTATTTAATTATATTAGCTTCGAATTTTTCTTGAACTGATTCGGAAATATTCCCGAACTGTTTAGAAATAATCTTAGTTATAAGATCTTAGATATAATTCGAGCATATTACTTCACAGTTCGGGAACTCCTCATGAATTAATTTGACTTCTTCGTGAAAAAGGGTCTAGAATATTTCTAACGAGACAGTTCCTAATCTTCTTTCAAGCATACTGAAATCCTCAACATCCGAACGAGTTCGGGAATTTTCACTGGATTATTATTTTCCGTGTATTATTTAAATACATAATTGACGGTGTCCATCTATCTAATAATGTTTGGTGTCGAAGGTCAACTACTAAATCGAAATGTCCGATAAAATCTGCGCCAAGAATTGAAGAGGGAATGCCTGCGATTATGAATTTCCAGGTGAACGTGTGACGGGGGCTTAATTTAAGGCATAGTGACCGAAACCGTACGTCGGAATGCGCGTGTCGTTGGCTGCAAAAAGACTGAATTCAGATTGCGAACGGCGTTCTAATTCAGTTGCAGGGACAAGCGAGGGATCCGAACCCGTGTCAACAAGAAAATTCATACCGGAGTTGAAATCGCGAACATGGAGACGCTTACCATCCTACTCCCGACTCGCGGTCTCTATTGCATTGTCAGCGAACATCGAAATCGTCGCGACAATCAAGCAACTTCTGTTCCTATTGGCTGACTTTAATGCTAAATAATTTGAAAACTATACATCGCAGAAATTTTTTTCAAAGGAAAAATGTTCTTAGAATTTATCACAGAATCTACTCTTAACCGGAAGTCATTCAATGGAGAATCACCCTGTATATGAAGAGGTTCATTCCTCCATCGTGGAAATTTTATTTTTATTAAAACAACCAATAATAACTTAAAAAATCATGACTTGCACTTAATTTTCTACATGGATTTTCATCAAAATTATGGTTATCTTGAATTTTTGGGCTTGATGATTGTAAATCTCAAATCAGATTTCAAAATCCAAAATGGCGGACATAATTTTTAAAATACAAATGAATTTGCTTGAAATTTACTATACTATAGTTTCTTAGATTACCGATTACGAATATAACATTTTCTTCTAAAATTATATACCTTTGCAATTTGAAAATTTTTTTTTAAATAAATAAAAATTATATATTACAAACTGTAGAAAAATCCACGGTTTCATAGTTTTTAAGTTTCTTAACTTTTCTTGTTTATTATAAGTGTAACAAAATTTTCTAATAAAGCTAATCATTTACTATCATTTTAACAATTTATAATTATTATTATTATTGTTGCTGTTATTTTTTTTTTTTTTGACGGACCAATCCAACTAACATGTCACTGTGTTGAAAGGTTGGAAAAGCTGTATGAAGAATTAAGATCTTTGCAGAAATCACCAAAGAAAAAAAAATCAAGATCGACAGAACAAGGTTGTATAGAAAAGACAGGTGATTTATTTGATATTTCTTATGCAAAAATTACAGTAACAATTAATATTTAGGTTGCGAATAATGAATAAAGTGTCGAAACAAAGGGAATATGCCAATGCATAATTCTAAGAGTAAATGTTAGATTCGTAATCAGTAACCTAAGAAACTACCATATAGTAAATTTCAAATAAATTCATTTGTATTTTAAAAATTATATCCGCCATATTGTATTTGCTATTTTGGATTTGTAAAACCTGATTTGAGATTCATAATCAGCGAGCCCAAAAACTTCAAGACAACAATAAGTTTTTTGCAAATCCATTTAAATTTTAAAATGATGTCCACCATAATGTATCCACCATTTCGAATTTTGAAATTCTGATCTCAGGTTCTTAGTCAGCGACTCTCAAATATTCTGAGTAATAGATTTCAAGACATGAAACTAAGATACTACATAGATATACAAAATGTTCACTTTTTTCTATTTATGGGCTTACTGTGCGGTCTTTCAAACAGCTTTTTATACAAACGATCATTACGATTTCATTATTTCATCATTTCTGAAGAAAAATGTCTTTTGCTCATGAAAAAATATTAATTTTCAGAAATTTTACAGCAAATTTTCGAGAAAACGATTATTTCCCATATAAAATACATGGAAAACTTCATTAAATATCGACGAATCGCAAAACAAAAAAATACGTGTCTTTTTATTTTCAATATAGAAGAATTCTGGGGGTGTCCCATTTAAAATTCGCTACTTCGATTTTTGTGGACCACCCTAATATATATATATATACAGGGTGGCCGATTTATCTGAAGACATCGAAATATCTCGAGAACTATGCACAGAATCAAAAAAGTTGTCGGATGTAAGTTGTTCGACACGAAGGGGGGCATCCAGTGATAATTAAATTTACCCCCTCCCCCATCCCCTGGAGGTGGAGTGGGGGCAAAAACAATAAAACTTAAATAGGAACCCCCATTTTTTATTGCAGATTTGGATTCTCCGGAAAAAAGTACACGAATTTGACCTAGGAGCTATTGCATTTTGGTTCACAGGTGGCGCTGTAATCGATAAAAATCCAAATTTATCCGAAGACATTGAAATACCTCGAGAACTATGCACAGAATCAAAAAAGTTGTCGGATGAAAGTTGTTCGACACGAAGGGGGTCATCCAGTAATAATGAAATTTACCCCCTCCCCCATTCCCTGGGGGTGGAGTGGGGGCAAAAACAATAAAACTTAAATAGGAACCCCCAGTTTTTATTGCAGATTTGGATTCTCCAATATTGACAATTTTCGCCCACGTATCGGATATGGAATACGGTCATTCTAACAAAGCCGGGAAAAAATACATTTAGCGTTACCCAGGAACAACGACGTGGACGTAGTATTTTCTGTTCCCTTTGGGGTGCTTGTTTTAATTGAGTCCCCTTGCCTCTCACTGTCTCACTGTTCACTTACTTGAGTAAGTGTTCGAAATGTTGACCTTCCACTTCAATGCATTTATTTATTCTTTCTTCAAATGACTTTATAGATGATAGAATCATATCTGCAGAAATTTCTGCGCAAGCAGTTCTTATGCGTTCCACCATGTTTTCACGAGTCGTTGGTACTTGTTCATAAACCTTACCTTTTAGGTAACCCCATAGGAAGAAATCCAGAGATGTTAGATCAGGTGACCTCGCAGGCCAATTAATGGGGCCACCTCTACCAATCCACCTACCATTGTAATCACGGTCTAGTATTTCCCTTGCTACTCTTGAAAAATGTGCTGGGCAACCATCATGCTAAAACCACATTGTCCGTCGGACGTCCATAGCAACATCTTCAAGTAGTAATGGTACTTCTTGTTCTAGGAAATCTCGATATTTTGTTGCATTCAAATTACCTTCAATGAAATAAGGACCAATGAGTTTATTTCCTATGATTCCACACCAAACGTTCACCGACCAAGGACGTTGATGATTAACTTGTCGTAACCAATGGGGATTTTCTACGCTCCAATAATGCATATTATGCCTATTGACGCCACCATGGTTCGTGAATGTAGATTCATCTGAAAATAATACATTAGCAAAGAAATTGTGGTTCGTTTGCATTTTTTGAAATGCCCATTCACAAAACACCACGCGGTTATGAAAATCATCGCCATCTAGTTCCTGGTGCAGTGAAATGTGATATGGGTGAAACTTATGACGATGCAATATTCTTTGAATACTGTCTCTGGAAATGCCGGAATCGCGATGTAATTGTCGTGTGCTTACATGTGGATTTTGGTGAATAGCTGCTAGTACAGCTACTTCGTTAGCTTCTCCTGTAACTGTTAATCTTCGCTTCCTTTTTTTCATTTGTACGCTGCCATCAGAGTGAAAGGCATTCACAACTTTGTAAAAAAAAGAACGCGAGCGAGCATTATCTGGAAAACGCTCAGCATACAACGCAACAGCATCGTCAATATTCCTCTTACATTCACCATAAATAAGAATCATTTCGATTTTTTCGGGAACTGTAGCAAGATTCTTTTTTAACTTGCAATTCGATTTAAGCAATGAAGGGTAGACAAAAAATAGTCACGTAAACGGAAAGTTGTTATTCTAAAAGCAAAGTGACCTCCGACCGAATTACTACCAATACAATGGACTTCAAAAACAGTCTTACACTGAGAGACCGTGAATACTAAATTTTAATATGGGGATTAGAAAGTCGCGATATCCATTTACTTCCCTTCAGGAAAGTAGAGAAAAATGTAGGTGAACTGGTTACGTGTGACTCAACTTATGTATAAAATGATATGCTACGTTATTTTCGAGTTATGTCGCCCTCTAGCGTTATGTAACAGAACCGGCGCCGGTGATGGCTGAAATGCAAGCGATGTACATGTATGAAACCACGTGAGTTCTCTCGGGGTCCGGTAGATGGCGACGAAATCCCCAAATGAAGTAAGAGTTTCGTTTTGTTTAATAGAAGCTGGTTTGACCGTCAATGCTCAGCTTATTTATTCTCATGTCGGAAAAAACATACAGAGAGAGAATGAATGAGCTGAGTGAAGGGACATGACGCGTTTTTTAATGGATTGCGTGAAGTCCTCTTTTTGTTTATTAAATAATAAATTTAAAACCTAAAATGTAATTTTATTGAAGGTAGAAAACTTATTTATAAAATTGCTTCCATATTGTATGCACAATTTTTATGTAATCAGTTTTGATTTTAATATGAAGAATATCGATTATTCATAATCTTAATTTTTCGAATGGACATTATTAAAATTTCATATTCAGAATAGCAATTTTCGCAATTGATATTACTAAATTCTAATATTAAAAATTCTAATATTAGAATTTTTAATATTAAATTTTCATAAAGGGATCAAATTGTCCCTATTTGCCCCCTGGATGCCCCTCTTCGTGTCGAACAACTTTCATTCGACAACTTTTTTGATTCTGTGCATAGTTCTCGAGGTATTTCAATGTCTTCAGATAAATTTGGATTTTTATCGATTACAGCGCCACCTGTGAACCAAAATGCAATAGCTCCTAGGTCAAATTGGTGTACTTTTTTCCGGAGAATCCAAATCTGCAATAAAAACTGGGGGTTCCTATTTAAGTTTTATTGTTTTTGCCCCCACTCCACCCCCAGGGGATGGGGGAGGGGGTAAATTTAATTATCACTGGATGCCCCCCTTCGTGTCGAACAACTTTCATCCGACAACTTTTTTGATTCTGTGCATAGTTCTCGAGATATTTCGATGTCTTCAGATAAATCGGCCACCCTGTATATATATATATATACAGTACCGCTCAAAAGTATGAGCTCACCCTAGCGGAATTTTGGCTAAATTAAAATGTTGATGTCTCATCGCCAAGTTAACGTACGGGAAAAATAAAAAAAGGGAATTAAAGAGGAGACTTTCATTTATATATATAGATTTCTGTACGAACTATGCTCGATTTATTAAAGTCATTTTTTCGTATTATTTTTTTCTTTTTCAATCAGCTCTCATTTTTTTTTAAATGATTGCAACAGAAATGTACAATGTACATTGTTTAATATTTCTTTACGAATACTTATTTAATTTTGAACAAATTAATGTGATTTTTTTTCAATCTGCTATATCTCGGAAAATTAACGTGATATAAAAAATGATTAAGAGACAAAAAGTTCCATTTTTTAATTATCTATTGGCTGAAATTTTTTCAAATTTTTAGAAGGAAATTGTTTTAATCCTATTTTGTCAAATTTACACTTTTGTGCTGCGATTATTATCAGATCTAGATTTGCATTTCAACTATGCTCAGTTTGAGATATAATAATTCATGTACATGTATTTATAACTAAACAATAAACTTTATTTAAACATACATAGAAAATATCAACAATTGTATTCATGTATATGTGTACATATTTATTAAATTTTGCTTTCTTCAAAAAAACCGCCTCGCACTTTGCGTGAAACATCCTAATAGTAAAGACAAACATAATCTTAAACTTAATCATAGTTTAAATGCAACTTTGCATCCGAAAATGATTGTTACATAAAAAATGTTGAAGTCGAGAAAATACGGTAAAAACAAATTTCCTTCTAAAAATTTGAAAAAATTTCAGCCAATAGATAATTAAAAAATGAAACTTTTTGTTTCTTAAACACTTTTTATATCACGTTAATTTTCCGAGATATAGCAGATTGAAAGAAAATCACATTAATTTGTTCAAAATTAAATAAGTATTTGTAAAGAAATATTAGACAAAATCCCGAAGAAGCAAATTAAAGCTATAGGGATTACCTTTCGATTTCACGTTGTGCATTTCTGTTGCAATCATTTAAAAAAAATTGGAGGTAATTCAAAAAGAAAAAAATAATACAAAAAAAATGACTTTAGTAAATCGAGCATAGTTCGTACGGAAATGTATATATAGAAATGAAAGTTGAAAGTCTCCTCTTTAATTCCCTTTTTTTATTTTTCCCGTGCGTTAACTTGGCGATAAGATATCAACATTTTAATTTAGCCAAAATTCCGCAATGGTGAGCTCATACTTTTGATCGGTACTGTATATATATATATATAGGAAATACGAGACGTTAAGTCGTTACCAATGTGTCTTTCGTTACAAAATAATTTGCTCAAAAGTTGTCAATTTTGAAAAAAAGTGAGTACAAAATTTGTTTCCATTCCTTCTTTTGCAAATATCTTTGTTGGTATTGATTTTACGACAAAATTTCATATAAACAAAATGAAAGCTAACAAAATGTCCTACAAAAATGACTTTATCGACATTTTTTTAAAATTAATAGCAATGATAAAGTGGTAATTGAAAACCTGGACAATTTTTCATTTTTACGAATTCTGTAAAATTAAGCAACTTTAACGCCACGAACAGGTTTTTCTTCAAGTCATTCTTATAGGAAATTTTGTTAGCTTTCATTTTGTTTATATTTTTTTTTACCGCAACATCAATACCAACAAGGATATTTGAAGAAAAGGAATTTAAAAAAAATGTTGTACTCACTTTTTTTGAAAACAACTTTTGTACATATCATTTTGTAACAAAACACCCATTAGTAACGATTTAATGTCTCGCGTTTCCTTTATATCTATATAAACTATTAAAATCCGCTTTTTTTTACACAAAAATTGCAGTTGTTACTGATTTATTCTTATTTGCATGAAACTTCAAACAGCTATAAGTAAATTCAGAGCATCCGAATGAACAACTTAAAAAAAATTAGTTTATTGACAAAATTTGGAGTAATAAATTTTAGTAACTAATAACAAAAATTGTGTAGAAAAATGTAAACAAACACGTATTCCTTTAGTTTTCAAGTAGAATAGTCCATCTTGAAGATAATTCTTAACATGCCATCGGTCTGCCTGCATCATTTTAGATATATTCCACATATACTTTTTTCCAAATGCATGCGAAAAATCGATTGGTTACAAAATATGCATAAAAAATTCGGCGTTGAAAATTATAAAAAATTGTAAGAAAAGTGATAATTTTAATAATCAAATTTGATAGTCTTTGACTCTTCTGAAAAGTTTTGTTATTAATAAATACTAAATTTCAACCGTTAATATTTGATTTATACTTCATTGCCTAAAATATGTTCAATTGAAATATTAGTTTGGAAGTAATGTTGAAATACTCAATAATATGCACATTTACATGTATATCATTTTTTTTTCTGTAAATGGACTTTTTATAATTCTCTGGCAGGTTTCTGATTGTTCTTTCTTTATTTGCCCACCAACATTCATTTAAAAGTTGTTGCGGGACTTCATCAATTAAAAAACTCCCTTTTTTCTAAATATTTATCGACAGTTGACAGGGAAAATCAATATAAATTTACAATATTACAACCAAATTTTTAATTTCTGTATATTTTTTACCAATAAATATAAAATACTTTAGCCATATGCACAGGCATATTACACAGTGCATAAGAAGTGTCTTCATTACTTCCACGTTTTGAAGAATACGTTTATGATTTTATCTATCTTCAAAATCCGTTCTTTTACAAATAATAATTATGAATTTACGTTATTTTTCTCGTCAAACTTTCAATTAATATTTAGAAACTGAAAAGCGTCACAATTCAGGGCCCAAAATAAAAAATTTAAAAAAAAATTGTCTTATCGCGATTTTTTTCAGTTACATGTGGGTATTCGTCATAATTTTGTAAGGTTTTTTAATTCTCCACCTTCAATATTCGTTTTATAAATCTTTATATATTTACGATGTTATGGAATATATTCTCCATATTATTTACATTAGAAAGTGCGTTAATTAAGGTCCATCAGATAGCGTCAAACTAACTATTAGAAATAAGATATATGCCAAAAATAAAATACCCGTGTTTTTTTGTGTTTAAAAAATACTTGTTTATAACAATTTGTTATCAAGAATTTCATCAAAAGTGGTTTCAGGGAAAATCTGACTGCGCGAATCGATTCTACGGGAAAAATTAGATGCAAAACATGCATAATGTTTTGCAAAAAATCGTAAATTTGTTGTTAAAATTAATAAGTAAACAATACAATCGAAAATCCGCTTCTGCTCATGCCTAGCATATCGCAATTAGCGCCAAACTAACCATTGGAAGTATGATATATGTGAAAAATAAATTACCCGTTTTTTTTTTTGTTTATAACAATTTATTGGTAAAGAATATACAAAAATTCAATAGTTTTCTGTATATTGTGAATTTACATTGTTTTCCATTATCAACTGTCGATAAATATTTAGAAAAATTACACTCTTTTATTGATAAAGTCACGCAATTTATTAATAAAAAGTCTTTTAAGATGGTTCAAACTCTGTTTAGCGTAAAAAATGTAAAATTGGACTATTATAAATGCATTTGGTCTTACAATTTTTAATATTTTTCATGGTGATTTTTTTTATATGCATTATTTGTCATTTTATACTTCTGACATGGATTTGAAAAAAGTGGTAAAGAATGGAAAATTATGAACAGATAAAAAATTACAATTTGTACATTTGTACCGCCCTGTATGTTTTTAGGTCGAAAATGTTGAGAAAACAAATAAAACAATAGCTGAAAATTAAAATATAAAGCGGTATAAATAATGCTGGTAACACCCTTCACTGAGAAAAACGACAGAAAATAAGTTGAATCTGCGTAAAACATTTTCCTATACAACAAAACATTAAAATTAATATCTTAAAAATATATAAATATAAAACATTTTCAACGCGATTGTCGAGTTTTGAGGATTTCTACAATGTATTCATACACATGCAAACAAAATGTTGGTGTCCCGCTAAGAACCCCTCGAGAAAATTATTGATACAATCAGTGCACTTAAAAGTTGTAGGCGTCGCTACAGTCAAATCTGACTTCCGACTTTCTGAGAGAACATCCTTAAAGGAGTGAAAATTGAGCCACTTTATTAAAGTCGAATTTGACTTCATATTAAAGTGAAATTCTACATTAGTAGAGCGGAGGCAGGCAACATCACTCGCTTAAGGTGAATTTTGCTTTGTGTATTGCTCGACATGGAAAAGGAAAGAAGATGAGTCAATTAGTGTCGAGTTTCGCATATATGAGACGATCGGTAAATGCGACGACTTTTTTCATATTATTTCAATTCATCTTTCGAATGGGAAAAATCAGATTTTATTTTACTAGCCGAACCGGTCCGGACCATGATCGAATCCTTCATTTATGTCCCTAATCTCGTGAAGAAACAACCCGAGTCAAAAAGAGATGACCAAAATTTGATCAATATCAGATCAAAATTAGATCAAAATCGGTCGTATCAGAAAATGATCTAAATGAGGTCCCAGTTTTGAGACATTCCAGGACCAAAATTGGACGAGTTTTCGACCAAAATTAAATCATTTTTTTATCACATTAAATTTAAATAAATATTAAAAAAAAAAATTTGTCCCGAGAGGGATTGGAACTATTGTATTCTGGATAACAGTCCTCGATCTTAACCACTCACCTACACTTTTAGTTATGATATGATTGACAAATAACAAATATTACATACCGCGATACGATATAAAAATCTTCTGTGCTGTAATGTGTTTTAACGAATTACACATAAATTGAATAAAAAATAGAAGCAATATAAAAATTAAGAAAATGTTATTATCAATTTTCGACGTCAAAGGTTAGAAATGTGACGGAAATATTCGGCACGTTTTAAATAACGCGTTTTTTCAAATAAATATATATTTTAGGGTACTTAATGTTTAATAAATAATTAAATGAATTGAAGTGTCAAATGACTGTGTACCCACTCATGAGTTTGCATCATTAAATTCGCTGTGAAAAAGATGATTGTATTTTGATTAAGTTTAGATCAAAATCGGATTAAGTAGGAGCACTTTCAGACGTTTTCGATTGAGATCCGTTTTTGATCGATCTCCTGTAAAAGTACGTATAGTATTCCAACATTTCGACTCACACAATATTGTTTATTTAAGATTAATTACCATCAAACTTATATTTACATTAAGAGAGGCATTTTTTAAAATGTTGTGACTATTTCCGCCATTTTCTAACCTCTGACGTCAACAATTGATAATAAAATTTTCTTAACGGAAAACGTTTAAAAGTGCTCCTACTTTAATCCGATTTTGATCGAAACTTAATCAAAATTTGATCATCTTTTTCACAGCGAATTTAATGATGCAAACTCATGAGTGGGTACACAGTCATTTGACACTTCAATTCATTTAATTATTTATTAAACATTAAGTACCCTAAAATATATATTTATTTGAAAAAACGCGTTATTTAAAACGTGCCGAATATTTCCGTCACATTTCTAACCTTTGACGTCGAAAATTGATAATAAAATTTTCTTTATTTTTATATTGCTTCTATTTTTTATTCAATTTATGTGTAATTCGTTAAAACACATTACAGCACAGAAGATTTTTATATCGTATCGCGGTATGTAATATTTGTTATTTGTCAATCATATCATAACTAAAAGTGTAGGTGAGTGGTTAAGATCGAGGACTTTTATCCAGAATACAGTAGTTCCAATCCCTCTCGGGACAAATTTTTTTTTTTATTATTTATTTAAATTTAATTAGATAAAAAAATGATTTAATTTTGGTCGAAAACTCGTCCAATTGTGGTCCTGGAATGTCTCAAAACTGGGACTTCATTTTGATCATTTTCTGATACGATTGATTTTGATCTAATTTTGATCTAATATTGATCAAATTTTGGTCACCTTTTTTTGACTCGGGAAGCGGCCAATTCGGAAAGGGATTTGAAGATGCGGGCCATTTCGTAAAATAATTTCTGTATGTGGAAATTTTATTGTGATTGCACTTCCGCATCGCATCAATCAATCAATCAAGATTTTCTAGACATATGCACAGATTGTCATCGCATAGAAGTGTCATTGTTGTAGTTTTTATATGCATGCGCTTCGTACGTGTTCTTTGGATTATTTTTGTTGACGATTTCTTTTAGTAAATTTATCATTAATTACACATTAGACTGAACAAAATCATAGTAAATTTGATTACTTTTTAACTACTCAGAGTGTTTCAATAGGTCCCCAACGAAATTTTACAAGTTGTAGTTACGACAATAAAGGAGTTAAATCAACTAAAAATATAGTTAAGGGAACGAAATTTTAAATTTATTTAATTATTTATTATTTAATTTACTAAATTTTAAACATTTTCTGGAGTTTGATTATCCAGTAAATGAAAAAGTATTCAAAATGTTGGAAGCATATATTTTTAGTTGATTTAACATCTTTACGGTCTTAACTGCAACTTAGAAAATTCCATTGAAGCATATTGAAACACTTTGCATAGTTAAAAAGTAGTCAAACCAACTAAGGATTTTTCGGAGTTTTTAATTTAATTAATTTTATTGGGAACGATACTGGGAAACAACAAATATTTCAAAGTATAGTAAAATGATTACTAATTAAAATTAAATTATACTTACAATCCATTGTTATCTCGTCAATCTTAAATACATATTTTCTTTAGTTTTCTTAAAAATAAATTTCAAACTATTATTCCTCAATAAATTGAATCATGTGTATTTTATATATTTATTTAATTTATTAGTCAGTATTTTAAAAAAATTCTGCGTTCGAGGTATCCAGCATGAATATAACAGAAATAGAAATATATAAATATATTATTATAAATATAAATATAAATATATAAATATAGCAAATATGAACTATTAAAATTCGATATAATGAGTATTAGTCAAATTTTTCTGTACATGCTTTAGGAAAGAAATAATAATGTTAGATATTGCATTTCAATATAACGTACATTATTAATTTTTAATGTCACATATTATATTTGCAAGTTTATTAATCGCCGAAATAAATATAATTATGTCACGCCACTATACGGCAGTGGTACAGCTATAAAATTCCCATATACACAAAAGTACTTTAAGAAATGGTCCGCATCTTCGAATCCCTTTCCGGAGCATTATTATATTAGTCCGTAACTCTCCACTGGTCTATCCCTCTAGACCTTAATGGATAAAGCCTAATGGCTTAAGTTATTGAACTCAAAAACATTAAGTGGTTCTCAAAATGATAGTTACTTATCAAAGGCGAGGGGTAATTAAAAACTGTTTTAGTTAAATGGTATTTGATAACTTTACCCATTATACTGTCTTAATTAGACGTTTCAATCACCATCGTTGACTTGGATATGACTTATTGCTATCTGCAGATAGTTCAAAATGTTCCCTACCTACTACACTGTTTAAATGACAGGAAATTAAATGTAATGCTAATGCTTCCTATACATTCAATTTAATCAGTTCGCCGTCAACAACGAAAGATCGTTAATATCACTGTTACAGAAAAACTATTGAGTAACATATACAAAACAAGCTACACATAACTATTAATTAACTAACTATTAACTAACATACTCGTAACTATTAATTTATGTTGCCAGAAAAAAGCATTTTATTATTGACAATGTTGAAAATTATCCCTGTAGTATGTGTCAGTATTATCAAAATTTCTTGGAATGACAAATCACTCTTTATGAAGTGAAAGCTAAACCATTCCAACGAAAGAGTGAATTCATACACTTTAAAGGAGAATTATAACTCCACGCATATAGTTTTTACTCGTTAAGAGTGAGTATTTACCCCTGCCAATGGAGTGGTGCGATTCCCGCTTCGTAAGAGTGAACTTTTACACAAACAAATTTAGGGTTTCTAATTACAAAGCCGCCAGTGAATAATTTAAACCGAAAAACGATGTCTTACATTTAAGTTGATTTCTTAAAGTCACCTTTACATAATAATTAATAAATATTCTGATTGTTCAAGAGTTTTTTTAGTTTATAGTATTTCTAGAAGTATGCAATATAATTTTAAAACATTACTTTTGGTTTTATTCTATTCAAGTAAACATCTTTCGACATGAAAATTTCTGTTTTTGCAATATTACATGCAATATGTAGACAATTTTATTTAATATCCCACTATTGAGTTTTTAATTTTTGATTAAAAATGGGGGTAGAAACTCCTAAAATCGATTTATTTTCAAATTAAATTAAATATTATATACATAATTGAATTTCAATTCAATATTAATGCATTTCAATTAAGATATTAAAAATCAATTTTACTTCGTGTATAAATTACGTGTAATCAATTTAAATATTAGATTTTAATGAAATGAAGTCTACAAATTCTTAGTTATTAAGTTGCATTTGTGATTGTTGATTATCGTAAATATTAAAATCGCAATTGTCATGAAGAAAAATCGTATACTTCCCTCGGGAAGTAAAAAAGAATGCCTCAGACTACATGTTTTTCACCCTTGGCTTCACCTCGGGTAAAAATTACACGCAGTCTGAGACATTCTTTATTTTACCTCCCTCGTTGAGTAGTATACTATTTCATATCAAGGGCGTAAAAGAACTTATGCGCCCGTAGGTGATCACCGCGCCCGAGGGGCTGGTGAAGACTACCCCTGGGGGGGTAGGGGGTCGAAACGTCGAAATTTGATGGAAAACTATAGGGTAATTTTTTTGCCGAGGTGACCAAATTCAACACTTTTTCAGACAATAGTCATAAGCATTTTAAACCAGTTTTTATGGCATTATCGTTGACTTTAGGAAGAAAATACATATAACCTTTTTTGTAGAAAATTTCGTGCTCTACCTTTTTTGTTAGAGACATATTTTAATAAAATTTGCATTTTTCAAAATAAATGCAAAAAACTGCGAAGAAACTTAATTGGGGCTAATTTTTTTTAGTAATAGACGGGTGGATCTGCGACAAAATCTAATCAGATCTAAGTTAAAAAAAAATTGCTAAAAATAGCTAAAAAAAAAATGTATGTCAATACGCTTATCCGTTCGCGAATTATCGCGAGACAAAAAAACGGGACTTACGGACGTACAAGATCACGGACACAAATTTTGTTATTATTAATTTGGGCTCCTTAGGGTCTGAAACGTCGACATTTGATGAAAAATTATAGGGTAATTTTTATGCCCGATGTGACCAAATTCAATACTTCGTCTGGGTCGAAGTAAAAAATTTGGTTCCGTGATCTTGTACGTCCGTACGTCCCGTTTTTTTGTATCGCGATAACTCGCGTACGGATAAGCATAAAGACATACATTTTTTTTTAAATACGTGGCTTGTCATAACTTAGATCTGATTAGATTTTGGTGCAGATCCATTAGTCCATTACTAAAAAAGGTATTAATACTTCGGCTGGTCTGTTGTCGGGGTCGAAGTTTTGAAATGCTCATTTTCAATTGTCATACATATAAGAAACACTATATTGTTGCAACGTATCTATCGAAGCCACTTGGACCTAAATATGATTGGACCTCCAAATATCGAAATAATTTTATAATATAATTGAAAGCTGTTATTAAACGAACGAGTATTAATAAGGAATAGCCGACTCTACACTGGGTCGAAGTTTCTGAGCGAACGAGGCACCACGCCAACACTAGTTTTTCTTTGCATTTATATGTCTCTCAATCGTCTTGAGGGATACTAGCAGCATCATTACATGAAGTTAAACAATTACGTTTTTACCATTTTAAAACATTGTTCAGCACCCGTAAATGAGGTATATAGCAATACTCCAACACTGTAAGGGATCCACGTTTTTTAATTATAACAACAATTTTAAAATAGCTTCCATCCATTTTGCAGAATGTGTATAAAATATCGATATAATTTTATAATATAATTACAACACTAGTTTTTTGTTACATAACTCATATTCAGGAAACTTAATTTATTATTTTTATTGAATCTAATTAGTTCATAATTTATTACAGTCGTGTACATACAGTTAACAAGCATCTTTTTTTTAATGCATTTCTATTTTTTAATAATTCAAATTTGAAGAGTATTTTTTATACTGACAACAAGTATTTTTGTCTAGTTTTAAGTAATCTGCGTGTTTCAATAAGCCCTAAACTGTATTTCACTCGTTCCAGTAACTCTGTTAAAATAGTTAAAAAAGGCAAGAATATAGTTAGTAGAATTCAATTTAAATATTTTCTTCTTTATCGAAAACTTCCGTTCTTATATATCGGTTTCATTTAGTTTGCTATGATCTAATTATATTTCATATCTAAAACCTGATTTTCGTAAATGTGCGCACAGATAAGTTTAACAAATTTAATCCTAAAAGTTGAATTAACGAGTAAGACTGGTGGTAATGTCAAACATTTTCCATATATTAAACTTTGTAGGGAAACGCGTATTGTATTATGCGTCTTTCGGGTAATGTCATTCTGAAACGGAAAATTATGAATTTTATTCACAACATAACTGATTTTTAATTTGAAATGTTCAACGTTATTGAAAAATAATATTCTTCGAAGGAAAATACTGTATTTCGGTTAGGAATATAATAAAAAAAAATAATGGGTTTATGGGTTTAAAATGTTGTATTTACAAATAAGGTAGACTTATGATTTACAAAGTCATGATCTACGACAAAGTTCATTAAAATTTGATTTGAAATTATATGTATCTTTATTATACGTTCATTAAGGTGTATGAGAGAGATAGGAGGATAAGATCTTACCATTTCATTACACATTTGATACAGAGCAAAAGAATGTGTCATAAAAATAAACAAATTACGATTATGTTAAAAAAATATTTATTATTGTTTTTGGATAAAATGAAAATGAGAACAGCGATTATGGTAACAGAGTATTTAGAAGGGTTTTACAAACGCACATGATATATTTTGTTGATGTTTGAAAAGAGAGTTCAAGACTATATTAAATGAAACTCGAACTATGTACTTGCATTACAAAATAAGTATGGAATTATATAAAATGTGAGGATATTTCCTACCATAAAAGTAACTGAGGATGTTTGGAATGAAGACAATAATGCCCGGTAGCATAATTAATAGCAAGTATAAGGTTAGTAAAAAGAAAATAATTACTACAAACAAAAAATTTATCTCTTTTAACGATATACATAGAGATATTACGTAATTTCCACGAGAGAAAATAGGCAAGATCTTGTAAAAAGAATTTCAGAAAAAAATAAAAGTTATTAATATTATTTTCTTATTAATAACCGTTTATAAAAATCGGTCAGTGATTATTGCTCGTACAGAATGTATTTCTTGGAGCTGTAGGTGACTTTTATTGTGTAATCTTTTTTTAATTAGAAGTACTTATGACGCATTCCAATGGTTCACTATATGATAATGGTCATTAAAATTCAATTTCTAACTCTACGTATCTTCCTTACGGGCGCCGCGCCGTAGCTCCGTTCCTGAAGTAATCATGCATTTTTACTAATTTGGAAGGGCCTCTGATAAGAATGGAAGCTATTATTCCCCTGATGATAATTTTTTACTCATGCAATAGGGGCCCACGAATTAGTATTGAAGTCCAATGCTAGGTTTCGGAAATTCTGAGACCCTGAAAATATATCCATATTACTGGATACATTTGAAATTTTCAAAATATGATATTAGATTCGCCAGCAGCCACCTCGAAAACCTATAAATGTTGTGAAAGCATTGCCTTGATGAAAAAGAAACAGGAAACTAGATATTTTTGAATATTTGAATTTATAGCACCGCCATAATTAAACACATTTCTGCAGTAAGCGTAAGAATTGCCAGAAAAACGTCAGCTAGAAGTAGTTGAGTTCTTGCAGCTTTTTTTAGCCCTCCCATTAAAGAAATGTAATCTGTTTTAATAGTATAAAACAAAGTTTTATGTACTTATATGAATTCAAAGTCATTTTTCGGTTTTATTGGGACACTGGCATTTCGCTTATCTTACCGTGCGGTGCCCTTTGTATCTATGAAGGGATAAAATAAGTTTAAAGATTCGACTTGCGTAGAAATGTGTTATCGCGTTTCGCGCCAAACGATTGCGACTAGACATCGTTAATTTAACCAGGCGCCAAGCATCTAATTAATTTAATTATATTATCGGTTATGTCATGTTTGATTAATAAGTAATAAGTTATATAACGTCATGTGACTAAGTTTTTTTTACAAAATATACTTTAACTCTCCCATTGCAAAACGGGAAAATTGCTTTATGGAGCAGTAAGATAGCAGGTAATATGTAAAGATTCATACATAAACATTCAAGCACTGTGCAGGATGAAAGTTGTGTTACAGGTTTTTCAGGGTCGGGATTTGCCGAGATAATAAATTGGCTCAACTCAAATTTATTATTGAGAAAAGTCTTTATTTCAAAGATAATACGGGATCGCGGATGTCGCGGTCACTTCTTTGTCTCGGCTCGCAGCCTCCACGGTGTTTTCCGCAGTTAGACTTACTCGTTCGCGATATCGAACACAAAAGATGCTAATTTGCAAAGCACGGACAATTTCGAATCGCCACAGTATGGCTCAACACGTTTGTCTCGAATTTTGTCGCGTTTCTCGGCGCACATTCGCCCACACGTTTTTCCGCGCGTGTCGCGTTGTCGGCGTCTCTCGTGCGAGTGCTTTCTCGGCGCCGTTCGCCCGCGGCATAACCTAACCTAACGTTTCGCGCCTTGGCGCTCGCTTCTGCGCATACGCGTCTCCCGCTATAATTTGAATTATGACATTGTAACATTCGGCCATCCTATCGTAAGCTTGGCCCTCCAAGCTTTAAATCTAATTTTAAAAACTTATCTCTTGATCGAAAACAACAATCTTAATTTTAAAGTATTATTGCGGCCGTACATCTCGTTTTCGGATACGTTCACTTCTGCGAGGCTCATTAGAAAATTTTACATTAACTTGTTTGAAACGCTGATTGGTTGCTCTTACATTACTAGTTACATTGTTTGATTCAGGAAGCGCTTATTCCAACGAACTTTTTGGCGAATCATCATTTTCGGGGTCATTTTCACTGTCATCGCAAACACCACGCCAAACACGCAATTGGCTTACATGTGCTGTAGTCTTAGATTTAGAAAAATTGGCGCAATTAGAATTTAAATGTTGAACTCTGTACGTATCGGATGGTAAAATCTCTGTTATGACCAGTGGACCTTTACTACGTGATTGCAATTTAGTAGAGTCTCCCGTTGCCGTTGGATTACACTTCATAAATACGATATCTCCAATATTATAACGTACATTTTTAATTCGAGTCTTATCATATCTATCTTTCGCGAGTTTTTGTTCAATTTCAATCTTTTTAATCGTTTCTTGGCGAATTTCCTCCGGCATACGATACGTTTCTGCTCGTACAGTGATCTCTCTACTCTGACCTTCTCCGAATCGCGGTATGTATCCGTACAAAAGTTCGAATGGAGTTTTACCCGTTGTTTTACAAATAGTACTGTTAATATCTCGTTCAAGATGCCTTATATTTTTGTCCCAATCACGGCCTTCATTTTCGGTTAAACTTGCGCGCATCGCAGGTAGTATCGTACGATTAAGTCGTTCCACCTGACCATTCGCTTGCGGGTGGCGACTTGAATTGAGCGTATGTTTTATGCCGTGCTGTTTGGTACAATTTTTGAATTGCGACGATATGAACGCAGGACCACGATCTGACACGATACGCTCAGGAGCTCCGAAACGTTCAATGAAGTTTTCGACTTTCCGAACTGTCAATCGCGCCTTTACATCTCGAACAGCATACAATTGAACAAATTTAGTTAAATTACAAATTATCGCTAAAATATACTTGTTCTTTTTAGCCGACGATACAAATGGCCCAAGATGATCAATGTGTACTATGTCAAATGGTCGTTTTCCAGTAGGAATTGGATGCAACTCCCCTAGTTGTTTACAACTACGATTTTTTGAGTATAAACACTCTACACATGCGGCAATGTGACGTCTGACATAGCTTTGTAGTCGCGGAAAATAATAGTATTCCCTAATCCTGGCAACTGTTTTATCGACACCAAAATGGTTAGATAGATCGTGATTTTTCAAAACAAGGGCTTTCCTCATCGCACGAGGAACAACATATAGTTCTTTATCACGATTAATATCTCGTTTATATAAAAGTCCGTCTCTAAGGATGTAGTCATGCACTTCGCTTCTTTCCGCACGCGTACGCTCTCGCTCGATTTTCCCTAAAATTTCGATCTTTTTACGTAGACTATCATCGCTTCGTTGGTACATCAATATCTCATCTTCGCGAATTTGAACATTATACACGGCAGCACTCTCGAGTGTTTCACTTTCTTCCACGGGAGCACGTGAAAGAGCATCGACGTGTTGCATTTTATTACCTTCGCGATGATTGATATTAAAGTCAAACTCGGACAAGGCATTAACCCAACGAATAATCTGTGCGTTTTTCGATTTTAGCGAATTAACATAAACTAATGCCTGACAATCAGTAATGATTTTGAATGGTAGTCCGATAAGAAATGGTCTTAGCCGTTCTGCAGCCCAAACTATGGCTAACAACTCCAATTTGCTAGAATGATATGCTGCTTCAACTTCTGACGTCCTTCTACTTATAGCATAGACTAAATGCAACTCATTACTTTCGTCACTTTGGAAAAGTATTCCAGCTAACCCTTCTGCGGAGGCGTCAGTATGTAACTCGGTCCTATCAGCATGGGGATTATAATGTGCTAAAACGGGTTTTGATCCAAGTTTTTCTTTCACCCAAAGAAATGCTTTCTCCTGTTCGGGTCCCCATACAAAATTACTTCCTTTAAAAGAGTTAATAATAGGAGCTATACCGTGGGCAAATTTCGGGATAAATCTCCGGAAGTAACTAGCCATCCCGTGAAAACGCCTAGCCTCATGCACATTACGCGGTTGTGGGAAATCGACTATCGCACGTAACTTCCGTTCACCCGGCCCGATCCCTTCTTTACCGACAACGAATCCTAAATAGTTAACCCCTTGCAATCCAAACTTACATTTTTTTAAATTTAGGGTCAAGCCAGCATCTTTAAGTAATTGCAATATCTTTTCCAATTTTACAAATAGTTCTTCCCATGACTTAGCATGTAATAAGATGTCATCAAAATAAACAATTGCTAGTTTATTTCCGTGGGGTCCGAAAATACTTTTCATTAGCTTCGCAAAATAAAATGGCGCGTTCATTAGGCCGAACATAGCCCGTTCAAATTGGCCTGTTTCATCCGGCGTAATGAAAGCGGTTTTTTCCTTCGAGTCCTCTGACAATGGAACTTGCAAATATCCGTGTGCAAGATCTAATTTCGCGAAAACCGAAGCTCCGTATAATTCTTCTAATCCGTCGTCGATATTTGGAAGCGGAAAGTTCATTCGAATCGTATTTTTGTTCAAACGTCGATAATCAACAACGAGTCTCGGGGTACCGTCTTCTTTTTCGACTAATAAGCACGGGCTTGCATATGAAGACGTTGTTTCCGTTACTAGTCCTGCCTTTTTCCAATTCCCGACGATTTGTTTTATCGTCTCACGCTGCGCCGCGCTTGCCTTGTACGGTCTCGAATATACTGGTTCGCTTCCCGGTTTTTCGATAATGTCCATTTTGATTTTATCCGTGCAACCTAATTCGTAATCATTCATAGCAATGCATACGCGATATTTATTAAGTAACGTTAATAAAGGCTGTTTATAATCATCGTTCAAAATCATTACGTCATGTTCACAAATTGGTTCAGATCTCGTTTTCATTTCAGGAATATTACCAATGACAGATATAGCGGCCTTTTTTAATAATTCCCCCTCTTTAACTTCAGTAGCGTAAACATTGTCATTACGAATTGGAATGTTTACTTCATCTGCCCCCGAACGAATTTTAACGAAATTAACCGTTGCAGGCGGTAAACAAACTTTTTCTGCGCACTTTGATTCGAATTTTGAATTTTCGTCAAACGCTGGAAAATAAATTAGCAACATCATCGCGTTTCCGAAATTCTAAGCGATTGTCTACTTTGAAATATGATCTATGCGGTAACTCTGTATAATTACGACCGATTATGACGTCATGTTGTTGGACATGATCCGGTACGACGCGAAACACAACATCATCTGCCGAACAATCATCAACTATTACATTTTCTTTAATTATGCCATTCGATTTAACTTCATTACCGACATCGCCAAATCCAATAAGAGTACTCGAACCACGAATAAATTTAAACCCACTTTCTAGAACAAGTGAAGCTTTTATTGTACAGTCTGAAC
Organism: Trichopria drosophilae; assembly: GCA_030407085.1. Classification (NCBI taxonomy): domain Eukaryota; kingdom Metazoa; phylum Arthropoda; class Insecta; order Hymenoptera; family Diapriidae; genus Trichopria; species Trichopria drosophilae. The sequence goes on from CM059586.1 coordinate 82,483,033, forward strand.
TTCCGGGATCAATTAGCGCATCAAAATTGTTAATATTTCCGATTTTTACACGCTTAAAATATTTAGAACCATTATCATTGTCGGACGCTATTGAATTTACGTTACTGGTTGATAATTTTCGCGGCTTAGTGCAGTCTTTCGAAATATGACCAACGACGTTACAGTTGTAACATTTGATTTCGCGTTTAACAGGGCATTCTCTCGCGAAATGACCTTGCGCGTGACAACGAAAACAAACTTTTTCCAAACCTTTCGTCGCAGTGGCACCTCGGTTAACCTGACCTTCAGCGAATTTCGGCGTTACCCTTTCCGTTGCGAAATTTTTCTGTCGTCTCGTCGAATCTTCTCCTTTTCCATCTTGTCGTTGTTTTCTTGCTGCTTCTAGATTTTCAATTTTAACTATGTTGCGTAGCAGATCGTCCACGTCGAAGTGCGATTGAGCGATGATCGCCGAACTCGTCGTTTTCGAAGATAGTCCAATTGCCACTTGTGTCACTGTCTCTTGCAGAGTAAATCCGAGTGCCTTGCACAGACGCACTTTATCGTAGAAATATTCTCTCGTGTCTTCTCCTGGTAGCTGGTATCGCTTTTGCATTTCATGCCATTTTTCTGTGATAGATTTTTCCATCAAAAACGAATTCGCAAATGTCTTACGGAAGGATTGCCAGTCGTTGATAACATCGAGGTTGGCGACATACCAATTTTTTGCGGCCTTCGTAAGATGACTTCGAGCAGCTTCGAATGCTATTGGCTCTGTCCAATGATGCATAACTGCCGTAGATTCAAGCTGTTTTAACCAAACTTTGGCGCTTACGTCACCAGATAATCCGTCGAAATACGAAATATTGTGCGACATGTCGGGAAGTACGTTGTAGTGCACGTTATTTTCGGGAACATGTCGTGACGACTGGGCCAGCATTGCGTTTTGCTGAATCAGTACATTCATTGTGTCAATCAGTCTCGACATTTCGGTTTGCGGCGACGCCATTGGAGTTTCACCACTTTCGTTTGTCTTTGCGTTACCGTCCGCCATTTGCAATAATGTTGCTGCGGCGTCTTTTTCCATAACAAGCACTTACCAACAAAACTGTCTCTCTCGTTCTCGCGAGTCACACTATCGAGTCACGCCACTGTCCATCGTTCGATCTACGCGGCCGGCGCGAACCCGCGCGACGCCATCTTGAATTCCACGAAAACGCGTCTTTTTCTTCTTCTTTTTTTTTTTTGAGTATCCCACTTCTGAATTGTTACAGGTTTTTCAGGGTCGGGATTTGCCGAGATAATAAATTGGCTCAACTCAAATTTATTATTGAGAAAGGTCTTTATTTCAAAGATAATACGGGATCGCGGATGTCGCGGTCACTTCTTTGTCTCGGCTCGCAGCCTCCACGGTGTTTTCCGCAGTTAGACTTACTCGTTCGCGATATCGAACACAAAAGATGCTAATTTGCAAAGCACGGACAATTTCGAATCGCCACAGTATGGCTCAACACGTTTGTCTCGAATTTTGTCGCGTTTCTCGGCGCACATTCGCCCACACGTTTTTCCGCGCGTGTCGCGTTGTCGGCGTCTCTCGTGCGAGTGCTTTCTCGGCGCCGTTCGCCCGCGGCATAACCTAACCTAACGTTTCGCGCCTTCGCGCTCGCATCTGCGCATACGCGTCTCCCGCTATAATTTGAATTATGACATTGTAACAGTTGGCTCAAAATGTTTACTTGGGATATCGGGCTTTAATGCTCAAAGTCGTAAGAGGGTTGACGTAGGAACTAATTTCAGGAAGTATTTCCTGCAAATTTGTCTCTATGAAGGGATAAAGTAAGCTAAAAATTTCGACTCGCGTTAAAATGTGTTAACATCGCATTGTGCACTAATCGATTGCGACTAGACGTAGTTAATTTAACAAGGCGCCAAGCGTCTAATTAATTTCATAATTTCTACACTTACATAACGTCGTGTGATTCTATGTTTCAAAGTTTTTTTTTAAATATTAGTTGCAAAATATAAACCGTAAAATTTAGAACGATATTTCGTTGTTAATAAATAATAACAAAATCATGAGAAAAAATAAATCGAATTCAGTGAAACTTGAGAAAATACATGAATTATTACATCAACATCATTCTTCAAAACAGCTTAAAATGTTTTGTGTATAAATTAGATCCACTAATGACGGATTACGACGATATGCTCTACGACAAAGTTCGTTAAAATTCGATTTGTAATGTTACCTATCTTTTTTATGCGTTCATTAGAATCTACGAGACAGATGGGAATATAAATTTGTACCTTTAGAGTACACAATAGATACGGAGTAAAAACAGGTATCATACAAAGGACAAACTGCGTATTAATTATTGTTTTCGGCTAAAATGAGAGCGAGTTCTGGTGAGTGAGAATTTAGAAGGGTCTAACAAATGCAGAGGATACATTTCGTTGACATTTGCAAAGCGCGTTCAAAGGGATACTAAACGAAACTCGAACTATTTACTTACATTGTAATATAAGTGTAGAATTACATATAATATAAGGATATATGTAGTAATCCTAAATACAGAATGTAATTCCTGGAGCTGCAGCTAAGTTTCATTGTGAACAATTGTTTTCTTTATCATCAGTATGGATGACGCATTTGAAAGGTGCACTGTAGGATAGTGGTCATTAAAATCCAATTTCTAAATCCACGTATCTTCTTTACGGCTAGAGCGACTGTTTCTGTATCAAACATATATGCATTTTTACTAATGTGAAAAGGCCTCTGATAAGAATGCAAGCTATTATCCCTCTGATGATTACTTTTTAACTATGTAATTAAGGGCCAACGAATTAGTATTTAAGTTCTAGTGCTGGCTGCCAAAGCATAGTAAAGTTTCGTGCTTCTTACAGTTACCATCGTGTAGTACCAAGTTCAGTGCAGTGCAGTGAAGTTCTTCTATTCGTTCTAAAGTGACACACGCATCTCACACAAAAGTGAAAATTTAGCTGAAATAACCAAGTAAGTCCGTTGTTTAAATATAAATGCGCATAAGATTGGATATAGTACAATTTAAAAGAACTTGTAACGACCCTATAGTACTATGCAAATGGATGGAGTTTTAACCGATTATGGAATAATTTCTGATTTCAGCAGATGAAAATTCAATAAATTTAATTTTAAAAAGTATTATGCATATGATGTATATGTATTAATCATATTACTTTGTCAAAATAAAAATGTCACATTTAATTAACTGATCAAACGGATAAGCAGGTCACAATAAAGTGAAAATTTCTTGACATCAGACCGCCAGCTTAAAAATTTCGGAGCGAATAATTAAATTTCTAATTAAATAATTTTTTTCTTCCAAAACTATAGACTTTAGAGAAAAATATTTTAGAACATATTTAACTTAGAATTAGTTATAGAATACTCTCAAATTTTTTCAAATTTTTTAAATGACGTTTTAAAATTTCGATTTTTTGAATTTTTGAAAAACCAAAAATTGCATCAAAACATTCTAACAAAATTTGAGGGGATTCTTAGGCTAATTCTAAGACATTTTTGTTCTGAGAAAAATTTCTCTAAAGTCAATAGTTTCCGAGATAAAAATTTGTCACGTTTCAAAAAAAATTGTCATTGCGGCCGCTATTTTGGATGCGCCAAGCATTAAAAGAAATTGTTTTCCTCCACAACTCTTTAGTACAACTATCGGGTCCACCGATTACGTGCATTAGAATCCGGTAGAAGCGCAGAATTTTTAAAAAATTTGGATTCACTGAGGAAAAATGTAAAAAAACGATATTTTTACAAAAAACATTAAAAATCTAGTGAAAAGACTTATTTTTAAATGTTCTAAACCCGATAATCGAGAAGAGCGACCTCTAAAACGTCTATATACGTTAGTTTAGAAAAAAACAAAAAATTATTTGTACAATTTATATACTTCAGAATTTGAAGTGGAATTTCAGGACTTCTCGGCGTTAAAGGGTTAATACCGATTTTTTTAACACATTAAGTTTAACACATTTTTAAACCATCAATTGATTGTTTGTTTAGATGCACAGTGGTATGATTTCTTATTGCAAATACATAATTTGATACCTTTTCTAAATTTTTTGATTGATTTAAATATTCATGCACAACTTGAATCACGCATAATGTTTCATTAGTCGGAAAAGCGAACACATTTAATACAAGTGTTGATTGTTTCGGGAATCATTATTATTATACCAAACTCTATAAATACAATATTCTTAATATCGTAGAGTTGCTCTTAATTCTACGCTATTGATATACAGTGATCGTTTTTTCATTTGTGGATATAACACATCTTGACAAAGAGGGTATCCGAAAATACTTCTAATATCATATTATGTTGTTTGACAGTACTCCCTATGTCAATATCAACTAACCACCAGTTGAGATCTAATTTAACTTTTCTAGAACTAAACAACTTTTTTTGGCTTATCTTGAACACCTTGACTACCGGCTGAACTAAGCAATTGTTCTTCCTCGGAAATGTTTTTATGCCCAGAATTAATTTCATTCGAATGTCATGCAATTTATATATATGCAGAATGACAGTATTTCTAAATAACAGTTATCAAAATATTCGCGTTGATTTAATTCGTAATATAGTCATTCCACAACCTGTAATATGCATGGTACCATGCAAAGACTTAAAGAGGTCTCACAAACACAATTGGTTCACAGAACTTATTTTTGTGTAAGAGATAAAACTCCGTGTTTATCTTTAAGATACATATGCAGAATTATCACTGACAATTCCCCCTCATAAGAGCTCTGCTTGTATCGATAAAAAGCTTATGTAAAGATGTAATATCTCTGTCTCTCTATTTAGGAAATAAATAACAACTCTTTGAATAAACTTACGATAATTATCCTCTTTTTTAATTTTTGTTTCGATGGCTGCCTTTCTTTTGCTTTTGAAGGAGAGGTAGCTTCAATGCTATCATCATAACTACCTTTTTCACGTCCCTCATTTTTAGAAGGTTCGCTTGATGATCGGCTTCGTTTAGAATATCTATCCTTCGAACGACGTCGAAATGATCGAGAAGACGAGAACGGCTACTATAATTTCTACGACGTTTCTTCTCTTTACGTATTTCTCAGCGCTTACGCTTCAGAAGTCTGATTTTTGTTACTATTACTTCATCAGGGTCAACATAATCCGAAGAATATGAACTCATAATTCTTTTAAAGATATTTATTTACTATAGTTTTCAGTTATTTATAAAATAAAAATAACGTGTGGCGTTGTTCGCAAGACACAAGAAAGACATCAGGATGACAAGGCGGAATGTATCTACACAGCCAACATTGATTTTACGAATTTAAATCTTCTAGTGATTGTGGGGATTGTCTAATCGATAACTGCATTGTGATCATCAAAAATGAGTGAAGAGATACAATGCGCGATGATCTTTGGTGTTTCTTTCCTAGTTAGAAATTAAACAACTATTTGTCTTCAATTCCAAATCAAAATGTTTAAATAATGATGGTCATATCACGTTTGAAATGTAACACAAATGGATTGCATTTTACCTTAATTGTCCATTCACTATTCCATATTTGTTTTGTGATTAACTTCAATGTATTGCGAACTTTTATCAGCAGCAAATAAATTACCCTTGAATTTTTGCAGACACACATCGTCACATACAGCAGGATTCTTCGGTTGACATACGAATCAGTTAAAGGAAATTAGAACATTCAACTGAAAAGCCAGGGATAATGGCTTATCAAAATTATTCCAAAGAAACCGCAGCCAATCTGTATACACCATTTGGTTACGACCATCCAATAAACGCAGTTCATCCTGATAATGAGCCATATTTGGAACATGAACACCTATTTCAACATTCTAAAGCTCTACCCCAACATAATTTCAACACCCATTTCACGGCAGTACAAAATAATCAGTTACTCAACAACCAGTTACCAGCAGTACTCAACAACCAGTTACCAGCAGCACATAACAACCAACCACAAAATTTCGTAAATGCACAAGGTTAGTTCGTATTACGTTAATTCTATGAATAATGTGTTAATGGCTTAAGACCAATTTTTAGTAGTTGTACAAAATCTCATCCAAATTATAACTTTTTGTTCCAGGATCACAAAATGAGGAATCGGCTGAAAAGCGACATCGCACAGTATTCTCCAGTATGCAGTTGATTGAACTTGAGAAAGAATTTGCAAACGCTCGTTACTTAGACCGCCCTAGACGTATTGAATTGGCGAATAAATTGATGCTGTCTGAACACCAAGTAAAAGTTTGGTATCAAAATCGAAGAATGAAGTTTAAAAAAGAAAAGAGGTCTAATGGTCAAGAAGTTTCGCCAAAAGCTATCACCGATTCTAGTCGTACAACAACATTAAATGGAAATCAAATGTCTTCGGAGCAACAAATATCAAAACCCGAAGAAGGGGAGATTTTCCCTTCTTTTGAGAAAGGAGAAACAATATACTCAGCAGATTATTCGTTGTCAGACATCATAATTCCACAGTTGATTGAACTTGAGAAAGAATTTAAAAGCTTTCATCACTTAGAACCCCATAGACGCATTGAATTGATGAATAAATCGACGCTGGTTGAAAACCAACTTAAAATTTGGTTTGAAAATCGGCGAATGATTTGTAAACAAGAAAATATTCAACCGCAAGAGATATTGCATCGTCCTGAAGTACAGGATGAATTATTGCCAATTGCGCAAAATTCATTGATATGGTTCTAAAGTACTCTGCAGATAAGGAAAGAATTTCCAGGAAAATCTTTAAATAAAAGAAACTGAATCGATTTCTCAAAATTTGGGCACTGTAAGGGCAATATTAATAACTAAATTCGGTACCGTAGAAAATACCAAAGAAATTAATTGAGAAATGGACGAGAATTTTCGGAAATAAATGATTATTTTGATTCAATAGGCATAAAATGTATGAAAATAGAAAATTTGCGGAGTCGGCATTGTTAAAAATCATTCAAAAATGGCCATTTTTCACACCTACTCAATAAAACAATTACGTTCCTAACACCGGCCTAACAGTTATTTTACACCTTTGACACGAAATAGTACTTTTCCTATTATCGTGCGTAAAGTTCGAACTTTGCGCACGCATTTCCGTGCGCAAAGTGCCCCGTTACTGATATTGAAGTTTTGCGTGCGGTAAAGTAGCGCTATAGGTATACAGACATGTAGAAGAGACCTGTCAAAACTTTCATTTGTTTTACTTTCAATCGCTGTTCTTCAGAACGGAAAACGATAGGTATAGGTTAATTCTATCTAAAATAGTAATTTAATTGAAAATGTACCCGAAAACGCGAATGCGAATGAATATTTAAATTCATTAAAATTTATATAAAATATTAATAACAATTAATAGTAATAACGATAATAAATAATGTGTTACATAGATATTTATCAATTTAGTCTATTTATTTCAAAAGCATTTACAAATACTGCTTTCGGTAGGGGGGCTCTGCCCCCCCGAACCCCCCCCCCCCCCTTCTCCACCGCCCTTGCACCACCACTTTAAACGTTGTATGTAGGTGTCGAACTTTGCGCACTTAATAGAAAAAATAGTATACGATACTGGTGCGCTGCGTAGATGTTCCCACACTCGTTCATGCGGGAACCACCCACTTTGCGCACTTGTATCGTAATATACTATTATGTACGTCTTTTCGGTACGTAAAGTAAACTCGTGCGTAAAGTAAGCTTTACGCACTCGATTATACGTTACGCACGGAAAAGCCGTACGTAAATAATATTTCGGCACACGTGTGTATGTGTAAAGTTCTTTACACATACGCACTTGTATCGAAAAGTACTATTTTGATACAAGGGCGTATGCGAAAAGAACTTTACACATACACACGTGTGCCGAAAGTTTTCTTTTGTTTTATAAGTAAGGGATTTATATCAAGATTTATAAACCTAAATTATGGTGTGGCTCAAGGTTAAGTGCTTGGTCCCAAGTCATGGCAATCATTGATTTACTTGCAAATAGTAATTATTTTTTTATTTCTGCAAGAGTAGTTTATTACAAATAGTTTTCTAAAATTCAATTACTCTTGATTCGACTTAAGAAAATAAAAATTTAGTTTCAAACATATATTTGTTTAATATTCTTTGTTATTTTTAAGTAAATGGAATTCTTATAATAAAGTAAATTGATCTTTCGCGCTGAAAAAATTTTTTTTTTCAAGATAATCTTTACTTCTTAAATTTGAGAAATACATAAGTTACGAAATGGTTTATTAAAGTGATAATTTACTTAGTTTTAAAAACCGTTTTGTTGAAATGAGAAACCAAGGATTTGAATTAAAAAATCATTCTTTAGTTAATCCATGCCGCCAACAATTTCATTGTCGGATTGAAGAATTGACTTCATCTCATTTGATGCATCATCAACTTTATCATATTTATATCATGATGGATCCATTTATGAGGGACTCAGTTGCAGTTGCACCGAATGTCTTGAACAGTAATTTGAATTCGTATGAAACGTTCACTATTTCCTGATTTAAAACCGGTAATTGCGTGGCCTATACCTCCCGCAATCGCAAATGTGTAAAATTACATTAATCACGCATACCAAGTAAATGTTGCGTCTGGGCTGGATTCAATTACTAGTTTGACAACTCTCTACATATACGTATTAAGTATATAAGGTTTTGATATCTCCTCATATTTTTGCATGTATAATAAATGAAGCAATTTTGGTTGCAAAAGAAGCATAAACTTGTATTGTATTATTGTAAGCTGTTGAAATGTAGTAAAAACTTTTACCTTTTGAAGACAAGGCTACGAGAAGGAGTCTTGATCGGGACAATAGTTTAAGTTAAAGGATTGTTGACCATGACAATATTTATGCGGTAAAGATAGAATACGTATGTTTTATTACAATATGTTTCAACATACGTGTAGAATAAAGATAATTCAACTAGAACTATTCAGAATAAGAGAGTAATTAAGAGTAGAATAGAATTGTATTTAATGGCGGACATAAATTAGAAATTGTTATAAAAGTTCGTACAAATATGTTTAGAGGGGTTTTTGAGGCTCTCTGATTAAAAATACGTTGTCCAATTTTGTTTCACTTTTGTAAAAAATGCGATTAGGTGTTTTTGTTGTCCGGGACTACGAATTTATCGTTGCTAATTTTCCCGTATTATGCGATTAATAGGTCCGTTTTGTTAAGACGTGGTACGATAACATCCTTTTACGCAGTATTGGGCTGGTGTGCAGTATTTCTTGGTGCAGAAACCCATCTCACACTAAGAATCTCCATATCACGTCGAATTTCCAGAAAAATAAACTTAAAAATTGCAGTTTAAATATTGCAAAGGTCGCAAATTTTGTCACGTTTCGGTCTACTTTTATTGAAAATACGACATAAATCATCTGAATCATTAAAACCTTAATTGTCTTTTATTCATCAGTGTATACTTTTCATATTCAAATTAATATAGTTTTACTAATTATTATGTAAATTTTAGCAATACAATTAGTGAAAATCCATCCGCAACCAATTAGTAGAAAACTATTAAATAATTAATTCTTTCATTAGTATTCCATATCTCGTATCAGCAGTATCAGCGATATCACAATTATTATACTTTTAATTCCAACGCAGTTACTTCCTCATTGTGTAATGTAAAATAGAACAGTTATGAAAACAATATCTGCCTCTTATGTATAGTAATCTGTATTAATAACTTAATAAGTAAGGGATTAGTGACGTCGTGTAGCGAGCGCATATCTTTATATGACATGAACGATGTGTAAGAGAGGGCGTGTGTTAGAAGAGAGACAGAGAGAGAAAGAGAGAGAGAGCGATATACATATATTGTGTTGCAGACGGGGACAATTTCGCGAATACGTGTACACTCGTCAAATGTTGATTTTAGGACACTCGAAATTTAATCATCGTCAAACGAGAACTCGCATGAGACAAGAAACCACGTGGCCTGTTTAATTTCTCAACCACGGTTTCAAAGACGAATCCTTTCAATCTTCCGGCAACCATTCTGTCTGGTCCAGTCTAATGGTTTAAAAAACTTTCATCATCGGGTCACACTAAAAGAGTTTCTGTGAACTGCATGTTCGAGGAGTGTCGATGCTGGGCGAGGCAGTGTTCATCATCCGCGGCAAGTCTTGGGGTAACCTCATCCTCGACTCTAATTATCAGGAGTTATAAGTCATTGGAGGCTCAATTATTGTTTATCATGTCTTATGACTGAGATCTGACTTTGCATTTCAACAACGATGAGGTTCATGGGCCACACGAGACACGCTGCCTCGAGCAACTCCCGGAATGGAAATTCGGCACTCTGAAGAGCATATCTCGAAAACTTAATTGTGACATAGATGATGTTGTCAGCGAAATCTCTCTCTCTCTCTCTCTCTCTCTCTCTCTCTCTCTCTCTCTCTCTCTCTCTCTCTCTCTCTCTCTCTCTCTCTCTCTCTCTCTCTCTCTGTGTCGGTGAGTAGACACGTCACACGTGGAAATTCTAGCTCCACCTTCTTTCAGTATTATTTTCATTCTCCGGAGCCAGAAGTTATTCCAGAAGGTGTGCACCAGTTGTGGACCTAATTAGTGAAATGTAATTCTATATTATCATGTACATATGCTTAACATATATCTACCCAAAATTTCCTGTCTTCATTTTTGAACGATATATAATTAATATTCTACGTCTATGCCTCAAAACGTTTAGGTGTACAAAAGTAACAAATAAATAATTTAAAAACTACATCTTGACTTTATTTCATTACAATAATCAACGATGTAAGAATTTAGATCCAATTCCTCTTTTCGATGGGAGTTTTATCATAGAGATATAAGAAAATACAATTTAGGATGCAAATTGGGATAAAGATAAGTTATTAATTACACTTTTCACTCTTTAAAAGTAATATTATTAGTTTGGTAATCACAGGTTGCTTCTTTTCAAGGAAAAATGAACTTTTTGTTTCTTCGTCGAAAGTCCACTCGGAGCCCAATTTCACCAGTGTTTTGTATTAACGTTTTCACTACCTTAAAAGTAACTAATTGATATCAAACTACTTTGAATAGTTTCAGAAGAGTAAAATCTACCAAGTTTCATGGTTGTATTAGAATTTTTAGCACAATTTGCATTTTTATATGATTTAACCAAACCTGTTAAAAAACAGTTGCTTGGTATGCAATAAAAATTGAAATTATGCTAAAAATTCTAATATAAACATGAAACTTGGTAGATTTTGTTCTTCTGAAACTATTCCAAGTAGTTTGATATCAATCAATTGTTTTTAAGGTTGAAAAAGTTAATACAAAATGCATTTTTTGTTTCTTTGTGAAAAGTCCACTCGTAGTCGTATTTCATCAAAATGTTGTATTAACTTTTTCACCACCTTAAAAACAATTGATTGATATTAAACTACTTGGAATAGTTTCAGAAGAACAAAATCTACCAAGTATCATGGTTATATTGGAATTTTTAGCACAATTTCAATTTTTATTGCATACCAAGCCATTGTTGTTTATCAGGTTTGGTTAAAGCACATAAAAATGGAAATTGTGCTAAAAATTCTAATACAACCATGAAACTTGATAGATTTTATTCTTCTGAAACTATTCCAAGTAGTTTCATATCAATTAGGTACTTTTAAGGTAGTGAAAACGTTAATACAAAACACTGGTGAAATTGGGCTCCAAGTGGACTTTCGACCATGAAACAAAAAATGAATTTTTTCTCATGTAGGTTTCTTTACATTACCATTTAATCCAGACGCGCATACATAGTAAATAATTAATTATATCTAAAATCTTCTTTCGTTGGCAAAATTGCCATCAAATGAAGGCCTTATATGTCAAATGATCTTTCGTTGATACAACTCTTGCCGAAAGAAAGTTTAAGATTACAAATCTGTTATCGGTGGTAAAACTTAGCTCGAAAGCAGGTTGTATATTTACATTTTTATATCGGTGGTCAAATTTCCACTAACACAAGATATCGTATTTGCAATTGTCTGTTCATGGTAAAAGTCATGTCGAAAGAAGGTGTTACATCTGAAATCTGTTATCGTTGGTAAGGCTTAATAATATTTTAGATCTAAATCAGAAATTTTACTGTGTAAAATATACGATCAAACATTTTTTCGTTCGAACATTTGTCATACATCCTATGTGCGACCTCAATCAAATTCACGACATTTTCCTGCTCGCGATTCAATTGGTTCGCAACTACCCCACGTGTCTCAAGATACCCAATGCCTAACCAATGAAAAGTTAAGTATTTACCTTCGCGGCGTTGGCAACACTTTTTACTTTTCCGGGCGAGTTGTGGGAGAGAGAAACGAATTCAGAGAGAGAAGGCAAAAGAATTGAGCACACCATGTATACTTCCACCATGCTCCGTCCTCTCTTCTTCATCGAGTGCAGCCGCTGGTAACACCGTCGCGACTATTTTCGGCTAGTTCCCTCCCTCCGCAAGTATTATCTGTTTCGCCTGCCTTGCCCCCAACGCAGTCAACTATGGATACGGCGCAGCAATTTTCGCAAATCCTTGAAGCGATTAACGGTGTGCGTCAGGAACTTACGGCCGTTAGAGCCGATACTAACGCGATTGGAACCGATCTTTCGAATTTAGCATTTGCCGTACAGCAGAACACCGCCTCATGCAATGCTCTAAAATCGGATGTAGATTATATGAAAAAGAGCAATGCCCTTGCACGACCAACTACGTACCTCATAGTAAATGGTATACCAAATCGGTGCTCTCTGCCATATAATGACATTATGCTCCGCGTGCTGACCCACCTAAAATTGCCTGGTTTATTGAGCGACATCTTAAAAATCGATAAAATTGAACGTAATGGACCATCAACATCTTATTCTGCTGCTGCAAGTTCGACAATTCCTACACAGTATTTCTCCTTAAAAATACGCCTTAAATCTGTTGACGTGCGAAATTTTATTGTCGAAACAAAGCGTAAGTTGGGGAAAATTACCGTCCAGGAATTATTCCCGGAATTATCCAAAGATGCTAACGCTGACAAAAATGTGTATGTTAACGAGTTCTTGCCCTCATCGACCTACAATTTGCTTAAAAAAGCCAAACTTGCGTCTAATAACGCAGGTTATAAGCGCGTTTGGGCGAGAGATGGCAATGTTTTTGTAAGAAAAGATGGCGGCACCCCCGAGTTGTTAATTGTCACAGAACAAGATCTTAATAACATTGTCTGACAACCAAAGCAGAATCTTGTTAATCAATGTGTATCAAGTAACGTGTCTTCGTCCGATTCTTCGTCGTCTCTAAAAATTTCGTGTATAAATATAAATTCACTGCGTGCTCATTTGCAAGATATGGAAAATGAATTAGCAGACTGCACAATACACATTCTGGCAGTCTCCGAAACATGGATGACACCGTTTATTGATTCATCGTGTGTTGCCGTTAAAAACTATAATTTTGTCCGTAATGATCGGGCGCTTCGCAGCGATGGGCAAACACGCTTTATTTTTGGTGGAGGTGTCGCATGTTACCTCCACAAATCTTTATCTTACACTATTCTCGAGTGCTCAGTAAATGAAAGCATTGACACCCCAGAATATATGTTTTTGGATGTCAAATCGTCTTCAAGAAATTTGTTATTTATAGTTATATACCGACGCCCTCATGGGCAACTTCTCGCGGAAATTATAGTTAAGTTTAATACATATATTTCTAAATATAAGAACATAATAGTAACATGCGATTTAAACTGCAATTTGTTAGAGAATAGATTTGATTCAGTATATCTCCAAAATTTTATTCAAGACTATTCGCTTTTTTCTGTACCCTTTGGAACCACCCATTATTCTTGTTTTTCTTCTTCTCAGCTGGATGTTATGCTAGTCGATTCTTCAGATAAAATTAAAAGTTTTTCTATGTCTCCTACTCCTTTTGCGGCTGGCCATTGTCTTATTACGATCCAATACGAATTCACGAACCTCAATTCCATTCCACAAATTATCACCTATCGTAACTTCGCCAAATGCGACTATTCTGCTTTAAATAAAGATCTTTCAGCATTACTTCAACTTAAGTTTCCTCATCTCTTAGCTTCCGACCACACACAACTTCAAACAAATTCGCAACTACACGGTCTAATAAACTGCGTAAATAATTTTTACGAATGTATTACCGAAGTTTCAGATTTACATGCGCCATTTATTACAAAACGTATTTTGCACCGCGCTATTCCGTGGATCACACCTAGTATACGAAGTAGGATTAAGGAACGCGACAAATTGTACCTGCGTGCGAAACGAACTCGAAACCTGCGTCTTTTCCAGGAATATAAGAATATGCGTCGCGAGATTAAAAATATCTTAAGCGGCCAAAAATCGTCACTTAGCCGAGCTAGTACTCCAACAAACAAGCACGAACAAACTCGAAAACTTGCCTACGAAAATTAGGACTTGCTAATCAGCCATCACAGTCAGCACTTCCTCATTTCTCACCCATTGCATTAAATCGTCATTTCGCACAAATATCGTCATCTCACCCGTTTTGTGACTTAGCGACACTCAACAACATTATCATGCGTCCATTACCCAATTTCCATACAACATTCAGTTTTACTGCTATTAATCATCATGATGTCCTACTTAGTCTTAATCTAGTTGCACAAAAATCACGTGGGCTTAGTCCCGATCATCTTCCTTTAGAGCACCTAAAATCCATGTTTACAACCATTGCACCATATTTAACATCCATTTTCAATCTTTCACTCATCTCTGGCTATTTCCCTCCCATTTGGAAATCATCTTACATCATACCACTTAAGAAAATCGCTAACCCCTTATGTCCTTCTGACACCCGTCCAATCACAAATCCTCCCCACCTCTCTAAGGTCATTGATTCCCTTGTCACCCAGCAGATCACAAAATATTTAGAGATAAATTGTATACTGCATCCCAAACAATGTGGATTCCGCAAATTTCACAGCACCCAAACTGCCCTATTACACCTTATGGATGATGTACGTTTGGGTATAGATCGTGGGGCAGTCACTATCCTGGTACTGTTCAATTTCTCAAAAGCCTTTGACTCCTTAAACCATGTCGGGATTCTAACCTGCCTTCAAGACATAGGCTTTGAGGAATCAACATTGAGATGGCTGCAATCTTATCTCTCAAATCGCTCTCACACAATAATTGGCCTGGATGGTTTAACATCTAATCCTGAGTATACTGCATCCGGCGTTCCACAAGGTTCAAGCTTAGGCTTAGGCCCCATATTATTCATTATTGTTATCAATACCTTATTCTCGAGACTTAAATGCTGCAGACACACTACCATCATCTTTGCTGATGATACGCAATTTTATCTCTCGACCCCGATATGTCATCTAAAGGAAACGATACGCAATATTAACAGTGACATTGCTGAGCTTGTGAGGTGGTACCATGATTATAGGCTCACATTAAATACGCGTAAAACTCAGGCCATCATCCTAGGTTCACCTCAGAATTTAGCCGTTATGAAAAAGCTCACAATACCACAAATTACTGTCGGGTCGGATGTAATACCTTATTCATATGAAGTAAAAGATGTTGGTGTTATAATAACATCCGACCTAACATGGAATCGCCATGTTAGTACCATATCATCTAAAGTACGTAATGTTCTTTACAGGCTTAAATTTCGTGGTGCTTTTCTTCCACCGCAGATCAAACTCACACTCGTCAACGCATTAGTCATCCCACATCTCGATTACGCATCTTTAGTTATAGCCGATTCAAAAGCATATCTGAACACTAAAGTACAACGCCTTCAAAACATCGCCTTGAGGTATGTGTATCGCCTGCGCCGGGATGAAAGACTTGCGCCATATCGTCAGAAAGCCAACTGGCTACCCATAACATCTAGGCGACAGTACTTTCTCGGTAGCCTCAGTCATCAAATCATCCATACCTCCCAACCTTCCTACCTTGCTGACAGATTCATTCCTCTAGACCATTCCATTCGCCGATCTTCTCGCTTACAATCATCTCAATATCAACTTCCAAATCCTCGTACCAACATCTTTGCTCACTCTTTCTGGATCGTAGCCATACAGTTTTGGAACTCCCTGCCACGCCGCCTTCACGCATTTACATCTCTCGCAACATTTCGTACTAACTTATTAACATATCTTTTTAGGGTTGATCAACCGGAAGTTTGTTACGTTTTCTATTTTTTTGTTTTAACTATGCGAGCGACTTCTAATCAAATTTACTACTTACGTGTAGCTCAAGTTCAATTTTGTTATTTTTTATTTACAATGTAGTATATATAAAGACGTATAATGTGTTTACCGCCTTATAGCAGAGATTATATAGTTTTAAGGTTTAAGTTGTATTATGTATCGCTTATTCTGACCGAAACATTGTAACGGCAGGATATTGAGTTGATGTGTCCACGGCTCGTAGTGGCCAGGACACTGATAAATAAGTCTTCAATCAATCAATCTCTCTCTTTAAGCAATTTGTCAGTTCGAACCCGCATCATAACTTTTGGTAAAATTCGATTTCATTTTAATTTATTAAAAACGTATGATCAATATCAAATGTTTTTAAAAAATGTTCTAGTCCTACATAGCAGGAATGAAAGATATGTACATATGTATGCATGTTTGTATGCATTTTAATTTGTATTTACAGAGGTTCTAAAGTACTCTGCAGATCAGGTAGGAATTTCCAGTAAAATATTTAAATAAAAGAAACTGAATCGATTTCTCAAAATTTGGGCACTGTAAGGGCAATTTTAATAACTAAATTCGGTACCCTAGAAAATACCAAGAAATTAATTGAGAAATGGACGAGAATTGTCGAAAATAAATGATTATTTTGATTCAATAGGCATAAAATGTATGAAAATAGAAAATTTGCGGAGTCGGCATTGTTAAAAATATCGTGCGTATACTCGGTGTGACGGTCCGTATATTATATGTAGGAAAAAGTAAACAAGTAGAAAAAACCGTAAACAGACGAATTGCGATGGCAATATGCGTCTGGCGCTTTGATAATAGATCTTCTTATGTGTTAAATTTTTGATTCACTAACTTTTAGATATTGGATTAATATAATAAGTATCCCTCTTGCGCTAATAATTTAAACTATTGTGAAAATGCGTTTCGCACCAGGATACCGTAATGTGCTCATCAGCAGGGTTTACGGCATCCTTACCCTGGACGCAATATTGATTGTATAATGTGAAGACTCGAAAACGAGAATAAAATTAATAACTCAAGTCTCGTACTGTACTAAAGGTATACGCACGATATGTTTAAATACAAGCGGTCAAGAATTTTACATTTTAAATGTTACATTTATCAAATGTATACATAATATTAGTTAGTCATGGTAACATGAAACGTACTAAACTTAGTTCGTTTCTTTTTTTTCATTTTCTCGTTACAGTAAAGCATAATCCCGTGCTTTAGTATAACTGAGCCACCGCCGCTCACATTGGATTATTTGATAAGCGGCAAAGAAGTGTTAATATCTCTATCTGAGACTGATAATTATATACAAAATCACTAAGTTAAAAAACGAGAAATCAAAGCAAGAGACGCCTTATTTCAAATAAAAAATTATAATTTACAATTAAACTCGATTCAAGTTTAATTAAACTACAGCTAAACACAAATATTTTTTTAAAATTTCAGTTAAAATATTCGATTTTTTTTAATTTTTATGTTTCCTAAAATACTCGAGTTTGTTACGAAACTGTATTTATTATACTATAAAATATTATTGTTAAATGTTAACATTTACATTAGTGTTAATAATATAATTTTGCTTTGAAACTCGGTGTCGACAAACATTTTTAGGCACGCCTACAGACATTATTTGTGTTTACTTTATAACTTCCTTCTTAAAACATGCAGCGCACCCTATTTCCTTGTACCTGCTAATGGCGCCTTCTAATTGGTCACTACATGCACAACACATTTTAATCTAATCACAGAATGGGTACTGGTAGGGATGGGGGTAAAAGAATGTACCTTACCTGCATATGGTTTGGCAGTTTAAGAATTAGTTTGCTTGCAGCATCCCAACCAACAAGTCTAGTTTCGGTTTCACGTTAATATTTCCAAGTTAGATACGAGAAGATAAGAGTCAAAGAAGAGAATGAACAGCATTGAAAGGAAGAACTTGAATATGCAGGTAATTTTTAACTGATTATTATGTATTATTTGAAAACCAAGATTTTCTATTACTTTTTATGTTGTACAGATGTTCAAAAATGAGATTGTATAATAATTGATTAATTTTTAGAAACAACAGCAGCACGCTTATACGAGAATGGCACCGTATCCAAACCCTGCTGCACACGTAATACGAAAAAGGATGTATCCGCAGATATCGAACGGGGCTCCTGCTCTGAACGGCGGAATGCGGTACGCGGGATACGCTAGCATGCCGGAGACGCATTACCAGACGAACTATACCGGTATAGAGCCGAATTTTCAATATCAATTGCAGGCTCAACCCACGGTACAACCGATGACGCAGCCCATGCACCATAACCCTGGCAATATGTTCCCAGTCGCTTCCACTCGGTACGTAACGAATCCGATGACTCGTACGGCATCTCAATTCCATCAATATGGGAATACCCCAGTCGTGCAGAACGACAACGGGGTGTTTCCTACCAATAACCAGTACGTGATTTTAGATGTGGATTCTAATTCGATCTCGTACGCAAACTTCCAGCCAAGTACGGTTTACGTACAAAAGCCAAACATGATGGTGAAAAACCACCAATACCTGCAGGACATGTCGACCGTGAGACCGGCGATCGGCACCAGGATGAGTTATCAACACAGTCCAATTCCAGGACATATAAGGCCACCGTTCACGCGAGCATCGAGCATCATCCCTTCCGAAGAAAAATTGATCAACGAGGACTTCAAAACAGTCACGTGTCCCAAATTTGGAGGGGATATTGGCCTAGTCACGAACTCTGATGCCGCTGGACAGGAAATATTAGACGAATATGATCTGAGCAATCTGTGTGCGACGTTACATTTTTCAACTCCACTCTGAATGGATGTTGAAAGTACCGATATATGAGCTCACACGCACACTCGCGCACGCACACGCACACGCACACGCACACGCACACTCACACGCACACTCACACGCACACGCACACGCACACGCACACGCAAACACCCGCCGGAGTCTTGCGGGTGCCTTCTAACGGGCGCGTCCCCAGGTGGCTGATCGGGGAATGCTGATAATAGGTATCTGAGAAATAAAATATCCGACGCGGACCAAAGAACTAGCTAGGAACCCCGAATAATAAACCAACCATGAGAGGTCCTATATTGAATATACCGTTACAGTGCAGAGGAGGGATACCTCAGTATCCGCGCAGGTACACGGGACGAAATTTCGTGTTCCTACAGCTCTATCGGTAGGCGAGCGTCGATAGCTCGATTCGTCCTATATCTATGCGGTTGCGATGTCTCGGTCGTGGAGCTCTCAGAACTCCACCTTGGTAAAAGTACAACTCGATAACAGATCGAGACCTGCCGATTCCAACTAGAGACGTGCATGCTCCATGCTCGATGCGCAGAGTGAATAAGATTCCACTTGGAGCCACTAGCAGCGCTGCGCGTAATGATACACTGCGAGTATGCCATCTCATTATGCACATATATAAAAACATATACGTACAACTAACATTGTGCGTCATATAAAAAACCGTGTTTTATTCGTTTTTATTATTCGTTTTCTCCTTTTTCCTTATAAAAATAACAACCTATCACGGTAAAGTTACTCGTATGTATATCGAATGCCATTTTTTAAAACTTGTTTCCTAACAGTTTATTTTAATTAATTTGTTGCAGTAAAATGAAAAAGTTCATATATATAGATGATGATATTCTTGAAAATCGATGTAATAAAATTCATTTTATTACAGCGTGCGTAAAGTGATGCATAAAGTGATTTTTTTTATTTTTAAGGGCACTTTCCGCACGCTCGCCTTCGGCTCGGGCCGCAACTCGCACATCCGTTAGAAAAAACTTTGACACCCTTGTATCGAAAAGTACTATTTCCAAAGGCTGTATGAAAAAGGCAAATTTTTATTCGTATTTTCAAAATTTACTTCATTAAAAAAGAAACAGCATTAATAACTTTTTTTTATATTGAACATCTTTTTAAAAATTAATAATTATTTTATAAAGTACAAAATATTTGAATTTATCACGTTACTAAAAAACGGTATGCAATCTAATATAATTGTAGCACAAAAAAAATGATACAAGGATATTTTTCACTACATTTTAAAAACTATGATTCAACAATCTAAAAAAATGATGAAACAAATAATTTGCCACAAGTATGTTTATAATGTATGAACATGTTTCTTGAAGGAAAAGAAGAAAATAGATCGCACAAAAAGGAACATTTCTCCACGCACGAAATTTCAGCCGAATTTAAATACTTCTTGAATTTTTGATATAGTATTTCCTCTGATCCATAGTACATTTTTAATTTGTCAATTTTTATCACATTATAATATTCATTAACCCCAAAAATTATAATTATGCAATTTCAGTCGTTTTTAATGTTTGGTACTTTTTTCTCTTATGGCCCACCGCGCATTTTGAATTTTTGAACACAGATTATCATTCAATGACCTAAAAATCCTTAATTGTGCAATTTCATCCAGATTTAACTATTTTTAAAAATTTTTGGGACTTTTTTTTCTTTTCTATCCCAGTATGCATTTTGAATGTTGCAATTTCGACCAGAGATTATGATTCAACCCCCCAAAACTCAGCAATATGCAATTTTAGGCGAATTTAACTACTTTTAAATTTTTTGTATGTTTTTCTTTCTTCTGGGCCACAGCGCATTTTGAATTTTACAATTTTTACCACAGTTTAGGATTCAGCGACAATAGGTTCACGGTCAATAAATGGAACGTGGTCAGTAATGGGAGCATGGTTAGTATTTATAGTACACAAACAGTAATAGGCACATAGTCATAGTTGTTACATCGTCATTGATTATGACATGATTAGAAATAGGTACTTTGTCAGTAATAGGTACATGGTTAGTCACTGGTACATAGTCAGTACATGATAAACTATTAGTACATGGTCAGGTACACAGTCAGTAATTGGTACACAGTCAGTAATGGGAACTTGATTCAATCAGACATCGATGAAATCTTTCATCGATGGTGAAATTCTCATCGAAACAAAGTTTTAGATCTGAAATGTTCCAATGGTGGTGAAAATCAAGTCGAAATAAGATTGTAGGTCTGAAATCTTTCATCGATGGTGAAATTCTCATCGAAACAAGATTTTAGATCTGAAATGTTCCACCGGTGGTGAAATTCCAATCAAAACAATGTTTTTGATCTGAAATCTTTCATTGATGGTGAAACTTTCATCGAAACAAAGTTTTAGATCTGAAATGTTCCAACGGTGGTGAAAATCAAGTCGAAATAAGATTTTAGATCTGAAATCTTTCATCGATGGTGAAATTCTCATCGAAATAAGATTTTAGATCTGAAATGTTCCACCGGTGGTGAAATTCCAATCAAAACAATGTTTTTTCCAATCAAAACTCTCATGGAAACAAGGTTTTAGATCTGAAATCTTTCATCGGTGGTGAATCCCTAATAAGATTGTTATAAATTAAACAATTTATTTAAAAATTCTGTGATGTATATGCTGGTTTGCGTCACTTTGGAAGTCCCGAGGTTCTATACTGTATACGAGAGCGAACATAACCTATAGATTTACTAATATATACATATATATATATATATATATATATATATATATATATATATATATATATATATATATATATATATATATATATATATATAATAGTATATATTAGCTTCAAATGCACGAGGCGCGTCACAGGGCGATTATATACATGTACACAGCGCGAATAACTCGATACTGGGATAACGTCCGCTCGACTGTTCGCTTTAGCGGACTCCACATTTTCTCTATAGAAGAGCTCTCAGAACTCCACTCGGAGATAATCGGTCTCGGCATACAGTGGAGCATCAGCGACACCGCTGGGGAGTACTCTACACTCTAATTTGGCGACGTGTGCTCTCGGTAAGCATCGAGCCACAGGGCCTCGAAACTTATCGCGTTTCGTGGAGCTGTAGGAACACGAAATTTCGTCCCGTGTAGGGAGTGAGCAAGCGGGCTCCCCGGCGTCGATATCCAGCAACCGCAGTGCCTCCGTGGTGGATTCCTTGGCCACGGTTGCATCCAGGCCTGTGCAACTAACGCAAACGGAACGACTCCTTAATGCCCACCCGATTCGCCGTGGTGGCGGTAGTGATAATGGTCGGCCCCGTCTATGTACCACACGTCGATGCCGCCGGGCCGGGGATCCGGTACACAATACACATATTTACGCCGTTTTATTACATTTGTTTTATTAGGTTAAAATATTTCATTTTATAGTTTCAAATTTGTTCTTGGTGTTAAGGGTGTAAGCATGTTTATATGTATTATTGTAAGGGTATGTATATGTAATAAAAGGAAGTTTTGCAGTGTCAACAACTGCAGACAGTATGTCAATATATAATTTCTGTTCTTGTTCAATCTAAACGTAATATTTGTATAATTTATAAACGTATAAAAGCTGAAATGATTTGTATTTAAAAAACTGAAATACATGAGCAATGTTATATCATTAAAATAATTACATAACATATGTATAAAAGCAATCAACAAATCCATCTATTAAACAAAAACAAATTTTCGTAAGTAATTTTCATAAAGTAATGAAGTTGGTACGTGAAGAATATAAAAACAATACAAAATACATTATCTGTGCAAAGTGAAGTGTTCTTTGTACATTTAAAAACTTATAAATCACTGCAAGATTACTGCACACGAGACAATAATTGAAATCTGTTCATATACACCCAGCGAATTTAATTCGCACGGCGAATTACCTCGGATTTCTCTGTTTCTCACATTAAGATATATAGGTAAAAACAAGGACGACTGCGGGTTTCCCCGCGCGAATTAAATTCGTTGGGTGTATAATTACTAAAAATCTGAAAACTCCGTTTGTGCTGTTTCTTTTTTACTTTTCCACTGCACGTTGTTACTCTCGATTTGAAATAATAAAAGCGGCGGGAATCTGAAAACGGCGGAAACTCAAATTTAAATCGCCCTTCGCGCTGCGCAGTTTCCGAGGAATGGTGGAACGACGCGTCGGAGGGGGCTCACCCACCATTGTCAGTGGCGCCCTCATGCACCGCTAGGTGGGCGCGAAGGGAGACACTATCTGCCAAGTATAGGTGTACGGAGTTGCATACGCCTGGTTGCATCTAATGTTAACGAGGAGTATTCAAGAGGCGAAGTCTGCTACGTACCCGGAAGCAGATGTTGAACGAAAGTTCAAGACGCTCCGGAAGGAACTAGAGGCTCTTGAGGAGTTCATTAGGGAGAAGAAGAATCTGCATAAAGAGTTAAAGGACATGGCCAGGAGTACCGTGAGAGCGCTGAAGGAGTACGAAAAGGTACACCGGACCAGAGGTCCAGAGGAGGTGAAACCTTCAGATAATAGGGCGACCCAGACGTCCCCCATCTTCAAGAGGGGAGTGGTGCCCTCAGAAGGTAGGCGGGAGTGTAGTTCGCCTGACATAACACCGTTGCCGAAAAAACGAAGAGACGACGGGAGAGGGACCAGCAACTCCCGAACAGTCGAAATCTCCCGATGAGAAATGCGCAGTTGTGGTCAAAAAAGGGAGGCCGTCAAAAAGACAGGACCCGAGGGCTGTTCAAGGATCAGCAGAGCCAACAAAAGAGAAGAACACAGCTCACGTCACGTCTAGGCACACCCGCCCTGATGCCATAAAAATAAGGGCGTCGGAAGACGTCGCGTATACTGAAATCCTTAAGAGGGTGAAAACTACACCAGATTTCGTGGCGCTGGGAGAACGAGTTACGCGTATTAGGCGTACGAGGGCCGGCGAATTGCTACTCGAGTTGGGTAAAACTGGTACAGAAACATCGGTTCTACAGAGAGCAATTGCGTCCAATTTAAATGAAACGGCCACGGTGACAGCGTTGACTCATAAAGAGCAGGTTACCGTTATGGACATCGACGAGACCACAGTAGCACAGGAGGTAGCAGAGAGCATAGGGAATATCATATCACCAGGATGTGTATCACCTGATGGCATTAAGCTCCGGAAGTCGTACAGTGGCACTCAAACAGCTAAAGTAGTATTACCAGCTGGAGCGGCAAATAAGCTACTCGCGTTGGGTAAACTCCGGATAGGCTGGGTCAACTTTAGGGTCCGGCTTTCTGTAGTTAAATGCTACAGATGCCTGGAGATAGGACACATAGCAAGGAGCTGCAAAAGTACTCTCGACCGCTCGAAGCAGTGCTTTCAGTGCGGCAAGGAGGGTCATAAGGTAGTTTCATGTCCAGCCGTGAACAAGCTATTAGAGAGGATACCACAAAAGGACAATGGCTAAGGTATTACAGCTGAATCTGAACCACTGCCAAGTGGCACAAGACTTGCTGTCCCAGCTCGTTCTGGAAGAAAAGGTGGACATCGCCATCCTCAGTGAGCAGTACAGAGATCTCTGCGAACCAAATTGGGTAAGGGACACCATCAGCACGGCGGCTATCTGGAAGCCTTCTATGTGCAACCCTTCATATATCCAGGAGAATGGCTGTCCCCCTTTCCAGTTTTACGTGGGTGGAAGTAGCATGTATGCGATTATACAGTTGCTACCTCCCACCCAGCGCTACCATCGACGAGTTTCTGGAATCCCTGGATGCTATCGCCACCAGCGCAAGATTGTCCCAACTGCCAGTGGTTATCGCTGGGGACTTCAACGCATGGGCAGAGGAGTGGGGCAGCGGGAATACAAACCACCGCGGCCGAGCGTTGCTCGAGGCCTTCGCGACGTTGGAGTTGGAGATCGCTAACACGGGGACTCGGCCCACCTACGTCAAGGGAAGCAAGTCTTCCATAGTCGACCTGACCTTTATAGACCCGAGGTTGATGGGGAATATGCTCGACTGGACGGTTAGCGATCTTTACACGGGCAGTGACCATTTTGCCATAGTGTACCACCTCCGGCGTTCGGCAAAAAGAGTAAAGATTCCCAGGAGCAGACAATGGGCACCATCAACCTTTGATAGTGACGCCTTCCGCTGCTCTCTGGAGGGAGAAATGGTGTCCGGGACATCGGAAGAGAGAGCCCGCAGCCTTATGCGCTCTATAACATCAGCCTGCGATGTCTCAATGTCCGTAAAGGGCAATCCCCGTGGGAGACCACCAGTTTACTGGTGGAATGAGGACATTGCAGCGGCGCGCCGGGAGTGCCTGCGAGCCCGCAGGCTGCACCAGAGAGCAAGGAACAAACCGCGGTATCGAGAGCTAGCCGCGGCATACCAAGAGAAGCGGAAGGCGCTTAAGGTTGCCATCAAGGCAACCAAGAGAAGATGCTGGCTGGCCTTCTGCGAGGAGGTGGAGCACGACCCTCGGGGTAGACCGTACAAGACGGACATGAATAAGATAAGAGCAAGCCCCGGGCCAACAGCACTCCATCTTGTCCGACGTTTCTCGATAGTGTCGTTCGCCATTTGTTTCTTGTACATGGTGCTCGGCCTGCCGGCACCGGACTCATGGATCTCAACGAGTCGACCGTTCCACAGGACATTAGTGAGGCCGAACTGATAAAGGCAGCGAAGAAGATCTCCATCCGGAAAGCTCCCGGTCTGGACGGGATACCCGGCCTGGCCATAAAAGCCGCAGCGTTGAATGCTCCGGACATTTTCAGAAGGACATTCAACGCTTGTCTACAGCAAGGTTGCTTCCCGGCACAGTGGAAAGTACAACGGTTGGTACTCCTTCCGAAGGGAAACAAACCCCCGGAAGAGCCATCCTCGTACCGACCGTTCTGTCTACTGGATATTGTTGGGTAGCTGTTTGAGCGGGTGATATGTGCCAGGTTAGAAGCAGCGATAGATGACGTAGGACTCGCCGACAATCAGTTCGGCTTTAGAAAGGCCCGGTCTACGATCGACGCTATTAGTCGGGTCGTACACACGGATGGCCGACACAGCGATTAGGGGCAGCCGGTGCACCAAGCGGATGTGTGCTATCATCGCCTTAGACATCCGGAATGCGTTCAACTCGGCCAGGTGGGATATCATTATGCTCTCCCTCCAACAACTTAGGGTACCGCTTTACCTCCGTAGAATAGTCTCCAGCTACCTGACAGACCGTACCCTGCTGTATAACACCGATACTGGTACGCACTCATACAAGATCACAGGGGGCGTACCGCAGGGCTCGGTTCTGGGACCGCTGCTCTGGAACGTCGTTTACAACGACCTTCTGAAGCAGCATCTTCCAGACTGGGTGTCGATGGTGGCATTCGCCAACGATGTGGTGCTTGTCGTCGTTGCGAAAAACATCGAAGATTTGGAATACCTGGAAGACAATGCTATAGAGGTGGTAGGTAGCTGGTTGTCCCGCCATGGCCTGAGTTTAGCGGCAAAGAAGACGGAGGCTGTGGTTATCGCCCGCACGAAGCAGCGGGTATATGCTACCTTCACCGTCGACGAGAAGAAGATCCAGTAGTAAAGGCGATCAAATATCTCGGGGTTACTATTGATGCGCGGCTGTCGTTCAAAGAACACCTTCTGAACGCAGGCCTGAAGGCATCCAACATGGCTCGAGCGCTAGCGGGCATCATGCCCAACATTGGGGGTCCGAAGCAACCGTGACGGATCCTCCTTTCAACGGTGGTTCGCTCCGTATGGGCTGATGCCCTGAGTAAGCATACTACTTATGGAGCCACATGTCGGCAGGCTTGCCGAACAGTCGCGCTTCGAGTGGCTCGTGCCTACCGAAATGTGTCGGCGCCCGCTCTGTCGGTCATTGCCGGAATTCCGCCAATCGACCTACTGGCAGACAAGAGAGCGGAGACGTACTTGGAGACCCAGCTTCCGAAGACGAATACCTCCAGGACGTGGCCATCCACGGCAATTGGTCGAGGCAGACCAGAGAAGAGTGGCAACGGAGATGGGATTCAGCCAGAGAGGGTCGCTACACCTATCGCGTCATCCCGAACGTGACCGAGTGGACAGGTAGGAGGCACGGTTTCGTCACATCCCACCTGACCCAGGCGCTTACCGGACACGGCTGCTTCCGCAGCTACTTACATCAAATCCGCGTGTATCAAAGCGCGGAGTGTCCGGAATGCCCTGGAGTCGACGACGACGTAGAGCATGCTCTCTTCCATTGTCCACGGTTCAGGGAAGAGCAGGAGCGGTTTCAAGCAACGTGGGAAGGGCCCTTGACACCCGAGGGCATGGGACGCTGCCTGCTCTGGTCACAGGCGGGCTGGAATGTGGTAGGGACCCTTGCGACGTCCATCATCGAGAGGCTGAATTCCATCAGGAAGAGCCAAGAAAGAAGTGGAGACAACAACAGCGGCGGAGGAAGAAGAGACGCAGCAGCGCAGCGAGTAATAGAGGAGTGCCTGTGAGGCAGGACTGGCCCCCGCGAAGTAATACTTTACGGTGGTTTCCGCGGGGGGAAAGAACCAGTCGATAGAGGGAGGGTTTTAGTCGGTAGGTGCCCCGGGGAGTCTATTCTACCCGTGGTGAATCCGACACTACCCAGTCAACCGGGTGTCTATGAAGATTTCCCCTCCTCACAAGGGAAAAAAAAATGCACACGCACACACACACACACTCGTGTGGTGTTTTTGGATCACCCATCAAGCGCCTTCCCAGGTGGCGGATAGGGGAATGCTCGCCAAATATGGAGGGTACCGGGGAAATAAAATACCCGGGGCGGACCAAAACCAGTTGAAGGCGATTGGATTGCAGTGGTAGTAACTGTTAAGTTTGATTGTCATGCATAAGTGCTTGGTTAGAGGTTGGAATAATATAATAAGGAGAGTATAGATTGCGATGTTCCCCATCAGGCAAGCACAACCACGATTCATGATAGATTATCTCTAATTCGTAAAATATGGTATCTGCAGTATGTATTGACATTTGGTTCTTGGTTTGTCATTAATTATATTAACTCCCCACTCCCCATTTATCGCTGTTAATTTACGTGTATGCTTATTGAGACCAAAAAGTGGGGATGAACCAATCTGCTTGATTGCGCTAGTGTCGTCTACACTGTTTAGTAATAAACATATTCCGCGTGGTCTATAATAAAGTATTGCTATTTTACTTAAACACACTTCTTACGGCCATACAATTTTCCATTTGCCAACAAAATATTTCCACTTTTTGGTCTCGATAAGAATACACTTAATTTAACAGCGATAAATGGGGAGTGGGGAGTGACGACGACGACGTTAAAACAATTTTCCATTTGCCAACAAAATATTTACAAATTAATGAATGACGATGACATGCAGCCAAAGAACATTCCTGAACTTTCTGGTATAAGATGGTTAACAAGGGCGTATGGGTCGAATGGTTCGAAGCCCCCCCCCCCCCCCCAGTTAATAATAGACATATTTTATGCAACTGAATTTTATGTTTTCATCAAAGGAATTAATTCAAAATGAAAAACATTCAATGAATGTAAAAAAAAGAACATAATCCTGCATTTTGGGAAAGTTTGATATTCATTGAACATACTTGTTTAATAACTTGCAAATTTGATTGAAAATATTTCATGAATAAGTTTTAAATACTATTAGATAGTGCAAATATTATTAAGTGCAAGAGAAGTTGAAGTCGAAATCGTTTTCGGTTTTTTGGTGGGTGGTTCCTGTCATTCATTCCCGTCATCACTTTGTTTTGAAGTGGATAACGTTTTCAATGGAATCGGTTATTTGCTTATAAATTACGCTTTTATTGTTTATGGAATCTGCAATGCGAGTATGAAATGTGGGAGGGGCTATTTACGACAGGTCGGTTTGTTGTCTTCTTTCGACTTGATTTTAACTGCGTGTGATTGTAATCGATCGGAATGAAAACAATGAATCGCTTTCGCGGAAATCACGCCCAGTTACTCTTTTATTGAATCCTTCAGTTTACATATAGCATGAAAAAAAGTTACTTTTGCTCATTACTTTTGCGCACACTATGAAAAAATAGTATATTACTCAACGAGGGAGGTAAAATAAAGAATGTCTCAGACTGCATGTAATTTTTAAGCGAGGTGAAGCCGAGGGTGAAAAACATGTAGTCTGAGGCATTCTTTTTTAATTCCCGAGGGAAGTATACGATTTTTCTTCATGACTGGGAGAAAAACATGTAACTGTCCTCCCGCTTGCGGGAGGAAACTTGCTGCTTTCGTCCCAGTGTGATGAAAAAACAATTTTAAACGAATGTCTTGCGTTGAAATTTCCTTTTCAGATATCTCCCCCAAAGAGTGGTACATTTCTAAACGATTGTACAAAATGTACACTCAGGAAAGTAATACGATTGTGTTTATTTAATATTTCTTTTGCTAATTTTAAATAAAGTCACTTCAGTAAATAAAGGTTTTCAATCGAATTCAGTTGATCCACTGAAATTATTTAATGATTTAAAAGTTTAGTGCCTTTTACAAAACATAATTGTATTGCAGCAGTTAGAAAAGGTCGGCAAACAAAAGGGCCTAGCCGGTTAAGCATGTCAAAAATGCCCCATCTCGTTTTAGATTGGAAAAATTACAGTATGTTTGCCATCCCAAATGTGAATTTTCCTACAAGTTTTAAACTCCCATCTGTTTAACTGGATGCACAACGGTAAAAATTGTGTTCGCGTTATCTTAGTTTTAAGATTATATGTAAATAAACCTTTGTTTTGTTCGCACAAGCATGGTGTATGGAAGCGCGGGAAACGTTGGGAATACGTACGCTAGCGTGAAGGCCGCATGAGCGTCGCGGTAGTAGGCCAGGGTACGCCCGATTGGTTGGACGTAAGACCGCGAGCGTCTAGGTGTGTGATTGGTTGTGGCGAATACAGAAGGGGGAACGGACCGAGCGAAAAACAATAGCGTTAGAGTTAGTATCCGTTTGATCGCAGCGACGAGCGGAGGTTCCCCACGTGCGGAAAGGGATCCTGCGGGAGAAAATTCGTGTTCGCGGTGTGAGTCAACGTGTGTATTAGCGTGTGCGTGATTAAGTAGTAGGGAATAGTGTTCACGTGTTTGTGACCTGTTCCTGGGCTAGCACAGTCCGCGGCAGCGAGAAATTGCTGCCCAAGGCCATCGCTTCGGTCCCCGAGACGTCGGGGCGAACGGTGCGCATTTCGTCAACCCTCTGTGCTTCCCGGGTCCGACCCTCTCAAGAGGCGAATTGAGACAAGGTTGCGACCATAGACGCGTCATCTAGCCCCGGTGCACGGCGGCGATATTCGACGGAGGACGTGCCGACGTTTCCAAGGTGCGAAACAGCGGGTAAGAGAGCTCTCGACCACGCGTGCGACGTATAGATTTGTATCGAAAAGTGTCTGTCGCGATCGCGTTCTTTTGTTCTTATTTCTGGCAAATTCAATTGTAGAGTCTCTTTATTATGTAAAATTTCCTTCTTTAATAAAGTTAGAATATACACTTGCTTTGGCTTTTCCCTCCACTTCGGGAGGGTTTTTATGCCGAAGCAAGGTGCCTTTTGTTTTCCGCGAAAATCTGTCTTTTATTGCGTTTAACCCTTCACTCACTCATCCCATTTTCTTTGCTGGAACTCAGCCTTTAGCTGAGTGCAACGATGAAAAGCACAATGAAAAATTGTGTTTTTCGGTTTTTATTTTTTTTCTCAAAAACTACGTAACTTAGAAATTCACAAAAAATTACAAAAATAGTACTTACTAAAACAAACACAAAAAAAAATGTTCATTATTTAATAACGTATACACAATGAGAAAAAAAATATTAAAGTTTTCGAAATTCAATTTCACCAGCTAAATTTGGACCTGCCATCGCTATTTTTTTCTAAAAAATGTATGTATATAATGTGCATTTTGTCTAATTTTTTCGAATTTTTATATTTGGTGCGACTACGTCAAAATCATAAAAAACTTGATTTTTCCGTAAAACCCATAATTCGATATATTCGACAGAAGTCAGAAGGCTTTATTCGGGTATTTGTTGGCTATTCAATTATTTATCACTTTAAAACGTTTTTCGGGTTCCATGCAATTTAATAAAAAAGGAAAAATGAATAATGAATTTATTTATAATTCCTTATTAATTGGTGCTTTAATTAAGAAAAAGTGTCTACATAATTTTTAATTTTCATGAAACTATAATCGGATAACAAAGTGGTTTATATAAATTATAAAGACATATTACAGTAGAGTCCCGCTTTAGTGGCGTCCCGCCTTAGTGGCGCGACGAAGTCCCGCGTTAGTGGCGCTTCTCAGAATCTCTTCATCCCCACTATGTCGCCGGCCGTTTCAGGGGCTTGGCTAATAAGCGACGGAACAGGGAGTTTGGGCGTGTCTGTCGTCACGAACGTCACGTGATGGCAGCCTGATGGGGGAAGCGATGTTTCCCCTATTTGCGGCTCTAACGCGGGACTTGAGGGGAGTGCTCGGAACGGACCGCGACACTAAAGCGGGACTCTACTATAGTTCTGAAATAAATGTTTGTAGATTTCCATAACTGTTTTTAAATACTGAACATTTTATTTAAATAATCAAACATATTTATAAAATATTATCAAACATATTCCGACAGATTTTTTAGTAATTGAAGAAATTATTGTGTTATTAGGTACCTCGTATTAATAATCCACAAATAAATTATCTTTACACAGTCAGAAAGTAATATTAACAGTTTTCTAATGCAGAAGATATTTGCTTAGATTATTATTAATTATTGAATTATAAGCAAAATTAAGTAGATATTTGAATCAATATTATGTGCACAAAATATTCGGCCTATATAAATGTAAAATATTTATGAAAGTAGGTTTATTGAAAAACTATTTAATGCTCTGTTCTCAGAACTACACAAAACAGCAACGAGGTACACACCTAGAGCCAACCCCCCCCCCCTATATGTACAAATAAATCAGCAAAATCGGGTAATAAAAAAAAATTCTTTGACACAGCTTGAAAAATTATATGCGATCTAATGCACATAATATAAAGTAATGCAGCACTATACGATTTTAAAATAACTAACCTATGTAATTGTTTACTTTAATTTGTTTTCAAGAACTGACCTTCGTAAAATAGTGTTAACAATCTTGAAATGTCTCAACTTCGTTTTACATCGGTAAAACGTGGATGTCTCGAAGATATTGTTGATAAACTATTATGAAAAAGGCATGCCATAGTCCATTATAATATTTATATTCAAAAAATCAAAACGATACAAATAACTTCAAAGATTAGGTACTTACAAATATGCGAAAAGAAATACTTAATTATGATACACTTCTAAGCGGTCATTAAACGTAGATGTTCTATTCACATTCTAAATATGAGAATCACTTATCTCATTGGCGAAGATTTCACAACTTATGCATAAATCAAGAGGCTTAAGACTTCACCTGTCTTTAGACAGAAGATAATCAAATGCATTGTTATGATATGCGTTAGGTTAGGTAAGAAAGGCTCATGGTGCGCGCCATCTCTTGGGTTATCCTTCAAACTGTGCGGTGGCTCAAAGCGATTTGCTAAATGTATGATAAATAACTGTAATTTTTTCAATCTAAAACGAGCTGGGCAATTTTGACATGCTTACCGGCCAGGCCCCTTGGAAAACTTTAATTTCGCAAATTATATTATGGCAATAGATTGCGTGCAATTTGGTTATGATTTTCATACGTCTATAATTAGAGGTACACGTACTTGACAAAGTCATGAATATCAAACGACGGTCCAAGAAATTCTTTATGTAATTATGACGAAAGCTGCAAATGCGTTTGCCAGAAAACGTAAACAGTTTAAAAACAAATTAGCAACTTTTCACCATAATTAGTAACCGGTCAGACGAAACCTGACTTGATCTGGTCGTAAATATTAAAAGTATCGGCTGTGATGTTGATGAAACTATATCAATATGGAATCTTTTCCATAAAATAAATATAATTTATTCTTCCCCAGCAAAGTATTATATTCAAATAAATAAAATCACGAATGTAAGTGGCGAACAAAAGTTTGGCCGCATTCTAAAAGTAGTTCTAGCATTAATGAGTTTCCTTTTTCTAATATGCAAGCGTCTAACATGCTTTCTATATTCGTTAATATAATTAATGACAAACCAAGGACCAAATGTCAATAAATACTGCAGATTTCATATTTTACTAATTAGAGATAATCTATCATGAATCGTGGTTGTGCTTGCCTGATGGGGAACATCTCAATACTCTCCTTATTATATTATTCTAACCTCTAACCAAGCACTTATGCATGACAATCAAACTTAACAGTTACTGCCACTGCATCCAATCGTCTTCAACTGATTTTGGTCCGCCCCGGGTATTTTATTTCCCCGGTACCCTCCATATTCGACGAGCATTCCCCTATCCGCCACCTGGGGAGGCGCTCGATCGGTGATCCAAAAACACCACACGAGTGTGTGTGTGTGTGTGTGTGTGTGTGTGTGTGTGCTTGCGTGCGTGCGTGCGTGCGCGCGGGTGCGTGCGTGCGTGCGTGCGTGCGTGTGTGTGCGCGCCTGCGTGTGCGTTCGCGGGTGTGCGTGAGAGCTCATTTATCGGTACTTTCAACATACTATAAATAAAATTTTTGATGACACGGTCGAGAAATTCAAACATTAAAAAAAAAGAAAATTACCTTCCCTTTTGCATATTTTCAACTGAATGCAGCAAATTCGCAAATTTGATGGTACTCTTCAGGAATTTTAACTCGTTATGAAAAAATCTTTCATTTTTGTGAAAATATTTTGCAGCGACTACAGTAATGAATCGATTTTTCATCCTTCAAATCAATGCGAATGACATCATAATGCTTACGATCTCTAAAACCACCGCGTTCATAAGATTATTTATATATGAATCGACGCGACGGTACGCATGGACAGCTGACAGTAATCTAGATCGTACCAGGAATTATCAGAAGATGTTAAACACAAGATTTTAAAAATGACAATCATAAAATCTTGTAGAGAGCCCAATGCCTAATCCGTCAGCTGTTACAGAAGAGCAAAGTCAGTGCGTTTTGTGGTTGCGATTGCGACGGTTAGAATCCTAACCTACAACAATAACACTGCACGATAGCGAGCCGCTTTAAAAACACTTGATTATTGGTACAGTGTATTATTTGAAATTCCTTTGAACTGTTCTGTACTGATGCTACGAGGCTGATTACAGAGTTTTGTTGTGTTGTCGTTGTAGGTTAGGACTTTTTGATGATTAAAGTTTTAAAAACTTCCCATATTCCTTACCTTCAGTTCACCGAAAACTATTTTTTGTTATTTCTGGTAGGTAGAGTGTTAAAAAGTTTACTGTGAGCAGTTTTTTATAAATGACATGAAGACTGAAACTGTCCTCAAATGGTGAATTAATTAATTTTATTCACTGAGACTCAACGTAAAACCATACTTGGCCACGCGGACTAGTTTTCATTCCTGATTTTATATTTAGACTTGAACAAAAAACTATTTTCACAAAACTCTATTCACCGGTGCCTGAAATCAGCAAAAAACTTTACCACAAAGTAAACGACAGATACAAAATATCAAACCAGAACAGAATTTGGTAAAACTGAATTTCTCTTCGAGTCTAAAAATAAAATCAATAATAAAAGCCAGTCCGCAGAGGCAATTTTAGTTTTACATTGAGTTTTGGTTGATAAATTTGATTAATTCATCATGCGAGAAAAGTTTCACAGTCATCATACGATTTAAGTTTTAAAATCTCTCCGATGATTTCCAGTTTAATTACATTTACACTGTGGAAAAGTTGTTTTTGTTATTTTATGTACCGCTGAAAAGAGTTTAATAAAAGTAATTTTTTTATTCGAGTCTAAATATAATGTCTCTACTCAAAGCTGATCCGTGTGGTCAATTTTGGTCTAACATTGAGTCTCGGTTATTAATTAAATTTGAGTAATTCTCCATTCCAGAGTCATTTCATTGCCTTCATATAATTAAAGTTTTCAAGATTGATCAACTTTACTTCATAAAAAAGTTTTTTTTTGTAATTTCAGGTATTGCTGAAAAAAGTTTAATGAAAGTAGTTTTTTACAAATCACATGAACACGATAAAACTTTTCTCGAATGATGAATTAATTAAATTTATTCACCGAGTCTCAACGTTAAATTAAAATTGAACAAGCAGACCAGCTTTTGTTACTGATTTTATATTTAGACTCCAATAATAAATTATTTTTATGAAACTCTATTTAGCAGTATCTGAAATCATCAAAAACTTTTGTATGAAGTAAACGTTATCAATCTGGGAATCAAGAAGTTTTTACAACTTCAATCATACGTAGACAATGAAATTATTCTGATAGGTATAAATAATGAAATTTATTGACCGAGACTGTTTGCAAGACCAGAATTTCCCATGCGGATGGCTGGTACCTAAAATCACCAAAAAACTTTTCTATAAAGTAAATATATACATGATCAATTTTATCATGGCATTAGTTATTAAAGGTATTAAAGGCATTAGGGCAATTCAATTTATTCAATTATATACTTACATATTATTGAATAATGTAATTATATTTATGAATGAACAAATCTGCTATCTTGTCACCTAATTTGTGACAGAATCTCTGCCCAGTAGTGTATGCATATCACCTGTCAATCGTGCATAACGTCATATTTGCTCATATATTTACACTAACACCGCTATGTATCTCGTCTGGTCAGCGATGCTACGTAGCACACTGGCTAATGTTGTATGTTTACCATCTACGATTGTATAGGGTAACATACAAAAGTTAACATCTGCATATATAGGTCTGGGTACCATCTCAAATTGTAAAAAGCAGATAGTAGATGTTACCCAATAACATAATGATGGTATCACATAACATCTTTACTTTTACCATCGATCTTTTAGCATCCATTTCTCTCATTGTAGATGTAAAAGGTTTTCACCTGTACAGTAACTTGAAATTTGTTAAGAAATAGTAAATGTGAAAATTCGAATTCTTAATTTTTGTCGATGACTACGTACTTGAATCATGAAAGATTACTATTGCCTTTATATTTACTACATACAGAATTACACTGTAAGACATTTCCTTACAAAACTTAATGATTGTTAGGAAGTTCTGGATACAGATGGTAATGAAATGAAAGTAATTATGTTAATGAAATTAAATTTCCGGATTCTTAAATTTGATTTCTAACCCAACATGAAAGTTTATTAAAAAAAAATCATGCATATCTTCATAAAATATTATAATAGAAAATGAAAAACTATTCTTGACATTTTTGAAGTAACTTGTATGAAGCATTTTTACTTTTAGGAAACTGTTAGGGGAAAATTAAGTATAGTCAGGAATATGTGGTCGAAAGAAGGTTCAAAACCTAAAATCATCTGTCCATGAAAAAACTCTCACTGATGGAAGGCTTTGAACTTAAAATCTACCATCGATAGTAAAAATTTTATCGAAGGAAAGTTTTAGATCTAAAATCTTGTTTCGTTGTTGAAATTCTTATCGAAATGGATTTTAGATCTAAAATCTTGTTTCGTTGATGAAATTCTTATCGAAAAGAGGTTCTACATCTAAAATCTTGTGTATCCTTGGTAAAATTTTGATCAAATGGAGTTTTTAGATCTAAAATCTTGCTTCGTTGTTGAAATTCTTATCGAAAAGGGGTTTTAGATCTAAAATCTTGTTTCGTTGTTGAAATTCTTATCGAAAAGGGGTTTAGATCTAAAATCTTGTTTCGGTGTTGAAATTCTTATTAAAAAGGGGTTATAGATCTAAAATGTTGTGTTGTTGGTCAAATTCTTTAGCAATGCTTTACAATTTGAATAAAACATAAGCAACTATTACTTTCAAAGTTTTGAATTGAATTTTCGAAAAAATCTCACTATGTCATTCTTTTAAGTGATTAATTTTTTAAAACTGTTACTTCATAAACTTGAAATTAGTAACATACGTTAATCATATTCAAGTAATATAGGAAGGATTATGAATACGAATATGTAGGAGAATTTAATAACATTCAAATTTTGTGAAAATTTTCACTATCACATTAAATTTACACTGTACTCCACGGCATGAAGCAGCATATGTACCGCATAACGGCGTGTTGCCGCGTTTTTCGTTCCGCCATACACTGCGCGCGTTTAGGGTAGCTGCTATACCCTAAACTCGTCAACCTGCGGTGCGATAGAGGGGCCCCGTTGCATTATGGAGACGTACAGTATTGCTCATTCATTTAGGGTAGTTGGTGGCACTGACAGAACAGGGGCTACGCCAAACTTCTCTCAGTGTATAAATAAGAAGAAACTTTGTTGTATACGTATATATTGTTATTGCTATTTTTGTTGTAACGTATTGCAGTAAAGAACTGCTATTATAATATCTCTTTGAATAATAAATGAAACAGTTTTAGATAATGAAATTTTATATTTGCAATAGCTGCACCACATTCTATTGCTTGAGAAATAAATAAACAGAAAGATTGTCTGATAAGATCCACTATTGTCAGGTATAAACTTATAAAAATTTTCAGTCAAAGCATCGAATCATCATGACAATATAACGAAGCAATTTGTTTATCTTTTCTTGACTTACATTCTAAAGTTCCCTCCGCTGATTTTGACAGCTGCTGCATAATTGTTCGAGTTCCTTCAACAACCCATTTGCGAATTAACGTTGGCACCTGTAGTCAAACAGTTGGTTGAAGGTTGGCCGAGCTACCTTTTCCCATAGTCGGCTCCCAGAGTATCACCAACTTGCAGCCGCGGTCAGCACAACTTTGGAGCGTATATACCCCGATGATCGGGCAAACTCATAAAAATCGTTCGCAATACAGTAAAGCCGATTATTGGTCCCACTTTGGTCCATATTCGACTTGTTGGTTGGTTAATATATACAAATAGATTTAAATTATACAATTCAGAATTATAAACCCCACTTTTCCCCTCAACTGTCCCTACTATTGGGCCTTTTATGGTAATTTATTTTTATGCGAGTACCACCGACTGTTGGCCCAGTTCTGTCCCCAGACTTACCCGACCGTCAGTTTCATTTTATAAAAACGGATTACAGGTTAGTTGCACCAAATGTTGGATGCACGTTGTTTCCCAAAGTTGGTCCAACCGTGGCAACCAAGGTAGTGCCAACCATAGAAAATAAAGTTGGTCAAATGAAATTTGGGATAAACTTCCGAAAACGCCCCCCAACCGATTTTAATGGACATTGGTATACTTACGTATTTCGGGGTGCTGATTACGAAAATGATAATGAAAATAGGCGCAAATTTTATTTTCTTGGTGAAAACCTTAAAAAACCACCATAATTTATGGTTTTTTGCAATTATCTTATAAAATTCTCAAAATTTCGAAAAATTCTTTTTTTTCGTTAAAAATAAAAGTTGTAGATTTGATCAAAATACACATTTTATGTTGTATGAATATTCCCGCCAAAATCGATAATTTTTGAGAAAAATCGAAAAAACGATAAAACACCATGAAAAGGATCAATTATAACATGAATTCCACGTAGTGATACGAATATGCATTTATGCATTATTAGGGATATGGAGAGTTCTGACTGGTTAGGTTAGGTTATTTTTAGGGCACCCATATACATCCATATCCCTAATAATGCATAAAAGCATATTCGTATCACTACGTGGAATTCATGTTATAATTGATCCTTTTCATGGTGTTTTATAAAACTATCGATTTTGGCGGGAAAATGCATACAACATAAAATGTGTATTTCGATTAAATCTACAACTTTTATTAAAAGAATTTTTCGAAATTTTGAGAATTTTATGAGATAATTGCAAAAAACCATAAATTATGGTGGTTTTTTAAAGTTTTCACCATGAAAATAAAATTTGCGCCAATTTTCATTATCATTTTCATAATCAGCACCCCGAAATACGTAAGTATACCAATGTACATTAAAATCGGTTGGGGGGCGTTTTCGGAAGTACACCCGAAATTTGTGGTTATCATTTTTTTGGTTAGGCCAATTACGGTTATCAAGGCCGGACCAATGAAGCCGTAGGCGGCCCAACTCCGCGCCAACCGAAAATTCGCACATGGGAACCGCAGGAGAGTCAGATAACGCATAAATACAATGAAGATATGATCCAAGTTTAGTAACCTAAATTTTCCGTTGAAATTATAGACGAAAAACGATGTAGAAATAACTATTAGGATTATCACTTTAACATAACTATTAGGTCAACATTTATGTTTATACACTTAACACGCTTGCTTTATCTACAAAATAAATGATGCTGTTATTAATCTCTTTGCTAATTGTGTTCATTATTGGGATCTGACATCCGAAGTAGTTGCCAACAAGTTTACGAACTTCCAACCGTTATAGTAGCCGATGGCCCGATCGCCTTTCTCGGCATCTACTGTTAGAAAATGGTACATTACGATACCAGTGCGCAAAATAGGTATTTCCTACACAAGCGAAGTTTGTCACCCGAGCCAAGCCAGCAGCGCATGAGTATCGTATACTATCTCGCGTAAAAATAAAAAATAATTTAGAAGATCTCAAAAAGATCTTTCTTAAAAATGTCACTATTTAAGATGTATTTGATAACTTTTTAAGATTTCAAACTATAGTTTATCAAAATCTTTTTGTGATCTTTATAAGATCTTTAAGAAAAATTTGTACTATTTTTTGAGATCTTTTTAAGACTTTCTTTTCACAGCATGATTTTACGAAAACATAATTTTATTAATCTTATCGAGATCTTTTTGAGATCTTTTTGAGATCTTTTCAAGATCTTTTTTTTATATTTTTCGAATATGAAAAAAAAATATTTGTAATAAAATGCTGAATTCTCTTATTTTTTTGCCAAAATTGATTATCAAAGATGATTTCTAAGGTGACTACCCAGTTTACTTGCTTTCTGGTCTGCTTTCTACTCTCTAATTTCCTAATAATTAAGGAATAAATACATTATATACTTTTCTTAAAATATTGGTAGTAAACTTCATTATTTGATTTTTATCATTGCATCGAAAAACAACTCTGGAAATCTCTCGTCTTTGATTTGTGTTGTAAATATTGAATATTCGTAATATGAAACTTTCTGTCTTCATCACATGAATCGCTTGTATTAACGGCTACTGTGTGTTTATTTCTCTTCTTCGACTCGTTGTAGATATTGACCCCATATTAGAAAGTGAAGTTTTAGAAATCAGACCGAAAAGTAAGTAGAAAAAGGTAATTACTTTAAAATTCCTCTTCAATAGTTAATTTTGGTGAAAAGAGAATTCAGCATTTTATTACAAATATTTTTG
Organism: Trichopria drosophilae; assembly: GCA_030407085.1. NCBI lineage: Eukaryota > Metazoa > Arthropoda > Insecta > Hymenoptera > Diapriidae > Trichopria > Trichopria drosophilae. The sequence continues at coordinate 82,523,428 of CM059586.1, forward strand.
TTCATATCCGAAAAAGATAAAACAAGATCTCAAAAGGCTCTCGGTAAGATTAAAAAAATTATGTTTTCGTAAAATCATGCTGTGAAAAGAAAGTCTTAAAAAGATCTCAAAAAACTAGTACAAATTTTTCTTAAAGATCTCATAAAGATCTAAAAAAGATTTTGATAAACTAGTAGTGTGAAAGTCTTAAAAAGCTCTCAAATACATCTTGAATAGTGACATTCTTAAGAAAGATCCTTTTGAGATCTTCTAACGTCTTTTTTATTTTTACGCGGGATTTTTCCTTTCAAGTGCGCAAAGTTCGAGACCTATATACTACATTCAAAGCGGTGAGAGTTCAACTTTACATACTGCTCCTATCTAAACGCATGTTAAATTACGGTGCGCAAAGTTGACCTTACTACAAAATTGGCATATTACATTTTTCAACATCAATTTTGGTAAAGTTATACCTACATTTTTTAGAAAGAATATACAACCGTGTAGAGAATATTTCAGGATACCTTAAAATAAATAATTGACGGAGTCTTTTTTTGTTCTGAAATTATAAGTTTTTAAAGATCGCAACTCTCAGATTCCGTCATGCGCTGTGTCACGCGACGGCGAATGGTTCGACGGGCGCACAGAATGGCATTATAGAAAAAATTCACTTTACTTGAATGCAATTCTTAATCGAATTGAATAAATCTTTCATAAAAATACTCGTGCAACCCATGTGCGAAATTCATAACGGCCAGCCCTGGTCCAGTCCTGGCAACGGCGGTGCCGAGGCTCGGCTACGACATTGGGCCAACACTGGCATGAGTCTTGGTGCGACACTACGGCCTAGACTCGGCAACCGGTCTTGGTCCAGTAATGGCTGCCAGCACTGTCACGGCATCGACAGCCAGTATTGGCGCGGCATTAACTGTCGGCAATGGCCCAGAGTCTGTTACGACACTACGGCCTGGACTCGGCAACCGGTAGTGGACCATTAGTGGCTGCCAGCATTATCACAGCATCGACAGCCAGCACTGGCCCGGCATCAAAGCCAGTATTGGCGCGGCGTTGATCGTCGGCGATGGTACAGAGCCTATTGCAGCTAAATTTTACAGGCATTATTGTCTTTGCAACGTCGCAGCAGCAGCACGATAAAAAAACAAAAACAAACTTTGAAACGAATTTATTGTTATTGGAAGAAACCTGGAAGATGTATATACATCGATGGGTATATGCATATATCCCTCCTTATTGACGAGTCTTTTGATGTTGTGTAAGCCCCTGGGCGGGGCCAAATTTGGAACTCCAACGAGTTGGATTAGTAAGTTTGTAAAACGTCGTGCTAGTTCCATCGTATTCCTGTAAATAAAAATATTAATTTCTAATTCGTCGTTTATCACGACGAGTTAGAAAAATCGGTCCCTAGGAGATGAATTTTCCAGGCTTGGCCCGATTCGTTGGCCACTTTTAAGCAGAAGTTTGGCAATTTGTTATAGCCAGTATCCGCTACCAATGCTGGCTCGCGTCTGGCACAGTGAAGTTGCCAACGTTGGGCCAGCATTGGTAGCCGAAAGTCGGCTGTCAACGCTGGGCCGAGATTTGGCACTATTAATTCGACGGGGTTGGTCCGATGCTCGGGTCGGTTTTGGACCAACTGTGGGCCAACGATCGGCAGTACCTTGTATGAAATAAATTTGCTAGAATTGGCCCGACGTTCGGTCCTGAATGTTTCCATCGCTGGGCCGAGATTTGGCACTATCACTTTGCCAGACTTGGTCCGATACTCGGGCCCAATATTGGGCCGACGCTGGGACGACGATCGGGAGAAATACCTATGAGATCAATTTGCCAGGCCTGGCCCGATGCGTTGGCCAGTTTTCAGCCGAAGTTTGGCAATTTGTTATAGACAGTATCGGCTACCAATGCTGGCCCGATTCTGGCACAGAGAAGTTGCCGACGTTGGGCCAGCATCGGCAGCCGAAAGTCGGCTGCCAACGCTGGGCCAATACTGGGCCGTATGGTCAGCATCGGCATTTCGCACATGGGAACTGTCAGCAATAAGGAGGTATTGCAGAGCATCGTATCAGACGATTTTGAAAATGGCGGTCATACTCTCAAAAAAAAGTGTCAAAAGTGGAGGAAATTTTGTTTGTTTTTTTTTTACGGAAAATGGTATATAATAGTTTTTTAGGTCGCCCATAACGAATTCGAAGCCATATTTAGAAAATTCAAAATTATATTACATTATATACATCTATTAGTCATAAAAGTATCGTACGGAATATGTACAGTTTTATTACATGAAAGAAAATAATTTAATAGATATTTTATGAGCATATAATCATGAAAGTTTTGAATTGAAATTTTATGGAAATTACATAAAAATCTCATCACAATCAGGTCAATTTTCATACAAATCGCAAATATTATAGAATAGTGTTTCCGTAACATAGGGCGAATACTGTACAACATTTATATGAAAATTACAAGGTACATGTTTCAAATTCTCATGTGATTCTCATGAGAATCCTACCTAAAATTTTTCACAGGGGCCCCTCTTGTTTGAACAGGGTCGAGCCGACATTTCCCCTACGACCCCGTTGATTTGAATGTTTACAGTTGTTCCCACTCTTCGCGCAATGCCCGCCTGGCGTGAGTAGCGCACGCGCATTGGGATTTGTATCCGCGTAAGAGCGAGTAGTTGGGGTAAGGGGAAGTAGAAATCGTTCAAATAAACGAGGTTATTTGTTCAAATAGGCGGGGTGTTCAAGTAAGAGGGGTTTTACTGTATAAGGAATATAACGAAATCTCATGTGCGATTTTAATTTACCGCTGTGCGCGATCCGCTATACGAAGCGAGAAAAGCGAAATGGGAGGGAGTAACAGTACGAGGAGTATGGGGCCTCCAGACGATACTAGCGTCAATGAGCGGATTAGTACATTGGCTTCGATAAGTGTAAACGATTGGTGGAAGGGCTTTTAAATAAAATGCGCGATTTGATCGGCCGAAAGAAAATATAAACTATTTATTAGCGATCAACCGGTGACGATCCGATCGCGACGCGGACTTCCTAACCCTCTGACGTTCCGGAATGTTCTATCAAAAACCGATCGTCACTTTTTTTCATCTCAGTTCAACTTTTCAAACTCTCGAACATTTAAATAGACAACAACGTCATATTTTACATCGATATTATACTATTCGAATTACAAATAATTATATCGAGATCGTCACCATTTTGAAGGGCCTTTTACATAATTTACCTGACAGGCCTGCTTCATTTTGAGAGGTACCCCTATTCGGGTGTGCAATGGCCTAGGGAAAACCACCTTTGTGGGAAAAACCTACGCCGGGTACCGCAGTCGATAAAACATCGATTCTGTCCGTAACAATAAGGTTACACGAAAATTTCGCCAGAGCCAACCCTGTGGAAGTCTCGCGTCGTGTATACTCTTGCGACCTCAAACGCGACAAACACTATGACTTCTCGGCTTTGTGCTACGCCCTTCTCCATTACCACTTCTCTATGCGCCGTGCCGTGCCACTTCTCGCATCCATTTTGTTTCACGCGACCAGGCAACGAATCAGTTGCGCATGATCTCTCTCTCTCTCTCTCTCTCCCTGTCGTCTCCCATTCCTTCGAAGCATTCAAGCTTTCCCTTAGCTCATTCCTCATACGACCAACCGAATCAAGTGTCACGACAGAATTTTTTCGCGCAACGTAGGGTTATTCCATTTTAAAACGATCAAGTTATGGAGTATTTTTTTGACATCAATATTTTCTAATATGCTTGAAATATGTTATCATTGTATTTAGTGGCAAATTCACTCTTGGAAATTTTTCGATATCAAAAATTCAAAAATTCAAATATTTATATCTCGGAAAATACTCGTCGTAGCGTAATTTTACATCATAAAAAAAGGTCAGAAAATATTTAATCTATAGAAAAAAAATAATTGACTTCTAAAAAGTTAATTTTAAATATTGTTATTGGTAATTGTTTTAAACAAACTGTTCGTATTTCCGGGAGGCCAGCGTTAAAAATTAAAAAAAATATATATAATATAGCCAAACATGTTTTCTTTCAAAATCCGTTGAAAAAAATGAGGGCCCGTGAGAATTGGCACCGTAATAAATAAATAAAGCGGCAAATGCCGTCGCGCTCGTTATACTAAATTACCAAACGTTTAGTAAATTTTCGTTTTTATTTTGTACAATACCCATTTCTCATGTATTCTTTAGAGCGTGTGTTATTTATTTATTTATGAAATTGTAACAGGAGCGTACCGGAATTCGAGTGTATAGTGTTCTATTTATGTATTTTTATATTATGCATCGATGCACTTAGCCATTAAGAATTTTCTGTAATTCATATATGGGAATAAACTTATTATATTATATATTATATTTAAAATGGAAATTATTGATCTAGAGAATATATTCTATAACACCATAAATATATAAAGATTTAGAAAACCAATATTGTATGTAGGTGACCAATATTCCATTTCAAATCATGCAATGAAAATAAATTTTAAATTCAAAATCATGTTTCATACGATTGTTATTGTTCTTTTGGGTAAATAAGGAGATACGTATTTTTTTGTTTTGCCAACAAAAAATTTTTCGCAAAGTTACGGCCTGCACAAAAATTTCGCTGGTTATTTCATTTTTGCCAAATACGTAGGAAATTATATTCAAATCTCTCTATTTTCGTTAAAAATCGATATTTTGCTATTCTGTTTTCTTAATTTAGTAGTGTTTAAAATGTTCTTTCATGGCCAATTTGAAATTTTATAACATTTTGAAAATTAACAAAATGACGGCCAGATTTTGAAAAATAAAAAAACTCGTTTTTCTCAAAAACTACATTTTTCAAAATTCTAATTTTTTTTTTGATTAGACAATATAAAAAGGAATGTTTCCCAATTCGCTTCGTGCGTGACACTATAGGGGATACGTAAAACGACAGCAGCGCTCAAGTAGCAATTCCCGGAACTGCGTACCCCGAGTATATATCGAATGCCTTTGATATACACAGTAATACGACATTTTTAATTGAAGTTTATGAGTATATTGCAGCGAATTACAGATATTAACGTATTCAGAAATTCGTATTAGACCTTTAATGAAATATTCTTATGGTTTATGTTATCCAAATATTCATATAACTTCCAAATACAGATTTTTAATAGGCCTTTTCACCATATGAAATACGCGAGTGCGAATTCAATTGTTTTGTACAGTTTTGTAAAGAAAACAGAAAAGTTTCGTATAGTTTTAACGTAGCGCATGCGCATAATATTTTGCTTAAAATGACAAGGTCTACACTGTAAAAAATTTCGATGTAATTTTATTATGTATCATGTTGGATGTAAATCGATTCACGTGTAACGTACTAAAAGTACAAGCCGTATGTAAAATAACAAGGTGTTACATTGCAGATATACAAGTGGTATGTAAACAAGAATTATAAAAAGAAGGCCATTTTTTACTATTTTTACGTTTATTTCAGAAAACCATGTGTTTTCTTGTTCTGCATGAACTAAACTTTGAAAATTGAATTGTCGTCGATTACACATCGATTGTAAATTTGCAATATATCACCACGTAATTTTTCCTACGTTACACATGAATCGATTTATTTCCAACGTGATACGTAGTAAAATTACATCAACTTCTTTTACAGTGTATATTGCTCGAAAAGTCAGCATGACCTGTGTTTCTGACAGCTCTTGAAGTGTAAATTATGATGAGTGAGTCCAAAAAGAACAATGTATATTCTAGTGTGGTTGACTGAAAAAAATACACGAAATAATTCACCAGGAACAGAATTCTACGCTTTTCCAACGGCGAATCCCTTATTTCCTTATAAAGTGGAGCGCCGAAAACAATGGTTTAATTTAGTTCGATTAGAGCAGTAAGTTTTCGATTATAAGTATTTTTATTTGAATTTTTATGCAAAAATAGTAAAAATCTTTTGTTTACACAGAAAATGGACTACCTTGGAATTAATACATTGTATTCGTATTAAATTTCGTTTAGAATCCCCTTAAGAGTGCTCTCAAAACGATCGGTCGAAACATCTACTGACCTTTATGTAACTATGAAACGATGTATTAAATACTTAATTGCAGGTAATGCATTGCACCAATAAAGAGACGATGGTTTTTTCCCCACAATCCTTCTTGACATCAGGATCTTTATTTTAAAGAAAAGAACGTTCAAAAGAACCCAGAAAACCCCGAGTAACTTTTTCCATGCGTATTAAGTCAATTTTCAATTTTCATATCAGCCATACTGAATCCGCCATTTTGGATTTTTGAAAACTGGCATTCTATATATGCCTTAGCTATATAGCAAAGCAATCACGACGCAAAAAACATGAGATACGGAAGTTTACACGGAGAAAAATGACTCCGCTGGATTAGCTGATACATATCAGCTAAAATTTTCGGCTGGAATTGCCGAAAGTATCCGCAGTGTTAGCTGTTCCGATTTCGCTATTGTAGCCTTACGAATCGGCAAATATTGCAGAGATAGTTTCTGTAAATGTTACAGAAAATAATGTGTAACATTAGCTGTACATATAGTAATCATGTAAATTGGCGCATTGCAATCTATACAATCCCAGGTAGCACATTTCAGCAACCGATAACAAAAAGTTATTGAAATGTTAACAAATATTGACAAAAGTTAACATTTCTATAACTTTTCTTTAGTGAATACCAGGGGGGTGACACTGCTGCTATATTCCCTATGGTATGTCGCTTCTCTTCGTGACCTCTCACTTATCTCAAAACTTCATGTATCCAGATGGCGCTTGCAGTCATGTGCTCGGCGAGCTTTGGCGTGATAATCGTAACGCCCTTTTAACTAATATACGTGCACTAGATGTTTACAATCACCGATACGTGGTCTAGGTCTCGAACGCCGTGGTTCTTCATCACTTTAACTAAAATACGTCCACCAGGTGTTTAGGGTCACCGATTACGAGGTCTAGATATCGCGCACCGTAGTTTTTCAACTCTTCGACTAAAATACGTGCACCAGGTTTTTAGGATCGTCGATTACGGGGTCTACGTGTCGCGTTCCGTAGATTTTCATTTTTATAACTAAAAAACGTGCCCCCCCCCCCCGGTGTTTGGGGTTGCCGATCATGTAGCCTAAGTATCCACTTGGTGTTAACCAACGATGACCTTGAGGTCAAAGTTGAAGGTCATTTCAAGGTCAAATCAATTTTATCTAATAAACAACGGTAACCTTGTCCTTGACCTTGGGCCAAATTTGAAAAAATTTTAAGGTCATTTCAAGGTCAAATCAAAATATGTTCAAATTTGAAGAAAAATAAGCAAAATTGATTCGACCTTGAAATGACCTTCAACTTTGACCTCAAGGTCATCGTTGGTTAACTCGAAGTCAATACCTAGACCACTTGATCGTCGATCCCAAACTCCTGGTGCATATTTTTTAGTTAAAAAGATGAAAATCTACGGAGCGCGCTTCCTAGACACCGTAATCGCCGACCTTGAATACCTGGTGCACGTATTGCAGCTAGAATCATGAAACACTATGGAGCTCGATACCTATACCCCTTGATCGGCGACCCGGAACACCTGGTGCATGTATTTCAGCTAGAATCGTGAAAAACTATGCAGCGCGATACCTACACCACGTAATCAGCGAACTTAAACATCTGGTGCACATATTTTAGTTAAAATGGGGAAAAACTACTGAGAGCGATACCTAGTCCCCGTAATCGGTCATCCTAAAGACCTGGAGCAAATATGTATTTTGCCAATCCGATTCAAAACTGCGAATCGTCATATCTCGAGACCGTAATCAGGAAAACATCTGTGCGTTGGTTGCCAAGCACATGTATAGTAGCGCCATCTAGTGATCGCAAATCCCGGGGGTTACAACGAGAACGTTATGAACGAAACAGTTTCACCCCTCTGGTGAATACTCCAATATGCTACCTGGGATACGAAGAATCGTGTTTGATATTGTGTTCAGTCGGTAACGGTCGGAAAGTTCGGTAACGGTTAACCTAAAATCAGATTGCGCAATATAGCGTCAGCGAGCGTAGCGGTCTGTGCGAAATTCGAAAATTGATCGATTATCCTATATTGATTATTTATTAATTGTGGATATACATACAGCCGTTCTCGCCAGTTCCCGAGGCCTGCTCCATTTGACACATATGCCATACATGCATAAGATGTCGCAGTTCATTCGCCCTTTTTACATAACCTCATCCTGTCATTATTCACTGTACATATGAATATGAATCGAATCGATCGAAATCGAATTCCACTCGTTCCGTATGTATGTATGTATGTATATGCACATGCATATGCTCATATGAGAATGCCACATCGCCACAGGCGTTGAGTTTCGCCTCTATAAAAAATTAATTTCTATGCACTGTGTGAAGTCACTTATACACTCACTGTTTCTAAGAGCAAAATTCAGGAAATGTAGAAAGTATGATAGACACAGACAATTAAAAACTGCAGATATGTAGAAACTCGAGTTAACAAAAGAAAATAATCCGCTACATTAGCCGATTTATTTCGGCTAAATTTACAGACTTTTTTCCGTCAGTTTTGCTGACTCGTACTGTTTGGAATTTACAGTTATTTTTCAGTAATTTTAGCTGAAGTTATAGGCTATCTCTAATGGAATTCTAGAAGCTTTCCGTAAGGGAAGAAATCGGCAGAATCTGCGGATATTTCGGCTGATACAGCTGATTATTTTTCTCTGTGGTTAGCCATAGAAACTTTCAAATATTATTATTAATAAACAATTTGATTATATTTTAAGAATAAATGCGTGCTATTATTAACGACCAGTGGAAGGCATTCGTTGAAAAATTGTCATCCGTCAGTATATAAAAATGAACGTATCGATGTCGTTCAAGTTTCATGTTAAAAATGAAGCATACATCTACTTATCTAATCGTGATACAATTACAATTCAAAAACCACCCCAATTCATGAGAGGCAATGGGACTCACTTCAAAAAGTACCCCAATGGGATGAGAATCCTATCACGTCCATGTTGTTCATCCTGGGTAGCGCTAAGTAGGGTTGCAATATTCGTTGTAAGATTCTTAATATCTTTTAAATGAAAGATAAATTTCTCCTGAAAATTCTGCACTTTTATTATCTTTTTTTTTTGTTCTATTAACGCATTATTATTCGACATCAACAATTACTTAATGGATTTTCAGTTTTATAAGAAATAAATCTAAGAAAGCTCCTCTGTACTGATTCCAGTTTAAAAATATCAGTTTTTGTATATGGTGACCAAATCACTGACCCATATAACAAGTGCGGTCTAACGAAGGTTTTATATAATTTAATCATAACGGTAGTATCAGTGAAAGATCGAGTGGTTCTCATGAGAAATTCCGGCGATCTAAAAGCTTTACTTGTTGTATAGTGTAAATGCTCAGTAAATGATAATGAGCTATTAATAATAAAACCCAGATCTTTCACAGAATTGGCTTCCACTATAGTATCAGCGTTAATTATATGCTTAAAACGAAAAATGTTGCTCCTTCGTGAAAAGCGGAGAACCATACATTTCTTAATGTTGAGAAATAAAAAATTAGCACGACACCATTCACTTACGGAATCGATGTCGCATTGAAGTTTAGAGGCGTCAAAAGGAGATCGAATAGACGCAAATAGTTTTAAGCCATCCGCATATAGGAGAACCTTCGCAAATTTTAAACAGTTCTCTATGTCATTAATGAAAACAATAAACAAGAGTGGACCAAGGTGACCTGATGTAACTACTATTTCAGAAGAAACATGACCTTTAACACGAACAATTTGCCGTCGGTTTTTTAGGTATGATTTTAACCATAAAAGTAACGAACCTCCTGTACCAAATGATTCAAGTTTCAACATTAAAACTTCATGATTAACCGTATCGAAGGCCTTCGAAAAGTCAAGGTTTACAGTGTCGACCTGGTCATTTTGATCTAAAGCAGCTCTAACATAATCAGTAAATATTAACATATTCGTAACGGTGTATCTTCCATTGATAAATCCCTGTTCAGATTCCGAAATTTTCGATAAAAAAAAATCCGATAGTTTATTTGTCATAATAGTGTCAAAAATTTTAGCAAATATACAAATAATTGATATAGGTCTATAATTCCGTATATTTTGTTTATCGCCGCTTTTAAAAATCGGTGTAATAAAAGATTTCTTCCACATACAAGGGAAAACACCTGATTCTAAAGATTTATTGAATGATAAGAATAATGGATTTATCAAAGAAGTGAAACAATTTTTTACAAATATGCCAGGAATAAAATCAGGTCCAAACGACGAATTATCATGAATTCGCTCAATAACACGCTTAATTTCGTCTGAAGATATTGTTAATTTTTGTAAAATTGGTTTATTCAAAGGTCCGAAAAAAGTGGGCATCTTAAAATTTGAATAAACCGATTTAAACAAAGATGAAAAAAGAATGGCAATATCAGCACCTGTGTTTGCATGTTCATTATCAAGAAACATATTGTTAGGCAGTTCATTCGACCCTTTCAAATTATTAACAAAAGACCAAAAAGCCTTAATATTAGTTCTGGAATAAGTTTGAACATTACGTAGGTAGACTTTATAACAATTTCTTGATAGTTTAATGCATTATGATCTAAGCTTATTGAACTTGATAAAATCCGATAATAAATGAAATTCTTTCCAAGTTCTATGAGCTATTTTCTTAGATAATAACAGGGGTTTTAATTCCTTAGTATACCAGCTAGGATATGTGCGAGATTGCACAATCTTTTTAGGAATATTGCTCTTAATACAATTGCACAACACACCATAAAAAGAGGTAACATCATCATTAATCTTCGTATTTACAAACAATTCCTTCCAATCAAAATTCGATAAACCGATATTTAGACGACTATAATCCGCACTACGAAAATCGAAATAACTATTATTATGTAATAATGGTTGCGAATTTAAATTCACTAACTGAAAAACACTCGAAGCATGATGTTCGTCTGTAGGAGATAATTCTTCAGTACAGAAAATGGGGTGCAGGACTGATGCCGATGTAAAAAGCAAATCTAAGGTATACGCTTTGCTTGCTAACGGTGTAAGCTTCTGGTATAGATTTAGAAGAGAAATGGTATCTGCTAAAACATTGGCGGCCTCCAAAATACCGGAGGTTCGACATAAGACGTCATTTGTAATGAAAAATCTGGTTTATCGTTCCAAACAATATAAGGCAGATTGAAGTCACCCAAGATAATCCACTGATAACTATCATATTTTACAGCTAATTGTTCTATACTCCGAGTGAATTCCAAATATGCGTTTATTGGCGACTTTGGGGAGAAATAGGCTAATGCAATAAGTATTTTGTTATTATTCCAATTTATTTTCACGACGTTATATTCAGCACAGGGGCGAGAACATTCAATGTGGCACATAGAAGAGACAATATGCTTTTTCACTGCTAGAAGAACACCGTCACCTCGAGCTGTTACTCAGCTCATACTGTCTATCTTGCCTATATACATTGTAATTGTCCTAGTTCACTATCGCCAAATCCATCATACCACTAATTGTAAGTCTCAGTAAGTGCTATTATAGTAAGATCCAAAGTAGAAATGGCTATATTTATTTGAAATTTTCCAATCTATTTTTTGACCTCAGACCTCGAATACTCTGGTAGTAAAAGACACACTTACTTGGCGGTTGCATTAGTTTAAATTTTTAGAGCTACTATATTGAGCTCTATCCATTAGAGTTGGAATCCCTTTAACGTATTTAATTATCTTAATATTGCCGGGATGTTTTTGATTGTGTTTTTGTAATTCCGAACGTAGATAATTGAGATGATTGCGCTGCTTTATCGTTCTATCAACGGAGCAATTAACGCCATCACGAAGTTTTGGCCTGCTTCTCAAAAAGGATACAACTTCCCATGTGCGAAATGCCGATGCTGACCATACGGCCCAGTATTGGCCCAGCGTTGGCAGCCGACTTTCGGCTGCCGATGCTGGCCCAACGTCGGCAACTTCACTGTGCCAGAATAGGGCCAGCATTGATAGCCGATACTGGCTATAACAAATTGCCAAACTTCGGCTGAAAACTGGCCATCCCATCGGGCCAGGCCTGGCAAATTGATCTCATAGGTATTTCTCCCGATCGTCGTCCCAGTGTCGGCCCAAAATTGGGCCCGAGTATCGGACCAAGTCTGGCAAAGTGATAGAGCCAAATCTCGACCCAGCGATGGAAACGTTCAGGACCGAACGTCGGGCAATTCTAGCAAATTTATTTCATACAAGGTACTGACGATCGTAGGCCCACAGTTGGTCCAAAACCGACCCGAGCATCGGACCAACCTCGTCGAATTAATAGTGCCAAATCTCGGCTCAGCGTTGACAGCCGACTTTCCGCTACCGATGCTGGCCCAACATTGGCAACTTCACTGTGCCAGAAGCGAGCCAGCATTGGTAGCGGATACTGGCTATAACAAATTGCCAAACTTCGGCTTAAAAGTGGCCAACGAATCGGGCCAAGCCTGGCAAATTCATCTCCTAGGTATTTCTCCGGATCGTCGTCCCAGCGTCGGCCCAATATTGGGCCCGAGTATCGGACCAAGTCTGGCAAAGTGATAGTGCCGAATCTCGGCCCAGCGATGGAAACATTCGGGACCGAACACCGGTCCAAGCCTAGCAAATTTATTTCACACAGAATATTGCCGATCGAATATCGACCGTATCGAAAACGATGCAAGATAGAGCGAAAATCTACTAAACCTTTTTGGTAAAGGAGGAAATTTCCTACAAAAAGTCCGGGAGAGCGCTAGTCTAAAAAGTATAACTTAGGCGGGAGCAAGCCTCGAAGAAAGCATCGTAGTTTTGCTTTCTCATCAGTCTGAGACTGTGACTTTCTTAGATTGATATCTCGCGGCACAAGGTGCAGAAGCAGCCCCGAAATCTTAGTACAATGGCGAAGGATTCCCAACAGTTACATACTAGCACAGTTCTCTCCGTGTACGAGCCCTCCGATCTCTGGAGACTCGGCCCATAGCCAGCGGTGACGTTCGTATCCCCAGGGAAACCCAGCAGGTAAGTTCCGGCCGTAGCCGCTAGGAACGCGTCGCCGAACCGCATATGAAGTAGCGCCCGCGTTCCTTGAAGTGTGGGCGCCGACGCACAGTGATTCAGGATGCTGAAATGTCGGGACGTTGATGTTCAGACGGTAATTTAGCAACCTTAACACAACGGAATAAACTGTTGAAGTGTAGTCTAGGGTTTTCGGGGTTGCTGATTACGAATTTGGGGTCAAAGTATTAAAATTCAAAATGGCGGACCAAAAATTGTAAAATAATACATTTTGGACAGAAAATATGCACTCGGGGGTTTTTGAGGTCGCTGATTACGAACTTGAGTTCAATATATTCAAATTCAAAATGGCGGATTCAAAATGGTGGACCAAAAATTTTAAAAATAATATATTTTGGTCAGGAAATATGTAGTCAGGGTTATTCGGGTCGCTGATCACGAATTTGGGGTCAAAGTATTGAAATTCAAAACGAGAGGGATGCAAACTGGTGCTAGAATACTCTTCAATCTTATGCATTTTGCCGTTAGTTAACAATTTTATGATAGTGATTTAAAATTGGTCAAACACTTCATTTTGAAACATTTTTGGGATTTCAAATTCAAAATTTCATATAAAAGATTGTAAAATAAATATTGATAACTTTGAGTGCTTACTCCTGGCAACCCAGAGCTAAAGGCATTGATTAAGGGAGCCAAGATTCCTGAACAATTGATGAAAGTTTTAATTTAGCGATCTTAACATATCGAAGTGGAGTAGTTAACTGTACTCGGGGGCTTTCGGGGTCGCTGATTACGAATTCGAAGTCAAAATAAAAAAAAGTAAAATGGCGACCCGAAAATGACGGCAAAAAGTATAAAATACGTTTGCTTGAACATCTTCATATATAATTTTTCGTGTCGATGGGGTACGAAACGGAGGTCAATAATCATGAAAACTACACAAACCAATAGACAATTCCTATATACCGTTTATGAAGTCATTGAATATGAATCTGAGAAAAATGACTTGCATTTTAAAATGACGGATATAAGATGGCGAAATCAAAATGCCCTCGCTGTCAGCTGGTGATAGAATCACGACCCCAGAGTGTGCCGCGTGGAGGCTGCGATGGGACTTCCTTTTTTTTTTTTTTTTTTTTTTTATTTTTTTATTTTTTTGTAATTTTTTGTTTTTATTAATTTGTTTGATTTTATATTAACAATTTTTTCTTAAAAAATATAATTTTTAAATGGCGAGCAGATATTGTGCGACTGGACTACTCTGATTCATCTTCTTCAATTCCTTCCATATTATCTTCTTCATTGAGTAAAAGATTGAGAGTTTCTGGAAACAATTGCTTCTCTTTTCTGTTTTTGACGACCGGTTTCAGGCTATTAATGAAAGATCGCTTGTAATTAAGAGCATGTGCATTATATCAACGTTTGTCAGCTGTCTGTTCATCTTACGGCTATGATCTTGTACAAAACCGCTGATTTCTTTATGCCTTGCTTCTAAGGCCTCTTCCGATTATTGCCCAATTGGTACAAGTGCGTGCTTCACTATTTCTCCACCAAGTAACCATATTTTGTGGACACTCGCCAGGTAATAACCAAGGGTACTTTTCGACCACTAGCCTTGCTAGATTCTTTGCAAACTTGAGAAATTTATTTGTATCAATTTGTTGACCCGATGCAATTGCCTGCAGGATAATAGCAAAATTTTTTACAATAGTCTCATCCAACCCTGTAATATCTGCAGTTACACTCGGGTTTTCAAAAAACCGCCTTGCGGTATTACCATCGTTTGTAGTGCCCGACCCTTGCTTTATAACGTCCACAAGTAGACCAAGCCGTTTCCGGAATTCAGTCTGAATCTGTCTCTTTCTGCTATCTTTTTCATTTTTGTCTTCAGTGTTTCGAACACTCCATTTTTTTACAGACAAATTGTATGAAATGTGTAACAAAAACTCCATACACCTAATCCAAGCATGAAGCGAAGATATGCCAAACTTACCATATCTATATTATTATATATTACCATATCTTCTTCAGAGGGATAGCATTCTTTCTTTGCCGCAAGAACATTATGATATGAAGGGTATCGATTGGTACCATCTTCAATGGAGAGTTTTCTCAATGCAAGATACTTGGATTGTGAGAGATTTAGAACAAGCATTATTGCCAACGCTTTTTCTTTTGAATATAGGGCTAGATTTCCCTTATATTTTCCCTCACAAAACTCCCATACCACAGAAGCACGATCAGGATTTTCCATTAGAAATGATAAAATTTTGGCAGTATCTGAATTTCCAGAGGTTTGCAGCTTCAATTTTGTCGCAAAAAGTAGCTCTTCTGAATCATTTTCTCGGAGTTGTTCAGTGCGCCTTCGTTTTTGTTTATCGCATAAATCAGAAAACGGTTTCTTTTTATTTGTATGTCTCAATTCAGTTTCCTGCACAGTAGGGTTTAACGTCTGGCTTGGAAAATGCAATGAGTTTTTCAGCCAAGATGCGTTATTTTTAACAAATCGTGCTTCTTCGCGATGCGAATCGACCCATTTTTCGTATAAACGAATACAAAATTTCCTTATCGGCTCTGCTAAAATTTTTTCAGCATCTTCAGAAAAATTAAAATCTTTTTTGGCTAAGACATAATGCAATAACATCACATGGTCATTCAGACGCAATCCTTTATTTCCTAAAATGCGAAATAATTCCTCGTAGGACACAGAGCCCATACTAAAATTTTAGTATTATTCTATATCGACAACGAAATAAACAACATTTTCACTGAATAGCATATATATCAACCAGATGAAACGAATGGAAAGTGTACCCGTGAAAAGTAATATAACTAAACGAGAATCCACTACTTTTGTGGGTTACATGTACGAACCAACCTTGTCTCGCGCCACCTACTGGCAGCAGCAGGTACCTTATTCTTACAGTGGAGTATTAGTTCACTTGTAGAGAATTGTATTTTTACTGCAAGAGAGAAGACTTATTGCTTTAAGAATGAAGAATATTGGCATGTAGAGCTAGTTTGACATGTTCTTAGCCGATACTTGCAGCGTCAGCTGAGAAAGCGCCCAACTTAAAAAATGATTTTCTTGGGTATGGGTGTCTATGGGTAGATGAAATTATCGAATTTATTTAGTCTAATACTTTAGTTTCAACTTCATCTTTGTATTTTATCGGGCACTGTTGGGCATTTTTTTAAATAAAGGATTGAATTTTTTATTTTGTTGTAACATTTTTTATTACCCGTGATTCCACATTTTACAGATAAAATACATTACATTCTTTTTGTAGCATATGTAAAATATAGTTCTTAGTAACATAAATGAAGTACCGAATACGTTTAAACAAAAAAAAAATTTTTTCTATTTAATTTTGAGTTCCGAATATAGCAACATTTTACAGTAATTTTCAAATATTCAATATTTGTATACTTTGTTGGGTCATAGCATAAGTCCCTTCAATGAAATATATTATTACATTTAAAATAATAAAATACATAGTATTAAATCAACATTTTCATCATATCATGTTCAAATTTTTATACTTTATATTTTTATCCAATGTCCACGAATTAGGGCGCTCTGAATCACAGTGCGACGCGGTAACTCTGGCCGGAGGGCGATCTCGCCACTTTTACCTTTTTTGGTGTCGGGAGGACTTTCCCTCCGACTAAGAACTAACTCGTCGTGATAAACGACGAATTAGAAATTAATATTTTTATTTACAGGAATACGTTGGGACTAGTAAGACGTTTTACGAACTTACTAATCCAACTCGTTGGAGTTCCAAATTTGGCCCCGCCCAGGGGCTTACAACATCAAAAGACTCGTCAATAAGCAGGGATATATGCATATATCCATCGATGTTATATACATCTTCAAGGTTTCTTCCAATAACAATAAATTCGTTTCAACGTTTGTTTTTCTTTTTTTATCGTGCTGATGCTGCGACGTTGCAAAGACAATAATGGCAGTAAAATTTAGCTGCAACAGGCTCTGTGCCATCGCCGACAATCAACGCCGCGCCAATACTGGCTTTGATGCCGGGCCAGTGCTGGCTGTCGATGCCGTGACAGTGCTGGCAGCCATTACTGGACCAAGACCGGTTGCCGAGTCTATTAGGCCGTATTGTCGCGCCAAGACTCATGCCAGTGTTGGCCCAATGTCGCAGCCGAGCCTCGGCACCGCCGTTGCCAGGACTGGACCAGGGCTGGGCCGTTACGAATTTAGCACATGGGATGAGACGGTCTGTAAATGCGACGACTTTTTTCATATTATTTCAATTCATCTTTCGAATGGGAAAAATCAGATTTTATTTTACTAGCCGAACCGGTCCGGACCATGATCGAATCCTTCATTTATGTCCCTAATCTCGTGAAGAAACAAGCGGCCAATTCGGAAAGGGATTTTAAGATGCGGGCCATTTCGTAAAATAATTTCTGTATGTGGAAATTTTATTGTGATTGCACTTCCGCATCGCATCAATCAATCAATCAAGATTTTCTAGACATATGCACAGATTGTCATCGCATAGAAGTGTCATTGTTGTAGTTTTTATATGCATGCGCTTCGTACGTGTTCTTTGGATTATTTTTGTTGACGATTTCTTTTAGTAAATTTATCATTAATTACACATTAGACTGAACAAAATCATAGTAAATTTGATTACTTTTTAACTACTCAGAGTGTTTCAATAAGTTCCCAACGAAATTTTACAAGTTGTAGTTACGACAATAAAGGAGTTAAATCAACTAAAAATATAGTTAAGGGAACGAAATTTTTAATTTATTTAATTATTTATTATTTAATTTACTAAATTTTAAACATTTTCTGGAGTTTGATTATCCAGTAAATGAAAAAGTATTCAAAATGTTGGAAGCATATATTTTTAGTTGATTTAACATCTTTACGGTCGTAACTGCAACTTAGAAAATTCCATTGAAGCATATTGAAACACTTTGCATAGTTAAAAAGTAGTCAAACCAACTAAGGATTTTTCGGAGTTTTTAATTTAATTAATTTTATTGGGAACGATACTGGGAAACAACAAATATTTCAAAGTATAGTAAAATGATTACTAATTAAAATTAAATTATACTTACAATCCATTGTTATCTCGTCAATCTTAAATACATATTTTCTTTAGTTTTCTTAAAAATAAATGTCAAACTATTATTCATCAATAAATTGAATCATGTGTATTTTATATATTTATTTAATTTATTAGTCAGTATTTTAAAAAAATTCTGCGTTCGAGGTATCCAGCATGAATATAACAGAAATAGAAATATATAAATATATTATTATAAATATAAATATAAATATATAAATATCGCAAATATGAACTATTAAAATTCGATATAATGAGTATTAGTCAAATTTTTCTGTACATGCTTTAGGAAAGAAATAATAATGTTAGATATTGCATTTCAATATAACGTACATTATTAATTTTTAATGTCACATATTATATTTGCAAGTTTATTAATCGCCGAAATAAATATAATTATGTCACGGCACTATACGGCAGTGGTACAGCTATAAAATTCCCATATACACAAAAGTACTTTAAGAAATGGTCCGCATCTTCGAATCCCTTTCCGGAGCATTATTATATTAGTCCGTAACTCTCCACTGGTCTATCCCTCTAGACCTTAATGGATAAAGCCTAATGGCTTAAGTTATTGAACTCAAAAAGTGGTTCTCAAAATGATAGTTACTTATCAAAGGCGAGGGGTAATTAAAAACTGTTTTAGTTAAATGGTATTTGATAACTTTACCCATTATACTGTCTTAATTAGACGTTTCAATCACCATCGTTGACTTGGATATGACTTATTGCTATCTGCAGATAGTTCAAAATGTTCCCTACCTACTACACTGTTTAAATGACAGGAAATTAAATGTAATGCTAATGCTTCCTATACATTCTATTTAATCAGTTCGCCGTCAACAACGAAAGATCGCTAATATCACTGTTACAGAAAAACTATTGAGTAACATATAGAAAACAAGCTACACATAACTATTAATTAACTAACTAACTATTAACTAACATACTCGTAACTATTAATTTATGTGGCCAGAAAAAAGCATTTTACTATTGACAATGTTGAAAAATATCCCTGTAGTATGTGTCAGTATTATCAAAATTTCTTGGAATGACAAATCACTCTTTATGAAGTGAAAGCTAAACCATTCTAACGAAAGAGTGAATTCATACACTTTAAAAGAGAATTATAACTCCACGCATATAGTTTTTACTCGTTAAGAGTGAGTATTCACTCCTGCCACTGGAGTGGTGCGATTCCCGCTCCGTAAGATTGAACTTTTACACAAACAAATTTAGGGTTTCTAATTACAAAGCCGCCAGTGAATAATTTAAACAGAAAAACGATGTTTGACATTTAAGTGGATTTCTTAAAGTCACCTTTACATAATAATTAATAAATATTCTGATTGTTCAAGAGTTTTTTTAGTTTATAGTATTTCTAGAAGTTTGCAATATAATTTTAAAACATTACTTTTGGTTTTATTCTATTCAAGTAAACATCTTTCGAAATGAAAATTTCTGTTTTTGCAATATTACATGCAATATGTAGACAATTTTATTTAATATCCCACTATTGAGTTTTTAATTTTTGATTAAAAATGGGGGTAGAAACTCCTAAAATCGATTTATTTTCAAATTAAATTAAATATTATATACGTAATTGAATTTCAATTCAATATTAATGCATTTCAATTAAGATATTAAAAATCAATTTTACTTCGTGTATAAATTACGTGTAATCAATTTAAATATTAGATTTTAATGAAATGAAGTCTACAAATTCTTAGTTATTAAGTTGCATTTGTGATTGTTGAATATCGTAAATATTAAAATCGCAATTTTCATGAAGAAAAATCGTATACTTCCCTCGGGAAGTAAAAAAGAATGCCTCAGACTGCGTGTAATTTTTACCCGAGGTGAAGCCGAGGGTGAAAAACATGTACTTTATTTTACCTCCCTCGTTGAGTAGTATACTATTTCGTATCAAGGGCGTAAAAGAACTTATGCGCCCGTAGGTGATCACCGTGCCCGAGGGGCTGGTGAAGACTACCCCTGGGGAGGTAGGGGGTCGAAACGTCGAAATTTGATGGAAAACTATAGGGTAATTTTTTTGCCGAGGTGACCAAATTCAACACTTTTTCAGACAATAGTCATAAGCATTTTAAACCAGTTTTTATGGCATTATCGTTGACTTTAGGAAGAAAATACATACAACATTTTTTGTAGAAAATTTCGTGCTCTATCTTTTTTGTTAGAGACATATTTTAATAAAATTTGCATTTTTCAAAATAAATGCAAAAAACTGCGAAGAAACTTAATTGGGGCTAATTTTTTTTAGTAATAGACGGGTGGATCTGCGAAAAAACTAATCAGATCTAAGTTAAAAAAAAAATTGCTAAAAATAGCTAAAAAAAAATTTATGTTAATACGCTTATCCGTTCGCGAGTTATCGCGAGACAAAAAAACGGGACTTACGGACGTACAAGATCACGGACACAAATTTTGTTATTATTAATTTGGGCTCCTTAGGGTCTGAAACGTCGACATTTGATGAAAAACTATAGGGTAATTTTTATGCCCGATGTGACCAAATTCAATACTTCGTCCAGACTTCGTCTGGGTCGAAGTAAAAAATTTGGTTCCGTGATCTTGTACGTCCGTACGTCCCGTTCTTTTGTATCGCGATAACTCGCGTACGGATAAGCATAAAGACATACATTTTTTTTTAAATACGTGGCTTGTCATAACTTAGATCTGATTAGCTTTTGGTGCAGATCCATTAGTCCATTACTAAAAAAACATTAGCCCCAATTAAGTTTCTTTGTAGTTTATTGCATTTATTAAGAAAAATACAAATTTTATTAAAAAATGTTTCAAACAAAAAAGATAGAGCATGAAATTCTCTACAAAAAAGCTTCTATATACTTTCTTCCTAAAGTCAACGATAATGCCATAAAAACTGGTTTAAAATGCTTATGACTATTGTCTGAAAAAGTATTGAATTTGGCCACCTGGACAAAAAATTACCCTATAGTTTTTCTAGGGTAGTAGTCTTCGCCAGTCCACCGGGCGTGGTGATCACCTACGGGCGCATAAGTTCTTTTACGCTCTTGATGCGAAAATAACTATTTCGGTATTTCTAAAAGATGTCTTATAGATATCTAAAACATATCCGTCAGAGGTCTTTTCGACATTTTCAAGATATCTTTGACGAATTCTATGTATGTATATTGTATATATATAAGATCATTATGATACAGACAGTAATTTGAAAAACACAGTAAACATGAAATATGCATCGAATAGCCTATTACAATACAAGTGCGTGAAGTAAGCGTTTTGCAACTTTTGGGTATTAATACTTCGGCTGGTCTGTTGTCGTGGTCGAAGTTTTGAAATGCTCATTTTCAATTGTCATACATATAAGAAACACTATATTGTTGTAACGTATCTATCGAAGCCACTTGGACCTAAATATGATTGGACCCCCAAATATCAAAATAATTTTATAATATAATTGAAAGCTGTTATTAAACGAACGAGTATTAATAAGGAATAGCCGACTCTACACTGGGTCGAAGTTTCTGAGCGAACGAGGCACCACGCCAGCACTAGTTTTTCTTTGCATTTATATGTCTCTCAATCGTCTTGAGGGATACTAGCAGCATCATTACGTAAAGTTAAACAATTACGTTTCACGTTTTTACCATTTTAAAACATTGTTCAGCACCCGTAAATGAGGTATATAGCAATACTCCAACACTGTAAGGGATCGTTTTTTAATTATAACAACAATTTTAAAATAGCTTCCATCCATTTTGCAGAATGTGTATAAAATATCGATATAATTTTATAATATAATTACAACACTAGTTTTTTGTTACATAACTCATATTCACGAAACTTAATTCATTATTTTTATTGAATCTAATTAGTGCATAATTTATTACAGTCGTGTACATACAGTTATCAAGCAACTTTTTTTTTTAATGCATTTCTATTTTTTAATAATTCAAATTTGGAGAGTATTTTTTATACTGACAACAAGTATTTTTGTCTATTTTTAAGTAATCTGCGTGTTTCAATAAGCCCTAAACTGTATTTCACTCGTTCCAGTAACTCTGTTAAAATAGTTAAAAAAGGCAAGAATATAGTTAGTAGAATTCAATTTAAATATTTTCTTCTTTATCGAAAACTTCCGTTCTTATATATCGGTTTCATTTAGTTTGCTATGATCTAATTATATTTCATATCTAAAACCTGATTTTCGTAAATGTGCGCACAGATAAGTTTAACAAATTTAATCCAAAAAGTTGAATTAACGAGTAAGACTGGTGGTAATGTCAAACATTTTCCATATATTAAACTTTGTAGGGAAACGCGTATTGCATTATGCGTCGTTCGGGTGATGTCATTCTGAAACGGAAAATTATGAATTTTATTCACAACATAACTGATTTTTAATTTGAAATGTTCAACATTATTGAAAAATAATATTCTTCGAAGGAAAATACTGTATTTCGGTTAGGAATATAATAAAAAAAAAACAAGACATAAATGAAAGTAAATCAAAATCGGTGAAACTTGTAAAATATTCCAATAATTATTGTATCAACAGAATTCTGTACCAGAATAAAGCAACATGATAATGGGTTTAAAATGTTGTATTTACAAATAAGGTAGACTTATGATTTACAAAGTCATGATCTAAGACAAAGTTCATTAAAATTTGATTTGAAATTATATGTATCTTTATTATACGTTCATTAAGGTGTATGAGAGAGATAGGAGGATAAGATCTTACCATTTCATTACACATTTGATACGGAGCAAAAGAATGTGTCATAAAAATAAACAAATTACGATTATGTTAAAAAAATATTTATTATTGTTTTTGGATAAAATGAAAATGAGAACAGCGATTATGGTAACAGAGTATTTAGAAGGGTTTTACAAACGCACATGATATATTTTGTTGATGTTTGAAAAGAGAGTTCAAGACTATATGAAATGAAACTCGAACTATGTACTTGCATTACAAAATAAGTATGGAATTATATAAAATGTGAGGATATTTCCTGCCATAAAAGTAACTGATGATGTTTGGAATGAAGACAATAATGCCCGGTAGCATAATTAATAGCAAGTATAAGGTTAGTAAAAAGAAAATAATTACTACAAACAAAAAATTTGTCTCTTTTAACGATATACATAGAGATATTACATAATTTCCATGAGAGAAAATAGGCAAGATCTTGTAAAAAGAATTTCAGAAAAAAATAAAAGTTATTAATATTATTTTCTTATTAATAACAGTTTATAAAAATCGGTCAGTGATTATTGCTCGTACAGAATGTATTTCTTGGAGCTGTAGGTGAATTTTATTGTGAAATCTTTTTTTAATTAGAAGTACTTATGACGCATTCCAATGGTTCACTATATGATAATGGTCATTAAAATTCAATTTCTAACTCTACGTATCTTCCTTACGGGCGCCGCGCCGTAGCCCCGTTCCTGAAGTAAACATGCATTTTTACTAATTTGGAAGGACCTCTGATAAGAATGGAAGCTATTATTCCCCTGATGATAATTTTTTACTCATGCAATAGGGGCCCACGAATTAGTATTGAAGTCCAATGCTAGGTTTCGGAAATTCTGATACCCTGAAAATATTTCCATATTACTGGATACATTTGAAATTTTCAAAATATGATATTAGATTCGCCAGCAGCCACCTCGAAAACCTATAAATGTTGTGAAAGCATTGCCTTGATGATAAAGAAACAGGAAACTAGATATTTTTGAATATTTGAATTTATAGCACCGCCATATTTAAACACATTTCTGCAGTAAGCGTAAGAATTGCCAGAAAAACGTCAGCTAGAAGTAGTTGAGTTCTTGCAGCTTTTTTCAGCGCTCCCATTAAAGAAATGTAATCTGTTTTAATAGTATAAAACAAAGTTTTATGTACTTATATGAATTCAAAGTCATTTTTCGGTTTTATTGGGACACTGGCATTTCGCTTATCTTACCGTGCGGTACCCTTTGTATCTATGAAGGGATAAAATAAGTGTAAAGATTCGACTTGCGTAGAAATGTGTTATCGCGTTTCGCGCCAAACGATTGCGACTAGACATCGTTAATTTGAACAGGCGCCAAGCATCTAATTAATTTAATTATATTATCGGTTATGTCATGTTTGATTAATAAGTAATAAGTTATATAACGTCATGTGACTAAGTTTTTTTTACAAAATATACTTTAACTCTCCCATTGCAAAACGGGAAAATTGCTTTATGGAGCAGTAAGATAGCAGGTAATATGTAAAGGTTCATACATAAATATTCAGGCACTGTGCAGGATGAAAGTTGGCTCAAAATGTTTACTTGGGATATCGGTCTTTAATGCTCAAAGTCGTAAGAGGGTTGACGTAGGAACTAATTTCAGGAAGTATTTCCTGCAAATTTGTCTCTATGAAGGGATAAAGTAAGTTAAAAATTTCGACTCGCGTTAAAATGTGTTAACATCGCATTGTGCACTAATCGATTGCGACTAGACATAGTTAATTTAACAAGGCGCCAAGCGTCTAATTAATTTCATAATTTCAACACTTATATAACGTCGTGTGATTCTATGTTTCAAAGTTTTTTTTTTTAAATATTAGTTGCAAAATATAAACCGTAAAATTTAGAACGATATTTAGTTGTTAATAAATAATAACAAAATCATGAGAAAAAATAAATCGAATTCAGTGAAACTTGAGAAAATCCATGAATTATTACATCAACATCATTCTTCAAAACAGCTTAAAATGTTTTGTTTATAAATTAGATCCACTAATGACGGATTACGACGATTTGCTCTACGACAAAGTTCGTTAAAATTCGATTTGTAATGTTACCTATCTTTTTTATGCGTTCATTAGAATCTACGAGACAGATGGGAATATAAATTTGTACCTTTAGAGTACACAATAGATACGGAGTAAAAACAGGTATCATACAAAGGACAAACTGCGTATTAATTATTGATTTCGGCTAAAATGAGAGCGAGTTCTGGTGAGTGAGAATTTAGAAGGGTCTAACAAATGCAGAGGATACATTTCGTTGACATTTGCAAAGCGCGTTCAAAGGGATACTAAACGAAACTCGAACTATTTACTTACATTGTAATATAAGTGTAGAATTACATATAATATAAGGATATATGTAGTAATCCTAAATACAGAATGTAATTCCTGGAGCTGCAGCTAAGTTTCATTGTGAACAATTGTTTTCTTTATCATCAGTATGGATGACGTATTTGAAAGGTGCACTGTAGGATAGTGGTCATTAAAATCCAATTTCAAAATCCACGTATCTTCTTTACGGCTAGAGCGACTGTTTCTGTATCAAACATATATGCATTTTTACTAATGTGAAAAGGCCTCTGATAAGAATGCAAGCTATTATCCCTCTGATGATTACTTTTTAACTATGTAATTAAGGGCCAACGAATTAGTATTTAAGTTCTAGTGCTGGCTGCCAAAGCATAGTAAAGTTTCGTGCTTCTTGCAGTTACCATCGTGTAGTACCAAGTTCAGTGCAGTGCAGTGAAGTTCTTCTATTCGTTCTAAAGTGACACACGCATCTCACACAAAAGTGAAAATTTAGCTGAAATAACCAAGTAAGTTCGTTGTTTAAATATAAATGCGCATAAGATTGGATATAGTACAATTTAAAAGAACTTGTAACGACCCTATAGTACTATGCAAATGGATGGAGTTTTAACCGATTATGGAATAATTTCTGATTTCAGCAGATGAAAATTCATTAAATTTAATTTTAAAAAGTATTATGCATATGATGTATACGTATTAATCATACTACTTTGTCAAAATAAAAATGTCACATTTAATTAACTGATCAAACGGATAAGCAGGTCACAATAAAGTGAAAATTTCTTGACATCAGACCGCCAGCTTAAAAATGTCGGAGCGAATAATTAAATTTCTAATTAAATAATTTTTTTCTTCCAAAACTATAGACTTTAGAGAAAAATATTTTAGAACATATTTAACTTAGAATTAGTTAAAGAATACTCTCAAATTTTTTTCAACTTTTTTAAATGACGTTTTAAAATTTCGATTTTTTGAATTTTTGAAAAACCAAAAATTGCATCAAAACATTCTAACAAAATTTGAGGGTATTCTTTGGCTAATTCTAAGACATTTTTGTTCTGTGAAAAATTTCTCTAAAGTCAATAGTTTCCGAGATAAAAATTTGTCACGTTTCAAAAATAAATTGTCATTTCGGCCGCTATTTTGGATGCGCCAAGCATTAAAAGAAATTGTTTTCCTCCACAACTCTTTAGTACAACTATCGGGTCCACCGATTACGTGCATTAGAAGCCGGTGGAAGCGCAGAATTTTTAAAAAATTTGGATTCACTGAGGAAAAATGTCTTAAAAAAACGATATTTTTACAAAAAACATTAAAAATCTAGTGAAAAGACTTATTTTTAAATGTTCTAACCCCGATAATCGAGAAGAGCGACCTCTAAAACGTCTAGACACGTTAGTTTAGAAAAAAACAAAAAATTATTTGTACAATTTATATACTTAAGAAGTTGAAGTGGAATTTCAGGACTTCTCGGCGTTAAAGGGTTAATACCGATTTTTTTAACACATTAAGTTTAACACATTTTTAAACCATCAATTGATTGTTTGTTTAGATGCACAGTGGTATGATTTCTTATTGCAAATACATAATTTGATACATTTTCTAAATTTTTTGATTGATTTAAATATTCATGCACAACTTGAATCACGCATAATGTTTAATTAGTCGGAAAAGCGAACAAATTTCATACAAGTGTTGATTGTTTCGGGAATCATTATTATTGTACCAAATTCTATGAATACAATATTCTTAATATCGTAGAGTTGCTCTTAATTCTACGCTATTGATTTACAGTGATCGTTTTTTCATTTGTGGATATAACACATCTTGACAAAGAGTTATCCGAAAATACTTCTAATATCATATTATGTTGTTTGACAGTACTCCCTATGTCAATATCGACTAACCACAGGTTGAGATCTAATTTAACTTTTCTAGAACTAAACAACTTTTTTTGGCTTATCTTGAACACCTTGACTACCGGCTGAACTAAGCAATTGTTCTTCCTCGGAAATGTTTTTATGCCCAGAATTAATTTCATTCGAATGTCATGCAATTTATATATATGCAGAATTACAGTATTTCTAAATAACAGTTATCAAAATATTCGCGTTGATTTAATTCGTAATATAGTCATTCCACAACCTATAATATGCATGGTACCATGCAAAGACTTAAAGAGGTCTCACAAACACAATTGGTTCACAGAACTTATTTTTGTGTAAGAGATAAAACTCCGTGTTTATCTTTAAGATACATATGCAGAATTATCACTGACAATTCCCGCTCATAAGAGGTCTGCTTGTATCGATAAAAAGCTTATGTAAAGATGTAATATCTCTGTCTCTCTATTTAGGAAATAAATAACAACTCTTTGAATGAACTTACGATAATTATCCTCTTTTTTAATTTTTGTTTCGATGGCTGCCTTTCTTTTGCTTTTGAAGGAGAGGTAGCTTCAATGCTATCATCATAACTACCTTTTTCACGTCCCTCATTTTTAGAAGGTTCGCTTGATGATCGGCTTCGTTTAGAATATCTATCCTTCGAACGACGTCGAAATGATCGAGAAGACGAGAACGGCTACTATAATTTCTACGACGTTTCTTCTCTTTACGTATTTCTCAGCGCTTACGCTTCAGAAGTCTGATTTTTGTTACTATTACTTCATCAGGGTCAACATAATCCGAAGAATATGAACTCATAATTCTTTTAAAGATATTTATTTACTATAGTTTTCAGTTATTTATAAAATAAAAATAACGTGTGGCGTTGTTCGCAAGACACAAGAAAGACATCAGGATGACAAGGCGGAATGTATCTACACAGCGAACATTGATTTTACGGCTTTAAATCTTCTAGTGATTGTGGCGATTGTCTAATCGATAACTGCATTATGATCATCAAAGAAGAGTGAAGAGATACAATGCGCGATGATCTTTGGTGTTTCTTTCCTAGTTAGAAATTTTACAACTATTTGTCTTCAATTCCAAATCAAAATGTTTAAATAATGATGGTCATATCACGTATGAAATGTAACACAAATGGATTGCATTTTACCTTAATTGTCCATTCACTATTCCATATTTGTTTTGTGATTAACTTCAATGTATTGCGAACTTTTATCAGCAGCAAATAAATTACCCTTGAATTTTTGCAGACACACATCGTCACATACAGCAGGATTCTTCGGTTGACATACGAATCAGTTAAAGAAAATTAGAACATTCAACTGCAAAGCCAGGGATAATGGCTTATCAAAATTATTCCAAAGAAACTGCAGCCAATCTGTATACACCATTTGGTTACGACCATCCAATAAACGCAGTTCATCCTGATAATGAACCATATTTGGAACATGAACACCTATTTCAACATTCTAAAACTCTACCCCAACATAATTTCAACACCCATTTCACGGCAGTACAAAATAATCAGTTACCAGCAGTACTCAACAACCAGTTACCAGCAGTACTCAACAACCAGTTACCAGCAGCACATAACAACCAACCACAAAATTTCGTAAATGCACAAGGTTAGTTCGTATTATGTTAATTCTATGAATAATGTGTTAATGGCTTAAGACCAATTTTTAGTTATTGTACAAAATCTCATCCAAATTATAACTTTTTGTTCCAGGATCACAAAATGAGGAATCGGCTGAAAAGCGACATCGCACAGTATTCTCCAGTATGCAGTTGATTGAACTTGAGAAAGAATTTGCAAACGCTCGTTACTTAGGCCGCCCTAGACGTATTGAATTGGCGAATAAATTGATGCTGTCTGAACACCAAGTAAAAGTTTGGTATCAAAATCGAAGAATGAAGTTTAAAAAAGAAAAGAGGTCTACAACAACATTAAATGGAAATCAAATGTCTTCGGAGCAACAAATATCAAAACCCGAAGAAGGGGAGATTTTCCCTTCTTTTGAGAAAGGAGAAACAATATCCTCAGCAGATTATTCGTCGTCAGACATCATAATTCCGCAGTTGATTGAACTTGAGAAAGAATTTAAAAGTTTGAAAATCGGCGAATGATTTGTAAACAAGAAAATATTCAACCGCAACAGATATAGCATCGTCCTGAAGTACAGGATGAATTATTGCCAATTGCGCAAAATTCATTGATATGGTTCTAAAGTACTCTGCAGATAAGAAAGGAATTTCCAGGAAAATCTTTAAATAAAAGAAACTGAATCGATTTCTCAAAATTTGGGCACTGTAAGGGCAATATTAATAACTAAATTCGGTACCCTAGAAAATACCAAAGAAATTAATTGAGAAATGGACGAGAATTTTCGGAAATAAATGATTATTTTGATTCAATAGGCATAAAATGTATGAAGATAGAAAATTTGCGGAGTCGGCATTGTTAAAAATCATTCAAAAATGGCCATTTTTCACACCTACTCAATAAAACAATTACGTTCCTAACACCGGCCTAACAGTTATTTTACACCTTTGATACGAAATAGTACTTTATGTACGTCTTTTCGGTGCGTAAAGTAAACTCGGGCGTAAAGTAAACTTTACGCACTCGATTATACTTTACGCACGGAAAAGCCGTACGTAAATAATATTTCGGCACACGTGTGTATGTGTAAAGTTCTTTACACATACGCACTTGTATCGAAAAGTACTATTTTGATACAAGGGCGTATGCGAATAGAACTTTACACATACTCACGTGTGCCGAAAGTTTTCTTTTGTTTTATAAGTAAGGGATTTATATCAAGATTTATAAACCTAAATTATGGTGTGGCTCAAGGTTAAGTGCTTGGTCCCAAGTCATGTCAATCATTGATTTACTTGCAAATAGTAATTATTTTTTTATTTCTGCAAGAGTAGTTTATTACAAATAGTTTTCTAAAATTCAATTACTCTTGATTCGACTCAATAAAATAAAAATTTAGTTTCAAACATATATTTGTTTAATATTCTTTGTTATTTTTAAGTAAATGGAATTCTTATAATAAAGTAAATTGATCTTTCGTGTTGAAAAAATTTTGTTTTTCAAGATAATCTTTACTTATTAAATTTGAGAAATACATAAGTTACGAAATGGTTTATTAAAGTGATAATTTACTTAGTTTTAAAAACCGTTTTGTTGAAATGAGAAACCAAGGATTTGAATTAAAAAATCATTCTTTAGTTAATCCATGCCGCCAACAATTTCATTGTCGGATTGAAGAATTGACTTCATCTCATTTGATGCAGGAACATCCTTTGGAACAACAGCATCATCATCAACTTTATCATATTTATATCATGATGGATCCATTTATGAGGGACTCAGATGCAGTTGCACCGAACGTCTTGAACAGTAATTTGAATTCGTATGAAACGTTCACTATTTCCTCATTTAAAACCGGTAATTGCGTGGCCTATACCTCCCGCAATCGCAAATGTGTAAAATTACATTAATCAGGCATACCAAGTAAATGCTGCGTCTGGGCTGGATTCAATTACTAGTTTGATAACTCTCTACATATACGTATTAAGTATATAAGGTTTTAATATCTCCTCATATTTTTGCATGTATAATAAATAAAGCAATTTTGGTTGCAAACGAAGCATAAACTTGTATTGTATTATTATAAGCTGTTGAAATGTAGGAAAAACTTTTACCTTTTGAAGACAAGGCTACGAGAAGGAGTCTTGATCGGGACACTAGTTTAAGTTAAAGGATTGTTGACCATGACAATATTTATGCGGTAAAGATAGAATACGTATGTTTTATTACAATATGTTTCAACATACGCGTAGAATAAAGATAATTCAACTAGAACTATTCAGAATAAGAGAGTAATTAAGAGTAGAATAGAATTGTAGTTAATGGCGGACATAAATTAGAAATTGTAATAAAAGTTCGTACAAATATGTTTAGAGGGGTTTTTGAGGCTCTCTGATTAAAAATACGTTGTCCAATTTTGTTTCACTTTTGTAAAAAATGCGATTAGGTGTTTTTGTTGTCCGGGACTACGAATTTATCGTTGCTAATTTTCCCGTATTATGCGATGAATAGGTCCGTTTTGTTAAGACGTGGTACGATAACATCCTTTTACGCAGTATTGGGCTGGTGTGCAGTATTTCTTGGTGCAGAAACCCATCTCACACTAAGAATCTCCATATCACGACGAATTTCCAGAAAAATAAACTTAAAAATTGCAGTTTAAATATTGCAAAAGTCGCAAATTTTGTCACGTTTCGGCCTACTTTTATTGAAAATACGACCTAAATCATCTGAATCATTAAAACCTTAATTGTCTTTTATTCATCAGTGTATACTTTTCATATTCAAATTAATATAGTTTTACTAATTATTATGTAAATTTTAGCAATACAATTAGTGAAAATCCATCCGCAACCAATTAGTAGAAAACTATTAAATAATTAATTCTTTCATTAGTATTCCATATCTCGTATCAGCAGTACCAGCAATATCAGAATTATTATACTTTTAATTCAAACGCAGTTCTTTCCTCATTGTGTAATGTGAAATAGAACAGTTATGAAAACAATATCTGCCTCTTATGTATAGTAATCTGTATTAACAACTTAATAAGTACGGGATCTCTCTCTCTCTCTCTCTCTCTCTCTCTCTCTCTCTCTCTCTCTCTCTCTCTCTCTCTCTCTCTCTCTCTCTCTCTCTCTCTCTCTCTCTCTCTCTCTCTCTCTCTCTCTCTCTCTCTCTCTCTCTCTCTCTCTCTCTCTCTCTCTCTCTCTCTCTCTCTCTCTCTCTCTCTCTCTCTCTCTCTCTCTCTCTCTCTCTCTCTCTCTCTCTCTCTCTCTCTCTCTCTCTCTCTCTCTCTCTCTCTCTCTCTCTCTCTCTCTCTCTCTCTCTCTCTCTCTCTCTCTCTCTCTCTGTGTTGGTGAGTAGACACGTCACACGTGCAAATTCTTGCTCCTCCCTATTTCAGTATTATTTACGATTATTTTCATTCTCTGGAGCGAGAAGTTATTCCAGAGTCTTGCGGACGGCTCTACATACCCGGTAAATCGGAATCTGCCTGTTGCGTGCGCCCCTTGTCGCACTTACTTCTTCCGCCGCCTACCGTCGCAACTACTACAGTCGCACGTGACGTATCTCTCCTCGCGCTCCCTAGTCCGTCCTCTCTTCTTCATTGAGTGCAGCCGCTGTTAACACCGTCGCGACTATTTTCGGCTAGTTCCCTCCCTCCGCAAGTATTATCTGTTTCGCCTGCCTTGCCCCCAACGCAGTCAACTATGGATACGGCGCAGCAATTTTCGCAAATCCTTGAAGCGATTAATGGTGTGCGTCAGGAACTTACGGCCGTTAGAGCCGATACTAACGCGATTCGAACCGATCTTTCGAATTTAGCATCTGCCGTACAGCAGAACACCGCCTCATGCAATGCTCTAAAATCGGATGTAGATTATATGAAAAAGAGCAATGCCCTTGCACGACCAACTACATACCTCATAGTAAATGGTATACCAAATCGGTGCTCTCTGCCATATAATGACATTATGCTCCTCGTGCTGACCCACCTAAAATTGCCTGGTTTATTGAGCGACATCTTAAAAATCGATAAAATTGAACGTAATGGACCATCAACATCTTATTCTGCTGCTGCAAGTTCGACAATTCCTACACAGTATTTCTCCTTAAAAATACGCCTTAAATCTGTTGACGTGCGAAATTTTATTGTCGAAACAAAGCGTCAGTTGGGGAAAATTACCGTCCAGGAATTGTTCCCGGAATTATCCAAAGATGCTAACGCTGACAAAAATGTGTATGTTAACGAGTTCTTGTCCTCATCGACCTACAATTTGCTAAAAAAGCCAAACTTGCGGCTAATAAACTTGCTGCATCTCTGTGAATCTCTTGTTCTCACTCATTTACATTACTGTCTCTTGGTGTATGGGCCTTGCCTGAGTGTGAATGGATGGCGGTTGTTGCAAGCCGTTCAAAACGCGTGCATTAGATTTGCCTATGGCGTTCGGAAATATGATCATATCTCCCCAGCCTTTTTCAAGTCAGGCTGGCTACGAATGAAACCGTGTATGTATTTCCGCCTTCTAGAGTTTATATGTCGCCTTATTTTATCGCAAACTCCGGACTATCTGTTTTCTCGGATACGCATGCTAGGAAATTCGCGAGATAATGCCAGAACAGTTGTCGCGTCCACTATGGGTTTCCCCTTTTTCTCGTCCGAAAAATATAAAGGCGCATTCACCTATGTAGCGCCGCACGCCTTTAATAGCCTTCCTTTTATTGTAAAGAATGCAATTTTCATGCCTTCAACATTTATAAAGCGTTTACGTACTTTTATGTTCTCGGATGCTGCTCAGAATATATTTTACTAAGATAGATTTTATTAGGTTAACACAGCTTGTAGGTTTTACTTTTGTTAGTCTATACTTGTTAGTTTTTGTGTCCGAAGTTTTATGTTTTTTACGTTCTTGTACCATTTGTAATATTTTTACGTCTTGCGACTCAAATTGTATGTGAAATTGTATGTGATATTTAAAGCTCCTCGAAGCTTCTGCTAGTTTAATTTATATGTATTTTGTTCTTTTTTTCTTTTTTCTACGTTTCATTTGTACTATAGTGTTAATTTTCTTTTATTTGTATTTTTGGGCCAGGCTGTAAAGCAGCTTTAGCTGTGTCTCGCCCTTTGTACTATGTTATTGGTGCAATAAAGACATTTTTTTTTTTTTTTTTTTTTTTTTTTTGACGGAGGGGGGAAATGCATTAGGCACCATAGGGGGTTGAAGATGTTGTGTAACCCCCCGTGTGTCGGACTCCCTCACCTTTGATGTTAACGGCAAGGTTTACCGACTAAAACCCTAACCTCCCTTGGCCCTCCAGAATCCACGTGTGCAGCCTGCAGTAGAAAAGTGGCTCCGATATCCATCTCCTCCGCTGCAGACTGCACCGGGCCATTTCGTTTGCAACTGTAACCACTCCCTCTACCATTAGGTAAGTGGTTACAGGATCTCGTGTGACCTCAGTAGACGGAGAGATCCCAGTAGCACTGCTTTCTGCATTCGGCCTGCGATGGAATTTGCATGTTCTCGACAGGCCGGAATGCTTTTGATGTTTTGGAGGAAAGTTGGTCTCATTCCTCCCAGCACTCCAATTATCAGCACGACGAGCTTGATTTTGAATCCTCGATACAGTCTGCGAATCTCGAACAGGAGTTCCTGATATTTCATCCGTTTTTCGTCCTCTTTGCTGACTATATTTGTTTCTGCTGGTGCAGAAAACTCGATGACGAAGATGGATTTGTCATCGAAGTCAACAAGGACGATGTCAGGCTTATTGGCTGATATTTGCCTGCTCGTCGGGAATGAGTAATTCCAGTATATTCGGCAAGACTCATTCCCGACTACGGATTCAATATCAGTGGGGACGTACGGCAAAACTGGGGTTGCATCAATACCATAAGTGCTGCGAAGATGGTAATACAGCACTCGAAGAGCCGCATTGTGACGTTCGATGTATGCTGAAACTGCATATATTGGACATGCTGCCAAAAGATGCATTAGTGTCTCAGCATGACATCTACACAATCTACAAAGCGTACTCTGTACCGCCTGGTGTAAGATGTTCTGGCGGTACGCTAAAGTATTGATGACCCCATCCGGGCACGCGAAGATAAAACCCTCGGTCTCGGATTTCAAGCCGGCTGATCTTAAGAAGGAGAAGGTCATCTCTGCCGACAAGCCAAGTTGTTGGACATTTCGAAAGAATTGTCCATGCAACGGCTTGTCGATATGCCTTCCCTCCAACATACGGAGTTGTTCCTTCCGTATGTTAGCCCTGAGACGCACTGGGCACAGATTGATGACTGATTCAGCCTCCTGTGCACCACTACGTCCCACGTTGAAAACCAGACCGAGGTTTCGCGCCGCTCGTTCCGCCGCGTTGTACAAAAACGCCCCCTTCCCCTGAATTTCATGCTGATGTACTAGCATCATCAGGGGATCCTCCGTTCGATTAATCACGTCGCAAGCTGTTTCGAGGACCAATCGGTCATGCATACACTCCAGGCTTAAAAGGCCACGACCTCCCATATTTCGGGGCAAATACAGTCGTTCCACGGAAGATCTTGGATGCAAACTGCGTTGCATACAAATCATCTTCCGTGTGCTTCGGTCATCTTCCCTTAGCTCTTCAACGTTCCACTTCAGTGCTCCAAAAGAATAGAGCACTGGTGATACGGCCAACATATTCGTGG
The DNA here is from genome assembly GCA_030407085.1 of Trichopria drosophilae. Taxonomy (NCBI): domain Eukaryota; kingdom Metazoa; phylum Arthropoda; class Insecta; order Hymenoptera; family Diapriidae; genus Trichopria; species Trichopria drosophilae. The sequence goes on from CM059586.1 coordinate 82,558,937, forward strand.
CTGCCACCTTATTTCTCCCAGTCAATTCTGATGACCAGATCTGACGGAGAATGCGCCGGTATTTCTTAATGATCGTGGTTTTAGCAGCCTGCACATCCTGGACATGCCTTTGAGGTATGCCCAGGTATGTGTAGGCTTCTTCGGCGCTAAGGTGGCGGATGACATTTCCGTTGACGAGCTCCATATCGTTGTTATGGGAGCCTGACCTTCCTCTGTGCAAATGAACGACTGCACACTTGTCCAATCCGAATTCCATACCGATATCTCTCGAGTATGTGAGTGCGATGTTCAGAGATCGATGTAATTGCTCTTGGCCTGATGCGTATAATTTAAGATCATCCATATCGAAAAGATGGGTGATCTTATGTACACGTTCACCAGGCGGTCCACACATGTACCCTTGAGATTTCCGGAGAGCAAGGGATAGAGGCAATAGTGAGATGCAGAAGAGCAGAGGACTCAGAGAATCTCCCTGATAGACACCTCTTTGGAATTGAACCAGTCTAGACATGGTTCGACGCTTGCCCGATGTCATGACAAAGCGTGTTTTCCAAAGAGGCATCAGGTCTTCTACAATTCTCACTATGTTTGGGTGGACATGAAGGCGTTTGAGCAACAAGCTTAAAAGCTCGTGCGATGTTGAGTCATACGCCTTCATGTAATCCAGCCAGGCTATCGACAGGTTACGCTTGTACTGGACTGCGTCCTGACAAACACACCTGTCGATAAGCAAGTTGTCCTTGCAGCCGGATACACCCATTTTGCAGCCTCGTTGTTCTACTATCCGTTGCCACACCGGTTTCACGGATTTCTCAATACGTTCGTTCAAGATGTTAGTGAACAATTTGTATAACGTATTGAGACACGTGATCGGTCTATGGTTTCTCGGATCGGACAAGTCTCCCGATTTTGGGATCAGTGTCGTTCGGCCCTCCACCAGCCAGTGCGGAATGGGTTGGTCTCCATTTATATAAGAGATGAATATTCGGGCTAGGTGTTGATGGACAGAAGTGAACTTCTTCCACCAATAGTTGTTAATTCCATCCCAGCCCGGCGAGGAGAAATTCCTCGCTCCTGTGATGGCATTTTTCACCTCTAATGCACTGACGGGTGGGCAATCTTCACTTTCTTGTGTGACTTCGTCGCACAACTCGGTGAAGATTTCAATACCTGGATTGTCTGCATTAAGCCTAGATGTTTTCTCGTAGATGCTCCCCCAGAATTCCTCAACTGTGGTCATCGACGGAAACTCGCTTGAGGCTGCGATACGATGTTTGAAGAGATTGGAAGGATTCGTCCAAAATATTGCATTTTGTCGAATTCCATCCTCCCGTCTTTGCAGCCTCTTTTTGGCATCCGCCAAAACCCGAATTTTATCAGCCAAACGTTGCTTGATGTTGAGCAACTTCAGCTTGTTCAGTGTGTGATAGTACGTCCGCAGTTGTTGTGCGAACTTCTTGACTTTAGCCGTAAATGAACGGCCAGATGTTAAATAGTCGATCACACACTGAATTCGGGAAGCGAGTTTCCGTGTCAGTCGAATCTTGTCGTTCAATTGAGACATGCGTTTTGTAATCTGCCGACTCCCCGATATCTGTACCAGAATTCGCGGAATCACCAGATCACTTGCAGCCTCGTAAACGGCACAATTGACTTGCCACAGGTCGCAGTCATCTGGAAGAGCATCCAGAAGTAGGCTATTTGCTCTGTCTATTTCTCGTTGCTTAGGCAAAACTTTCGTTGTTAAATTCTGCCTAAACACGAGTGTCGTGCTTTCATAATGTGGAGCATCTCTCTCAGCACCGCGTACGGGCTCAGTTGTTATTGCCCGCACATCCGGTACCGGTTGACAGCTGGGAACAACGAAACCCGTCCGCCTCAGATAGGCCACATAATCTCTCAGTTGTTGTTGAGAAAAGCGATCTGCCAGTTCGGGATGCATTACTGCAAACCGACTGTGCATTCGCGCCATGTAGCCCCTCTGTTGCGGACAGCTCTCCTCGTAGCAGCGCATTAGATCTTGTCTGAGATCCTCCGTCCACTGAAATCGTCCGTGGACATTAGCTGGTCGTCGTCCCGGGACACCTGTTTCGGCTCCTCCACCTCGGGACTGGGCTGCATCCGAAGCAGCCCGATGGTCAGGAGCCCTGCGCGTTGCATTGCTTGTAACCGCAAATACAGGGAGCAGGGTGGTTAGCCCTACTCCCCGTTGTTATGCCTCTCTCGTTTGTCTCTTACCTCGCCATCCACTGGGGTTGGTTACCCAATCTCTGGCAAGGTTGCTAAGAGTCCAGGGCCCACCGGCTTTAATAAGCACACGTGGAGGTGAGAGTAGGCCATTTGGGAAGATAGGCTAAGATGCGGCTTTTTGCATAGCCGCATTGTGTTACGCATCATTCCCTTTGGGCCTCAATAAAGACATTTATTATTATTATTATTATTATTATTATTATTATTATTAATAACGCAGGTTATAAGCGCGTTTGGGCGAGAGAAGGCAATGTTTTTGTAAGAAAAGATGACGGCACCCCCGAGTTGTTAATTGCCACAGAACAAGATCCTAATAACATTGTCTGACAACTAAAGCAGAATCTTGTTAATCAATGTGTATCAAGTAACGTGTCTTCGTCCGATTCTTCGTCGTCTCTAAAAATTTCGTGTATAAATATAAATTCACTGCGTGCTCATCTGCAAGATGTGAAAAATGAATTATAGCAGACTGCACAATACACATCCTGGCAGTCACCGAAACATGGATGACACCGTTTGTTGATTCATCCTGTGTTGCCGTTAAAAACTATAATTTTGTCCGTAATGATCGGGCGCTTCGCAGCGATGGGCAAACACGCTTTATTTTTGGTGGAGCTGTCGCATGTTGCCTCCACAAATCTTTATCTTACACTATTCTCGAGTGCTCAGTAAATGAAAGCATTGACACCCCAGAATATCTGTTTTTCGATGTCAAATCGTCTTCAAGAAATTTGTTATTTTTAGTTATATACCGACGCCCTCAAGGGCAACTTCTCGCGGAAATTATAGTTCAGTTTAATACATATATTTCTAAATATATGAACATAATAGTAACAGGCGATTTAAACTGCAATTTGTTAGAGAATAGATTTGATTCTGTATATCTCCAAAATTTTATTCAAGACTATTCGCTTTTTTCTGTACCCTTTGGAACCACCCATTATTCTTGTTTTTCTTCTTCTCAGCTGGATGTTATGCTAGTCGATTCTTCAGATAAAATTAAAAGTTTTTCTACGTCTCCTACTCCTTTTGCGGCTGGCCATTGTCTTATTACGATCCAATACGAATTCACGAACCTCAATTCCATTCCACAAATTAGCACCTATCGTAACTTCGCCAAATGCGACTATTCTGCTTTAAATAAAGATCTTTCAGCATTACTTCAATTTAAGTTTCCTCATCTCTTAGCTTCCGACCACACGCAACTTCAAACAAATTCGCAACTACACGGTCTAATAAACTGCGTAAATAATTTTTACGAATGTATTACCGAAGTTTTAGATTTACATGCGCCATTTATTACAAAACGTATTTTGCACCGCGCTATTCCGTGGATCACACCTAGTATACGAAGTAGGATTAAGGAACGCGACAAATTGTACCTGCGTGCGAAACGATCTCGAAACCTGCGTCTTTTCCAGGAATATAAGAATATGCGTCGCGAGATTAAAAATATCTTAAAAGCGGCCAAAAATCGTCACTTAGCCGAGCTAGTACTCCAACAAACAAGCACGAACAAACTCGAAAACTTGCCTACGAAAATTAGGACTTGCTAATCAGCCATCACAGTCAGCACTTCCTCATTTCTCACCCATTGCATTAAATCGTCATTTCGCACAAATATCGTCATCTCACCCGTTTTGTGACTTAGCGACACTCAACAATATTATCATGCGTCCATTACCCAATTTCCATACAACATTCAGCTTTACTGCTATTAATCATCATGATGTCCTACTTAGTCTTAATCTAGTTGCACAAAAATCACGTGGGTTTAGTCCCGATCATCTTCCTTTAGAGCACCTAAAATCCATGTTTACAACCATTGCACCATATTTAACATCCATTTTCAATCTTTCACTCATCTCTGGCTATTTCCCTCCCATTTGGAAATCATCTTACATCATACCACTTAAGAAAATCGCTAACCCCTTATGTCCTTCTGACACCCGTCCAATCACAAATCCTCCCCACCTCTCTAAGGTCATTGATTCCCTTGTCACCCAGCAGATCACAAAATATTTAGAGATAAATTGTATACTTCATCCCAAACAATGTGGATTCCGCAAATTTCACAGCACCCAAACTATCCTATTACACCTTATGGATGATGTACGTTCGGGTATAGATCGTGGGACAGTCACTATCCTGGTACTGTTCAATTTCTCAAAAGCCTTTGACTCCTTAAACCATGTCGGGATTCTAACCTGCCTTCGAGACATAGGCTTTGAGGAATCAACATTGAGATGGCTGCATTCTTATCTCTCAAATCGCTCTCACACAATAATTGGCCTGGATGGTGTAACATATAATCCTGAGTATACTACATCCGGCGTTCCACAAGGTTCAAGCTTAGGCCCCATATTATTCATTATTGTTATCAATACCTTATTCTCGAGACTTAAATACTGCAGACACACTACCATCATCTTTGCTGATGATACGCAATTTTATCTCTCGACCCCGATATGTCATCTGAATGAAACGATACGCATTATTAACAGTGACATTGCTGAGCTTGTGAGGTGGTCCCATGATTATGGGCTCACTTTAAATACGCGTAAAACTCAGGCCATCATCCTAGGTTCACCTCAGAATTTAGCCGTTATGAAAAAGCTCACCATACCACAAATTATTGTCGGGTCGGATGTAATACCTTATTCATATGAAGTAAAAGATCTTGGTGTTATAATAACATCCGACCTAACATGGAATCGCCATGTTAGTACCATATCATCTAAAGTACATAATGTTCTTTACAGGCTTAAATTTCGTGATGTTTTTCTTCCACCGCAGATCAAACTCACACTCGTCAACGCATTAGTCATCCCACATCTCGATTACGCATCTTTAGTTATAGCCGATTCAACAGCATATCTGAATACTAAAGTACAACGCCGTCAAAACATCGCCTTGAGGTATGTGTATCGCCTGCGCCGGGATGAAAGACTTGCGCCATATCGTCAGAAAACCAACTGACTACCCATAACATCTAGGCGACAGTACTATCTCGGTAGCCTTACTCATCAAATCATCCATACCTCCCAACCTTCCTACCTTGCTGACAGATTCATTCCTCTAGACCATTCCATTCGCTGATCTTCTCGCTTACAATCATCTCAATATCAACTTCCAAATCCTCGTACCAACATCTTTGCTCACTCTTTCTGGATCATAGCCATACAGTTTTGGAACTCCCTGCCACGCCGCCTTCACGCATTTACATCTCTTGCAACATTTCGTACTAATAATATAGTTTTAAGGTTTAAGTTGTATTATCTATCGCTTATCCTGACCGAAACATTGTAACGGCAGGATATTGAGTTGATGTGTCCACGGCTCGTAGTGGCCAGGACACTAATAAATAAGTCTTTAATCAATCAATCTCTCTCTCTAAGCAATTTGTCAGTTCGAACCCGCATCATAACTTTTGGTAAAATTCGATTTCATTTTAATTTATTAAAAAAGTATGATCAATATCAAATGTTTTAAAAAAATGTTCTAGTCCTACATAGCAGGAATGAAAGATATGTACATATGTATGCATGTTTGTATGCATTTTAATTTGTATTTACAGAGGTTCTAAAGTACTCTGCAGATCAGGTAGGAATTTCCAGTAAAATCTTTAAATAAAAGAAACTGAATCGATTTCTCAAAATTTGGGCACTGTAAGGACAATTTTAATAACTAAATTCGGTACCCTAGAAAATACCAAAGAAATTAATTGAGAAATGGACGGGAATTGTCGAAAATAAATGATTATTTTGATTCAATATGCATAAAATATATGAAAATAGAAAATTTGCGGAGTCGGCATTGTTAAAAATCATTCAAAAATGGCCATTTTTCACACCTACTCAATGAAACAATTACGTTCGTAACACCGGCCTAACAGTTATTTTACACCACTGATACTTTTTGATACAAGGGCGTATGCGAAAAGAAATTTACACATTCACACGTGTGCCGAAAGTTTTCTTTTGTTTTATAAGTAAGGGATTTATATCAAGATTTATAAACCTAAATTATGGTGTGGCTCAAGGTTGAGTGCTTGGTCCCAAGTTATACTCATTATATACTAATGATATACTAATGAATAAATTGATGCTGTCTCAACTCCAAATAAAAGTTTGGTATCAAAATCGGCGAACGAAATATAAAAAAGAAAAGGCGTCTAAGGGTCAAAAAGTTTCGCCAAAATCTATCACCGATTCTAGTCGTACAACAACATTAAATGGAAATATTGCTCAAATGTCTTCGGAGCAACAAATATCAAAAACCGAAGAAGGGGAGATTTTCCCTTCTTTTGAGAAAAGAGAAATAATATACTCATCAGATTATTCGTTGCCAGAAATCATAATTCCACAGCTCTCGCAAAAAAAAAATGTTAAAATATATTTAATATATAATTTCGGGATTTCAGTTGAAGAGACATGTTGACATTTTCTGCAATCAGATTGCATTGGTTGCATCTATTAAATTAGATACTCGATAAATTTAATGACATAAACCAATGTACTATTTTATCAGAACTTGCGGGACTGAAAGTAGAGCAATGACATGACCAATAGTGACATTTATCTAATTATTTAATGTTTAATGGGTTCAATATTTATGGTATGTTGTAAGTATTTTCGATATATTAGTTATGTTTATATTGTAAAAAATGTTGAAATCGCAATCCAATGGAAAAGATTGTATATGTATGGAATTTGTAATAAACAAAGAAGTTTTCATTGCGAAAACATGTATTATGTTATTTTGAATAATAGTTTTCCTGTATCCCAAATATTTCATAAACTTTTACTTTTTCAAAGTATGGCTAGGATATTACGAATAAAAATCGACTCGTGTGTACCACAGCCGTAAAATCCGGTTTCATGGCCTACATTTAGTCCGTAAAATAACATTTTACGGATCAGATCTAACACAAATCTGCGCTGTCAACAACATATCCCATACGGATTAAATGCAGTCCGCGAAATCGAATTTTTACTGTTTTCAGTATTCTGGATCTTGAGGGGATGGTTCACCGATCTTCAATCTTCTTTCTTGAGGCGTATATAAGTATGTAAGTTGGCAACACAAGTAGGCAGGCAGTCGACGTTGTGTTACAATACATATAATATACATAATATGTTCCGGACAGAATCGAATTGCGTTAACTGCGGTACCCGACGTGGGTTTTTCTGCAGTTTTCCCCACGCCATTGCACACCCGAATGGGGGTACTTCTCAAAAAGTCGGCTGGAGCCGCAATGAAGGGTGCCTATAGGTTTTATGTACGGGCCCTTCATACTTGGTGACGACACGTGCGATATTAGAAATTATTGTAGAAAATTGGAGTATGTATGTATGTATGTATGTATGTATGTATAATATTTATTAATGTCTTGGGCAACTAGCCCCTAGACATATAAAGAAATACAATTTGTACAATAATAAATAAACGAATAAACATTTTAAGAAATTACAAAAATTACAGATATAAAAATCATATAAATATAAGTGGAACGCTGTTCAACTCGCTTCGCTACTTAGTGAAATATTCTAGAAATCTATTTTAATTTATATAATAACAATTTTAAACTCGCGCAATAATAATTAAGATCTAAGGACATCAATTATATATACAATATTTAACACATCACATTAGCCTAGCAGAAGACACTTGCGATTCATTAAAAAGTAAACTAAATAACCCTGCACGAAAAATAGCTATAGATGCTGACTGTTTTAAAGCATCTGGAAGGGTGTTCCAGAAATAAATGGCAGATATCCAAAAAGAATTCCTATATCGATCTGTGCGACAATAAGGAATCATAAAAGTAGATGTGGCATTTCGCATTGATCTACGTAAACCTGTTAGGTTGATAAATCTAGACCGTAGATAAGATGGTTTGGACGTAGCTAATATCTGATACATCATGGTACCCAAAAAGTATTTGCGACGATCAGAACTCTTTAACCAACGAGCAGATAAATAAAAGGACGAGAGATTTTGATCTCGTCGTAAATTATAAACGAAACGAAGAGCACTATTTAATAAACGCTGCAACTTTAGATTTAAATAGCCAGAAAGATCTGAAAATACTATGCACGCATAATCAAAGTGTGGAATGACTAAGGCATTCACGAGTAGTAATTTTATTTTGGAAGATAGTTGTGCGCCACGGTACCGTAAACGATACAAGGTGTAGTGAACTTTTGAGGATATTGCAGCAATATGACGATTCCAAGATAAGTCCGATGAAATATAAACTCCTAGGTCTTTAACTACATCAGAGAATTCTATAGCTTTACCATTGAGTGATAAAGATGGGAGCTTCATTGATCTTGCTACTGATAGGTGATGTTTTGATCCCAGCATAATCGCTTGAGTCTTTTGACCATTTAACATTAATCCAAATTCTTGAGCCCAGGTAACTAAGGTTGATATTTCAGAGTTTAAATTTTGTATAGTTCGCTCCATACCATCCAAAGGCGTTTGCAAATAAAATTGGACATCATCCGCAAAAATAATAGTAGTGTTTTTACAAAAGTTAAGCCTCTGGAAAAGGGTATTGATAACGATGATGAATAAGATTGGACTAAGACTTGAGCCTTGCGGGACCCCAGATGACGTGGCAAGAGGCTCCGATACTTTTCCATTCTTATCTACAATAGATTGAGAGCGTCCTGAGAGGTATGAGGAAATCCATCGAATAGCCATATCCTGGAACCCAATATCACGCAAGCATTGGAGAATAACGGCATGAGATAATGAGTCAAAGGCTTTAGTGAAGTCGAATAGAATTAAAATGGTTATAAAACCATTCTCAACTCCAAAACGGACATCATCTAAAACCTTGAGCAAAGCTGTTTGTGTACTATGAAAACGCCGAAAACCACATTGTTGCGGATGCAATAACGCATTAGATTCCAAAAAATTTGATATTTTGCGTGTAATAATTGCATCAAAAACTTTAGAAAGATGAGGTGGATTTGCAACCGGACGTGTGTCAGCAGGAGATGACGGATTAGCCTTTTTATTAAGTGGAATGATAAATACCTGCTTCCAGATGTCCGGAAATATACCAGTGGAAAGTGAGAAGTTAAATATATCTGTAAGAGGCCCACTAATATTTCGAAGAGAATCATGTAAGTAAGCTAACTGTACTCCATCAGGGCTGCGTCCTTTAGATTTTGGTAGGGCTAATTTCAATACTGCATAGGTTTCATTGGAATGTAATATCGGGAAGTTAAATGAAGGCTGATTTATATCTAAAGGCTGGCTCAATATACTTTCCAACTGACTGATTGAACAATTTGGATGACAGGAGGCAATACTACTATAATATGAATTCAATTCAGTTGCCGTAAAATGGTGAATAGCAGATCTGGAAACTTCACGAACTAGACCCATCTTATTCAAAACGGTCCATAAACCATTTGGTGAAGTTTGACTTTCTATCAGCGATAATCTATAGCTATCCTTCGCTGCTTTTAGGTTACGCTTAACTTCGCTGCGCAGAGATCTATAACGCGACATTAAATCTATCGAGTGACTACGTTTCGCCTGCTTATAAGTTAAATTACGCATATGTACTTGACGACGAATTTCAGGAGTAATCCAGGGCGCAAGCGGTTTTTTCGGAGTACGAGTGATAAGCGGATCATTACAATCTAGCACGTTATTTACAATATCATAAAATTCGCGTACAATACAAGATAAATCACTAGACGTACAATTTTCATTCACGACCGAACGCGAAGTTTCTATCCTGGGTGTCAACGAGAAATTTAAGGTACTTTGCAATTGATTATTCATGAGCTCTATGTTACAGTTACGAAAATTACGATATGTCACGCATCTCGGTTGGTAGTGAAATGAACAGATATCATATTTAATGGTGATAAGATCATGACCAGCTGCAAAAGGTGAAGTGGATTTATCAAAGAAAAGTAACTTATCACTAGAATCAACAATAAAAACATCCAGTTGAGTATCAGAGTGAGACGTATGATGTGTAGCTCCAAAAGGAACTAAAAAAAGGGATAAATCTGAGATTAAATTACGGACGTAATTTGATTCGAAGTTATTACTCAATAAATTGCAATTTAAATGTCTGGTTATAATAATATTCTTATAGCAGGTGTGGTACTGCGAAAATTTACTTAAAAATTCTGCAAACAAGTGTCCTTGAGGACGACGATAAATCACAATTAACAAAAGTTTGACTGTGGTAGGCATTGTAATATCTAGAAATATATACTCAGGACTGTTTAATGTAATATTAGATGAGCAATCTAATACTACATATGAAAGAGATTCGTGTAAGTAGCATGCCACTCCGCCTCCTTGCGTATACCGAGAATTTTCGTCTGAAAACATGCGGCGATCATGACGTACTAAGTTATAGCCAGCAATATATACACAGATAGAAGAAATATCCGGAGTAAGCCACGATTCGGAAATAGCAAAAATATGGGTCTGACGATCAGCTAAATAATCTTCGACTTCGCACAAATGGGCACGTAGTGAATTAACATTTACATGAGAAACATTTAAATATTGTGTGGATGAGGATTGATGAAATGAACCATCTTCAATGGCATTTTCGGCGACATCGCGCAGTCATGCGATTTGGTTTAAATCCGACTCGGTAACAATCGGGATTTCAGAGCTATTATTATTTTTACGCACAAATACACAGCCGTTTCGATGCCACACAAACTGAAAACCAGCAGTTTTTGCAGCTATTTTAGCTTTATTTAGTAAAGTGTATAGACAATTTGGTAGAAACTCATTGACAAAAATGGTTCTATCAGGCGATTCATTTGTAGAAAGTTCCGGAAAGACTTCAGTGATAGTAATTCTACCTATCTTCCTTTTCTTTTCAATAATGAAATTTCGGATATCACATGATTTCAGTCGCACTATTATTGAAAAATAGGCTGATGTACGTGCAACGCTAGATGAAGTCGGGAGTTGCATGGCTACCTTACTGTTAATACGCCGAATATCCATCACATCAGACGTTAATGACTCAACAGAAAGACGTTTAAAAATCCGCGAGACGATATCTTCCGGGGACAATTGACAACATACAGGTATACCATTTATAATCAACTCCGGGGTAGGAACTGCATAAGACCACCGTTTTTTAAGCTCAGCAATATCAGATGCCACAGCAGTGCAAACGGATGTATTTTTTTCCACGGCAGTCGAAAGCGTACGCAATTCTGCCGTATTATTCTGAACTAGCGTAGAAAGCGATCGAAGTTCTTCTTTAATGCTAGTTACTTCATTTTTAATAACACGGGATTCTTGTGTGTTATCCACGACAGCAGACATAATGCGTTGTAGTTGCTGTGATAAATTTAAGGAATTCCAATCCGCCGGGAGCGAATTAGCTTGCGATGACATTTCGACGTTCATAATAGATGCAAGAGTAGAGACAGCTGACACGATGGAACAAGAAGAGACAGGAGCAAAGGGGGAAACGATAGGCTGAGGATCTAGCGTAGATTTACGAAACGGAGAGAGGGACTGTATATGCAGCGAAGGTAGAGGATCAGGAATAGGGGAAGGAGGGGATAACGTAGTCGAAGAAACTAAGTGCGAGAGGGAACGAACACAACAATTGTTTCTCACTTTACGCGAAATGTGTAACTTAGCACATGAACGATGATATGACGAATCGCAAAATTTACAAGTATAGCTACTAAACACTGGCTTTTTACACCGGGCGCAAAATGTCAACGCTGAGCGACGTCGATGAATTAGTTTAGACATAAGCCGGCACGAACTTCGTGCTTACATTTATACGAATAAACAAAAATAAAAATAAGAGCTGTACAATTAAATACTTGCTTACAGTAGAAATATCACGAGACAAATTATAGACAGTTTGACGTGTCGTGGCGCTTTATGACGTTGACGTTGATTTGATGACGTATGCCGATAACACTAGTCACGTGATGTCAAGACTGGTAATGGAATACTTCAACGGTTGAAATTTTCCAAAGAAATCACTTTTAACATCAAAGCAATGACTCAAAAAGAAAGCACTCAGGGAGCAGTATCCGAGTCACGAGATGCATCACTTGAGAACATCCTCTCTTGATGCAAGTTATTGCCACTCTTGAATCTGGTGAGCCGCAACATTTCTTCGGTGCGACGACTCTCCACACGATCCTTCTATGATCTGGTGTTTTTCCTTTTCTCACGGTCTGGTACAAACTTTCTGTCTAATCTGCCTTATGAGTGATTCATTCACGGAATTCCTCGTATCGAGCGTGTCAAAGTTAGTCGTAGAAATTGATACTATATATTCAATTATAGCGTAATCATAGCGTAATTACGCGAGCGAATGTAAACGCGACCGCGCTCGACCGAAGCTCAAGTGTAAGTAGAGTAACTGAGGAGTCCCCGCGTAATTTAACGCGCGTTATAATGATTTACGTGAGTAGTGAAATTTCGATTCGGAGCAAGGTATTCTAAAATCGGAGCAAGGTGCATTTAGAATCGGAGCAAGGTGCGTTTGAGTTTCGGAGCAAGGAGAATTCGGAATTGGAGCAGAGCACATTTCGGAGTCGGATCGATGTCTATTTGTAGTTCGGAAATTTAACGTCGTTCGGTCGTGTACGCGTAATAACTTACTCCATCGACTTTACCGATTCGTTTGTGCAAAAGTTAAAAATTTAATTTCGTGGAAGTGGACCTAATACGAAGGAAGAAAACCGAGAACATCATGCCCGTTCATTGCAAGAAATGTGGACGCCCAGCAGAACCAGCGCAGAAGGGACCCAGAGGAAAATTGAAAAGGACTACGAGGCAAAAGGAAGGACATGGAAATTCGACACCGACGAGGGAAATTTCATCCAACGACCAATCGCAAAATCCGGCCACAAGGAATCTACGTAGCAGAATCGTGAGGAATATTCAAAATGGACGCCACGCTTCTTCAACTTCGCAGATCGTTCCAGAAGCTCTCCAAATAGTTGCCGATCGGAATGGTGGACGAGTCGAGAACGCCGCTTTTTCGGACCGTGAAAATGTCGCGCGTGTTTTACGAAGCGTTATCCGGAGTTGCACGTGAATCGATCAAAGGTATCTTGACAGGATCGACTAGCGCGAAACAAATTTTCGAACTATTGGAATCGCGTTTCGGGGATAAAGACGCTATTGGCGAGAAAATCGCGAATGATTTGCGTAAGTTACCGAACATATGGGCAAATCCACAGAACTTTTAAACTTAGGTGTAAGTGAAGACATGCTAGTTTATATTTGTATTGAAACATATGTACGGGGTAAAACAAGTATAATAGTAGTAAATATAGATACCGATGAAGTATTAGTCTCATAGCAGCGAATTTGAAATGATTTCAGGAAGGCTAATGAAGAAAAATTGACAAGTTTGACTTGTAAGTTGCCTAAACTTTTCTAATCTTAACAGTTTTTCTGTGACGCCGTAATAGTTATCGAACTAAATCCAATTGAATTAGCTTCCTGTATCAATTATACAATCTCACCTGTCAGAAAATCGATGTGCTACTTTCCAGACGGAAGTTATGATACTGTTAAAATGTGTAAGAACATAATTGAGTTTTTTGAATTTTGGCAAAGTTAACTGTTTTAACAACACGCCGTCTTTCTAAATTCAAAGCTATGAACATACCTTTATAGTTAACGTGATAACGAAAATTTTGAGACGTGATAGAAGGGTATGCTGCAAGTATTCTTCAAATGACAGCACTTCAAATACAGTTTGTCGAAACGTAACTCGCAAAAAAAAATCAGTTTTTCCTAGGGCACATCAAGAATCTCATCTTTGGGGGCCTAGTTGAGATTGTAATTGGTTTCTTTACTCTATTTACATATAAAAACGCAGTGGCGCTAGTGAGACATTTAAATATTAGGTTGCAGAGGCTTAACTAATTTTATGAACGATTTTGTCTTATGTATAATGTACACTTTATGCTCTCTTCATTACTTTTCTACGGCAAGTAAAGCAATGGGTGCCCATAAAATATCATGTACAACTCATGCACATATATCAAAGGTCATACGCTTGTATATTTACTGCGAAATGTAATATAATATGAACTAATTAGTTCAACAAGTGTACAATATACGTCAAGGGACGGAAATGGCCATTTTTCACAATAATTTTGATGATGCCGGCTTTGTGGTCTATATAGCGGGTAACTCTTTGTGTTTAATACCACTAAAAACGCATTTTAGACGACGTGTATCATACTTATTAAAAAAAATCCATTCAAAATTTTATTTTACGCACACTATATGTCTAGATGTGTACTTTAATTGTAGAATGTATTTTCAGCGCTGTTAAACATGAGTTGTCCACTAAGTAGGTTTCTATTACCAGACACGTAATTACTATATAGAGTAGGCCTACATTCGGTAGCAATTTTTGTAGGCGATAACCCCAACATTTTATATTTTCATACTATATTTATAATTACTGCTATGTTTTGAATGTAATGTATCAAAATATATTTGCCAGTGTACGTGCGCGCACGGAGAAGGATCAGGCGGCCTTTGTTTATATATTATTATTATTAATGACATAATTATTATTGTTATAGCGTTTACATCATTTATTAAAATTTAATAGTATGATTCATTTAAAAAATCTACAATTTTTATTTCTTAACCCTCTGTGCACGACGCCGTCCTTTAAAAATGAGTAACAGGGACGGATTCCTAGTCTCAGTTGACCAATTAAACATATGTATCATAAGAAAAACGTGTGCTTTGAAGTTGACAAAAAATTTTTTTTTTCACCAAAATGAAAAGTTCTGTGGATTTGCCCATATCTGCCTCCGGAGAGGACATTGTTGCCCTCCACAGCGTCGCTGGCATCCTGTTCTTTCGGGGCGTAACTCTCGCAACGCGAATCGATTCAACTCGAATTTTATTTCCCGAAAACGACCGAACTCTTACCCGATCGATAGATAGCGCTTTGGTTCGATCGATGAGCGAAGGAAAAAATCGCGTATGGGAAACGCGGCGAGTAACCCGACTCATTCTATTCACGCAACCTCGCGTTACGACGAAAAGACGCGAGTGGAAAATGTGACTATAGAAAAAGATGTCGTTTTACTCAAAATCATACCGGTAACCCTGTACGGACGAAATTCCTATATACGCACATTCGCGCTTCTTGACGCGAACGATCGAGACATACGGAAAAAAAGTGTCTCTTTCCTTGTCAGGGTTTTCGGCTGAATCGGTGATACAATTTGAAAGCAAACGCGTAGATTTTCGAATATCTGGCAGTGAATCGACTTACGATATTTCCGCTGCGCACACGGTTGATGAACTTGTACTTCCGATACAATCCCTTAGCGAAACTGTCGTCGACGAACTATATAAAAGACGAAAAGTCAATTTAGAGTCGTATCGTGAAGATATTGATTGGGCAAGCCTACGATCCTGATTGGGCAAGATAATGCCCACTTGATAACTCCTCTAAAATGTTTTAGGAGTGATGAGGGACTGCCAAGTGTATCTCGCACACTTTTAGGTTGGGTGGCGCATGGAAGCTCGCGTTCGAGAAAAGGCGTGACAATTCGTGGGGCGATATTCGCGATTCATAGCGACGAAAGCGAAAATTACAACTCGCGTGATGACGAATTAGATCGACTCGTTAAAGATTCGTTTTACATTGACGCGCTCGGTATAACCGCTAAGTCTCGAATTTCTTCCGATGAGCTTCGTGCTACTCGAATTTTAGAGCAAACCACGCGAAAAAACGGACATTTTTGGGAAACCGGGTTATTATGAATAAGATAAGGAGAGACACTATACACCATAAACTGACTGACTTTAAGACGTAATCATTTAAGTATTTATTTTTACAGTATTCGGTATTCTTAATATGTAACAAATGCAAATATTGGATGGTTGGTTGTAAAAAAAATTCCGATTTGTGGTATTCATCAAATATACTTTTCAATTTAAGGGGGTTCTGAATTGGGACTTTCACCCATTTGCTTTTATGAAACTTATTTATGGTTATTCTTCAATATTTCTAAACCGATTTATAGCTATATTTTGGCAAACGATCCTATGAAATGTTAACTTTTGCAGTTACCAAGCTAGAATTTCTAAAAACGGTAAGTATATATACCCCGCCGACGCAATGTCCATACGACGAAGTATCCAAACGATAAAATCGGATGCGACGAAGGGGATGCAATGAAATATCCATAAACCGTTTAAAGATGACTATACTGACGGGAATGTCAGAAGATGCTGTCGGATAATGCCATTGTACCTTAACCCATTAACGCCCAGATACAGAGATTTTGTAACGTCTTTTCGAGCCTTATTCTTTTAACAATGCGAACGGAATAATCAAACGGAAATGATGTTTCTTTATGTTTTTGACTATGCTTTTTCAGAATCTGGCATTACATTTTCATTTTTTTTACAAGAAATATAAATATGGCGGCTTTTAGATGAAAAAATACGGAAAAATGAAAACTGATTTTTTTTAATGAATTTTTTTCAGATTGAAGCAGAGATATAATCCCGTCGTTTTTTCACTAATCGGTGAATAAAATAGTAGTAGTTAATCGGAATATTTTTGAAAATGGTTAGAAATATTATTTTCATTATCAAAATGGCGATTAACGCCTTCCTGGAGAGTGACCATATTTCTGAATTGGTAATATGACAAATAGGCTGATGGATTTATATGAAACTTCGTTTCCTAAGGTTTTCGAGGGCGCCGAATACAAATGTGATGTCAGATTTTCAAAAATTCAAAATGGCGCATCCAATATGGCTGACATATTTTTGAAAAGACTTTGAATTTGCATGAAATTTGTTACTCGGGGGTTTTTGGGGTCGCCGAATATAAATCTGATGTCAGATTTTCAAAGTCAAAATAGCGGATCCAATATGGCTGACATATTTTTGAAAAGACATTGAATTTGCATGAAATTTGGTACTCTGGGATTTTTGGGTTAGCCGAATATAAATCTGATGTCAGATTTTTAAAAATTAAAAATGGCGGATCCAATATGGCTGCTATGATACTGAAGCGTGATTATTTTGAAAAACAAAATCTCAAATAAAATATGCTAAGCCCCAATTGATGAAAATTGTAGCAAATTCTTATAAATATGTTTCGGAGAAATATTTACAAATTTCGTTATTTTCAAATAGACCCGTAGTAGACCGTCCTAAAACAGTTTATTCGTGGAAAATCAAACAAATTTATTTCACAATTTCGGGCATTTCATACTTCTGATAGACTTTTTGCTGGATTTGTAAGATGGTAAAAATTTAAATATTGGTGACAAATTAGGGAAATGTGCATTAGGAACGAGAGTAGACTTAAAGTAACTAATCAATTTTTCAAAACCACGGGCTCTCGAAAAATACCATGATAATAATAACATTACAGTACCGCTCAAAAGTATGAGCTCACCCTTGCGGAATTTTGGCTAAATTAAAATGTTGATATCTCAACGCCAAGTTAACGTACGGGAAAAATAAAAAAGGGAATTAAAGAGGAGACTTTCAACTGCGAAAAGTACAACGTGTGATCGAAAGATAATCCTTTCAGCTTTAATTTGTATCTTCGGGATTTTGTCTAATATTTCTTTACCAATACTTATTCAATTTTGAACAAAATAATGTCATTTTTTAAAAATCTGCTATATCTCGGGAAACTGACGTGATATAAAAGAAGTTTAAGGAACAAAAAGTTTCACTTTTTAATTATCTATTGGCTGCATTTTTTTCAAGTTTTTAGGAGGAAATTTTTTTTACCGTATTTTGTCGACTTTAACATTTTTTGTGTAACAATCAATTTCGGATGCAAAGTTGCATTTAAACTATGCTCTGTTTGCGATAGAATAATTCATGTACAGGGTTTATAAATGAACAATGAACTTTATTTTAACATACATAGAAAATATGAACATTTGTATTCATGTATATATGTACATATTTATTAAATTTTCATTGTTCATTTATAAACCCTGTACATGAATTATTCTATCGCAAACTGAGCATAGTTTAAATGCAACTTTGCATCCGAAATTGCTTGTTACACAAAAAATGTTAACGTCGACAAAATACGGTAAATAAAAATTTCCTTCTAAAAATTAAAAAAAATTTCCGCCAATAGATAATTAAAAAATGAAACTTTTTGTTCCTTAAACATTTTTTATATCACGTCAGTTTCCCGAGATATAGCAGATTTTAAAAAATTGACATTATTTTGTTCAAAATTGAATAAGTATTGGTAAAGAAATATAAGACAAAATCCCGAAGATACAAATTAAAGCTGAAAGGATTACCTTTCGATCACACGTTGTACTTTTCTCCTGCAATCATATTTAAAAAAATGGGAGCGGATTGAAAAAGAAAAAAATGATACGAAAAAATGACTTTAGTAAATCGAGCATAGTTCGTAGATAAATGTATATATAGAAATGAAACCACCGCGACTGAGAAGTTGAAAGTCTCCTCTTTAATTCCCTTTTTTTATTTTTCCCGTACGTTAACTTGGCGATGATATATCAACATTTTAATTTAGCCAAAATTCCGCAAGGGTGAGCTCATACTTTTGAGCTGTACTGTATATTTAAACAACATTGAATTGCCGTGTTAGTGGAAATAGTAAAAACGTATATTTGAAGAATACACACTCAAAAATAGGTAATAAAAACAATAACACCCGTGAGTTGAGATATGTACATTTATAATAGCTAGTGATGTACCTTTGATTTAAATGATCTTTTCAGTATTTAATAATTCCCCTTAATTCTATCTTTTAGAATTAACTATATTTAGTGCTGGATGTGTTTATAATTTATTTGCAATTTGCAAATTGTAAATAAATCAGTTTACTTGCTTTCTGGCCTGCTTTCTACTCTCTAATTTCGTAATAATTAAGGAATAAATACATTATACTTTTCTTAAGATATCGGTAGTAAACTTCATTATTTATAATACGTTGTATTGCAGAAATTATAATGTGTAAATATATATATATACAGGGTGTACGAAAAGTCCCGGGACGGTTGAATAACTTTCGAAAGAATAAAAATTTCAAAAATCGCCAAAATACGTGATTCGATTTTTCAAACAAGCAATCTTTTGAGAGGGGGTTTCGGCCCCCCAACCTCAAGGGGGGCGGGGGGCACGAGAGGGGCCAAAAATCTTAAATGGCAACATGGTTTGAGTGGGGGCTCATTTGAAAGGTATTTTCGAGACGAATTCAGATCACTGGTCATAGAGGGCGCTGCGATCATTTTTCGGAGAGATACAAGTAAAAGAGCTTTTCAATGTAACGTTCAGAAACGGGTTGACACCCGTTTAAGAATATTGTTTTACACGATTTTAAGTTTTTTAAGTTTTTTAAGAATATTGAATTACACGATTCGGCGACTTCGAAATTTTCATTTTTTCAAACGTTAGTACGTCTAAGATCTGAAAAAGTCAAAAATCTCTGCGAAAAATGATCGCAGCGCCCTCTATGACCAGTGATCTGATTTCATCTCGAAAATACCTTTCAAATGAGCCCCCACTCAAACCATGTTGCCATTTAAGATTTTTGGCCCCCCTCGTGCCCCCCGCCCCCCTTGAGGTTGGGGGGCCGAAACCCCCCCTCAAAAGATAGCTTGTTTGAAAAATCGAATCACGTGTTTCGGCGATTTTTGAAATTTTTATTCTTTCGAAAGTTATTCAACCGTCCCGGGACTTTTCGTACACCCTGTATATATATATGTATGTATACAATTTAAATTCATTGGGGAATAACTATAACATACTTAATATTCGTTTTATATACAATTCTAATATATTTGTTAAAAAGAAAAATGATAAAATTTATAATTTACAATATTAAATCTTATATACCCTAGATTTATTTATAATTTTTAGGAATTAAATCAGTTTATTTACAATTTCCACCTAGTAAATGCACCATAATACCAAAAAATATACATTGTATTATTTGATAAGCGGAAAAGAAGTTTTAATATCTCTATATGAGACTGATAATTATATTTGAATATGGATTTTACATTTAGAAAGGTTTTTTTTTAAGTGTATAATACTAAATATTTAACTGTTCGAGTTTCCCCCCTAAAACTCAAAATAGTCTAGACATTTATAAAATTTCAAGATAATTAAATACACGCGTCCAGGGTACGGTTACCAAATCGCTGCTGAAGAGCACAACTGGTAGCCAAGTGCGAAACGCTTTTTAATGAAATAGATTTTGTTTATTTTGTATTATATGGGGCCTTCTATTCATCTCCTCAATAGCAAAATACATTTGTCTGGTCCTATATGCTCCGTTATTTTCGAGTATCGTCGAGTGCGTTCGAATTTGAACGACGCATTGTTTACATTTAATGTCTACGTTCCCTTTATTTCGACCTAGTAAATGCGCCGTAATATCAAGAAATGTACATTGGATTATTTTTTTTTTTTTAATATTATTTTGCATCAACTTTTGTGAACCCAAATGGGACTAAATCGCGACGGGACCTACAGTTTATGATGGTGGAATCGGAACCACCTGAGCTTTGGCGTTATTAGACACTTCTAAACAAATATAGAGGTGTCCCGATGACAGATTGCAGAGGCCGGGATCGAACCAGGGTTTTCTGATTTCGAAGCCGATACTCTACCAAATGAGCCACCGCCGCTCACATTGGATTATTTGATAAGCGGCAAAGAAGTGTTAATATCTCTATCTGAGACTGATAATTATATACAAAATCAATAAGTTAAAAAACGAAAAATCAAAGCAAGAGACGCCTTATTTCAAATAAAAGATTATAATTTACCATTAAACTCGATTTAAGTTTAATTAAACTACAGCTAAACACAAATATTTTTTTAAAATTTCACTTAAAATATTCGATTTTTTTTAATTTGTATGTTTCCTAAAATACTCGAGTTTGTTACGAAACTGTATTTATTATACTATAAAATATTATTGTTAAATGTTAACATTTACATTAGTGTTAATAATATAATTTTGCTTTGAAACTCGGTGTCGACAAACATTTTTAAACACGCCTACAGACATTATTTGTGTTTACTTTATCACTTCCTTCTTAAAACATGCAGCGCACCCTATTTCCTTGTACCTGCTAATGGCGCCTTCTAATTGGTCACTACTTGCACAACACATTTTAATCTAATCACAGAATGGGTACTGGTAGGGACGGGGGTAAAAGAATGTACCTTACCTGCATATGGTTTGGGAGTTTAAGAATTAGTTTGCTTGCAGCATCCCAACCAACAAGTCTAGTTTCGGTTTCACCTTAATATTTCCAAGTTAGATAAGAGAAGATAAGAGTCAAAGAAGAGAATGCACAGCATTGAAAGGAAGAACTTGAATATGCAGGTAATTTTTAACTGATTATTATATATTATTTGAAAACCAAGATTTTCTATTACTTTTTATGTTGTACAGATGTTCAAAAATGAGATTGTATAATAATTGATTAATTTTAAGAAACAACAGCAGCACGCTTATACGAGAATGGCACCATATCCAAACCCTGCTGCACACGTAACACGGAAAAGGATGTATCCGCAGATATCGAACGGGGCTCCTGCTCTGAACGGAGGAATGCGGTACGCGGGATACGCTAGCATGCTGGAGACGTATTACCAGACGAACTATACCGGTATAGAGCCGAATTTTCAATATCAATTGCAGGCTCAACCCACGGTACAACCGATGATGCAGCCCATGCACCATAACCCTGGCAATATGTTCCCAGTCGCTTCCACTCGGTACGTAACGAATCCGATGACTCGTACGGCATCTCAATTCCATCAATATGGGAATACCCCGGTCGTGCAGAACGACAACGGGGTCTTTCCTACCAATAACCAGTACGTGATGGCAGATGTGGATTCTAATTCGATCTCGTACGCAAACCTCCAGCCAAGTACGGTTTACGTACAAAAGCCAAACATGATGGTGAAAACCCACCAATACCTGCAGGACATGTCGATCGTGAGACCGGCGATTGGCACCAGGATGAGTTACCAACACAGTCACATTCCAGGACATATAAGGCCACCGTTCACGCCAGCATCGAGCATCATCCATTCCGAAGAAAAATTGATCAACGAAGACTTCAAAACAGTCACGTGTCCCAAATTTAGAGGGGATATTGGCCTAGTCACGAACTCTGATGCCGCTGGACAGGAAATATTAGACGAATATGATCTGAGCAATCTGTGTGCGACGTTACATTTTTCAACTCCACTCTGAATGGATGTTAAAAGTACCGATAAATGAGCTCATACGCACACTCGCGCACGAACACGCACACGCACACGCACACGCACACGCACACGCACACGCAAACACCCGCCGGAGTCTTTTGCAACTAACGCAAACGGAACGACTCCTTAATGCCGGAAGCAGATGTTGAACGAAAGTTGAAGACGCTCCGGAAGGAACTAGAGGATCTTGAGGAGTTCATTAGGGAGAAGAAGAATCTCCATAAATAGTTAAAGGACATGGCCAGGAGTACCGTGAGAGCGCTGAAGGAGTACGAAAAGGTACACCGGACCAGAGGTCCAGAGGAGGTGAAACCTTCAGATAATATGGCGACCCAGACGTCCCCCATCTTCAAGAGGGGAGTGGTGCCCTCAGAAGGTAGGCGGGAGTGTAGTTCGCCTGACATAACACCGTTGCCGAAAAAACGAAGAGACGACGGGAGAGGGACTAGCAACTCCCGAACAGTCGAAATCTCCCGATGAGAAATGCGCAGTTGTGGTCAAAAAGGGGAGGCCGTCGAAAAGACAGGACCCGAGGGCTGTTCAAGGATCAGCAGAGCCAACAAAAGAGAAGAACACAGCTCACGTCACGTCTAAGCACACCCGCCCTGATGCCATAAAAATAAGGGCGTCGGAAGACGTCGCGTATACTGAAATCCTTAAGAGGGTGAAAACTACACTAGATTTCGTGGCGCTGGGAGAACGAGTTACGCGTATTAGGCGTACGAGGGCTAGCGAATTGCTACTCGAGTTAGGTAAAACTGGTACAGAAACATCGGTTCTACAGAGAGCAATTAATTGCGTCCAATTTAAATGAAACGGCCACGGTGACAGCGTTGACTCATAGGGAGCACGTTACCGTCATGGACATCGACGAGACCACATTAGCACAGGAGGTAGCAGAGAGCATATGGAATATCATATCACCAGGATGTGTATCACCTGATGACAGTAAGCTCCGGAAGTGGTACAGTGGCACTCAAGCAGCTAAAGTAGTATTACCAGCTGGAGCGGCAAATAAGCTACTCGCGTTGGGTAAACTCCGGATAGGCTGGGTCAACTGTAGGGTCCTGCTTTGTAATTAAATGCTACAGATGCCTGGAGATAGGACACATAGCAAGGAGCTGCAAAAGTACTCTCGACCGCTCGAAGCAGTGCTTTCAGTGCGGCAAGGAGGGTCATAAGTTAGTTTCATGTCCAGCCGTGAACAAGCTATCAGAGAGAATACCACAAAAGGACAATAGCTAAGGTATTACAGCTGAATCTGAACCACTGCCAAGTGGCACAAGACTTGCTGTCCCAGCTCGTTCTGGAAGAAAAGGTGGACATCGCCATCCTCAGTGAGCAGTACAGAGATCTCTGCGAACCAAACTGGGTAAGGGACACCACCAGCACGGCGGCTATCTGGAAGCCTTCTATGTGCAACTCTTCATATATCCAGGAGAATGGCTGTCCCCCTTTCCAGTTTTACGTGGGAGGAAGTAGCAGGTATGCGATTATACAGTTGCTACCTCCCACCCAGCGCTACCATCGACGAGTTTCTGGAATCCCTGGATGCTATCGCCACCAGCGCAAGATTGTCCCAACTGCCAGTGGTTATCGCTGGGGACTTCAACGCATGGGCAGAGGAGTGGGGCAGCGGGAAGAAAAACCACCGCGGCCGAGCGTTGCCGAGGCCTTCGCGACGTTGGAGTTGGAGATCGCTAACACGGGGACTCGGCCCACCTACGTCAAGGGAAGCAAGTCCTCCATAGTCGACCTGACTTTTATCGACCCGAGGTTGATGGGGAATATGCTCGACTGGACGGTTAGCGATCTTTACACGGGCAGTGACCATTTTGCCATAGTGTACCACCTCCGGCGTTCGGCAAAAAGAGGAAAGATTCCCAGGAGCAGACAATGGGCACCATCAACCTTTGATAGTGACGCCTTCCGCTGCTCTCTGGAGGGAGAAATGGTGTCCGGGACATCGGAAGAGAGAGCTCGCAGCCTTATGCGCGCTATAACATCAGCCTGCGATGTCTCAATGTCCGTAAAGGGCAATCCCCGTGGGAGACCACCAGTTTAATGGTGGAATGAGGACATTGCAGCGGCACGCCGGGAGTGCCTGCGAGCGCGCAGGCTGCACCAGAGAGCAAGGAACAAACCGCGGTATCGAGAGCTAGCCGCGGCATACGAAGAGAAGCGGAAGGCTCTTAAGGTTGCCATCAAGGCAACCAAGAGAAGATGCTGGCTGGCCTTCTGCGAGGAGGTGGAGCATGACCCTCGGGGTAGACCGTACAAGACGGTCATGAATAAGATAAGAGCAAGCCCCGGGCCAACAGCACTCCATCTTGTCCGACGTTTCTCGATAGTGTCGTTCGCCATTTGTTTCTTGAACATGGTGCTCGGCCTGCCGGCACCGGACTCATGGATCTCAACGAGTCGACCGTTCCACAGGACATTAGTGAGGCCGAACTGATAAAGGCAGCGAAGAAGATCTCCATCCGGAAAGCTCCCGGTCTGGACGGGATACCCGGCCTGGCCATAAAAGCCGCAGCGTTGAATGCTCCGGACATTTTCAGAAGGACATTCAACGCTTGTCTACAGGAAGGTTGCTTCCCGGCACAGTGGAAAGTACAACGGTTGGTACTCCTTCCGAAGGGAAACAAACCCCCGGAGGAGCCATCCTCGTACCGACCGTTCTGTCTACTGGATATTGTCGGGAAGCTGTTTGAGCGGGTGATATGTGCCAGGTTAGAAGCAGCGATAGATGACGTAGGACTCGCCGACAATCAGTTCGGCTTTAGAAAGGCCCGGTCTACGATCGACGCTATTAGTCGGGTCGTACACACGAATGGCCGACACAGCGATTAGGGGCAGCCGGTGCACCAAGCGGATGTGTGCTATCATCGCCTTAGACATCCGGAATGCGTTCAACTCGGCCAGGTGGGATGTCATTATGCTCTCCCTCCAACAACTTAGGGTACCGCTTTACCTCCGTAGAATAGTCTCCAGCTACCTGACAGACCGTACCCTGCTGTATAACACCGACACTGGTACGCACTCATACAAGATCACAGGGGGCGTACCGCAGGGCTCGGTTCTGGGACCGCTGCTCTGGAACGTCGTTTACAACGACCTTCTGAAGCAGCATCTTCCAGACTGGGTGTCGATGGTGGCATTCGCCGACGATGTGGTGCTTGTCGTCGTTGCGAAAAACATCGAAGATTTGGAATACCTGGAAGACAATGCTATAGAGGTGGTAGGTAGCTGGTTGTCCCGCCATGGCCTGAGTTTAGCGGCAAAGAAGACGGAGGCTGTGGTTATCGCCCGCACGAAGCAGCGGGTATATGCTACCTTCACCGTCGACGAGAAGAAGATCCAGTAGTAAAGGCGATCAAATATCTCGGGGTTACTATTGATGCGCGGCTGTCGTTCAAAGAACACCTTCTGAACGCAGGCCTGAAGGCATCCAACGTGGCTCGAGCGCTAGCGGGCATCATGCCCAACATTGGGGGTCCGAAGCAACCGTGACGGATCCTCCTTTCAACGGTGGTTCGCTCCGTATGGACTGATGCCCTGAGTAAGCATACTACTTATGGAGCCACATGTCGGCAGACTTGCCGAACAGTCGCGCTTCGAGTGGCCCGTGCCTACCGAACTGTGTCGGCGCCCGCTCTGTCGGTCATTGCCGGAATTCCGCCAATCGACCTACTAGCAGACAAGAGAGCGGAGACGTACTTGGAGACCCAGCTTCCGAAGACGAATACCTCCAGGACGTGGCCATCCACGGCAATTGGTCGAGGCAGACCAGAGAAGAGTGGCAACGGAGATGGGATTCAGCCAGAGAGGTCGCTACACCTATCGCGTCATCCCGAACGTGACCGAGTGGACAGGTAGGAGGCTGCTTCCGCAGCTACATCAAATCCGCGTGTACCAAAGCGCGGAGTGTCCGGAATGTCCTGGAGTCGACGACGACGTAGAGCATGCTCTCTTCCATTGTCCACGGTTCAGGGAAGAGCAGGAGCGGTTTCAAGCAATGTGGGAAGGGCCCTTGACACCCGAGGGCATGGGACGCTGCCTGCTCTGGTCACAGGCGGGCTGGAATGTGGTAGTGACCCTTGCGACGTCCATCATCGAGAGGCTGAATTCCATCAGGAAGAGCCAAGAAAGAAGTGGAGACAACAACAGCGGCGGAGGAAGAAGAGACGCAACAGCGGCAGCGAGTAATAGAGGAGTGCCTGTGAGGCAGGACTGGCCCCCGCGAAGTAATACTTTACGGTGGTTTCCGCGGGGGGAAAGAACAAGTCGATAGAGGGAGGGTTTTAGTCGGTAGGTGCCCCGGGGAGTCTATTCTACCCGTGGTGAATCCGACACTACCCAGTCAACCGGGTGTCTATGAAGATTTCCCCTCCTCACAAGGGAAAAAAAACGCACACGCACACACACACACTCGTGTGCTGTTTTTGGATCACCCATCAAGCGCCTTCCCAGGTGGCAGATAGGGGAATGCTCGCCAAATATGGAGGGTACCGGGGAAATAAAATACCCGAGGCGGACCAAAACCAGTTGAAGGCGATTGAATTGCAGTGGTAGTAACTGTTAAGTTTGATTGTCATGCATAAGTGCTTGGTTAGAGGTTAGAATAATATAATAAGGAGACTATAGATTGCGATGGTCCCCATCAGGCAAGCACAACCACGATTCATGATAGATTATCTGTAATTCGTAAAATATGGTATCTGCAGTATGTATTGACATTTGGTTCTTGGTTTGTCATTAATTATATTAACTCCCCACTCCCCATTTATCGCTGTTAAATTACGCGTAAGTGGGGATGAACCAATCTGCTTGATTGCGCCAGTGTCGTCTACACTGTTTAGTAATAAATATATTCCGCGTGGTCTATAATAAAGTATTGCTATTTTACTTAAACACGCTTCTTACGGCCATACAATTTTCCATTTGCCAACAAAATATTTCCACTTTTTGGTCTCGATAAGAATACACTTAATTTAACAGCGATAAATGGAGAGTGGGGAGTGACGACGACGACGTTAAAACAATTTTCCATTTGCCAACAAAATATTTACAAATTAATGAATGACGATGACATGCAGCCAAAGAACATTCCTGAACTTTCTGGTATAAGATGGTTAACAAGGGCGTATGGGTCGAATGGTTCGAAGCCCCCCCCCCCCAGTTAATAATAGACATATTTTATGCAACTGAATTTTATGTTTTCATCAAAGGAATTAATTCAAAATGAAAAACATTCAATGAATGTAAAAAAAAGAACATAATCCTGCATTTTGGGAAAGTTTGATATTCATTGAACATACTTGTTTAATAACTTGCAAATTTGATTGAAAATATTTCATGAATAAGTTTTAAATACTATTAGATAGTGCAAATATTATTAAGTGCAAGAGAAGTTGAAGTCGAAATCGTTTTCGGTTTTTTGGTGGGTGGTTCCTCTCATTCATTCCCGTCATCACTTTGTTTTGAAGTGGATAACGTTTTCAATGGAATCGGTTATTTGCTTACAAATTACGCTTTTATTGTTTATGGAATCTGTAATGCTAGTGTGAAATGTGGGAGGGGCTATTTACGACAGGTCGGTTTGTTGTCTTCTTACGACTTGATTTTAACTGCGTGTGATTGTAATCGATCGGAATGAAAACAATGAATCGCTTTCGCGGAAATCACGCACAGTTACTCTTTTATTGAATCCTTCAGTTTACATATAGCATGAAAAAAAGTTACTTTTGCGCATTACTCTTGCGCACACTATGAAAAAAAGTTACTTTTGCGTATAGTATGAAAAAAAGAATTACTTTACGTACGGACATCGATGAATAGTATATTACTCAACGAGGGAGGTAAAATAAAGAATGTCTCAGACTGCATGTAATTTTTAAGCGAGGTGAAGCCGAGGGTGAAAAACATGTAGTCTGAGGCATTCTTTTTTAATTCCCGAGGGAAGTATACGATTTTTCTTCATGACTGGGAGGAAAACAAGTAACTTTCCTCCCGCTTGCGGGAGGAAACTTGCTGCTTTCGTCCCAGTGTGATGAAAAAACAATTTTAAACGAATGTCTTGCGTTGAAATTTCATTTTCAGATATCTCCCCCAAAGAGTGGTACATTTCTAAACGATTGTACAAAATGTACACTCAGGAAAGTAATACGATTGTGTTTATTTAATATTTCTTTTGCTAATTTTAAATAAAGTCACTTCAGTAAATAAAGGTTTTCAATCGAATTCAGTTGATCCACTGAAATTATTTAATGATTTAAAAGTTTAGTCCCTTTTACAAAACATAATTGTACCGCAGCAGTTAGAAAAGGTCGGCAAACAAAAGGGCCTAGCCGGTTAAGCATGTCAAAATTGCCCCATCTCGTTTTAGATTGAAAAAATTACAGTATGTTTGCCATCCCAAATGTGAATTTTCCTACAAGTTTTAAACTCCTATCTGTTTCACTGGATGCACAACGGTAAAAATTGTGTTTTTCGGTTTTTATTTTTTTTCTCAAAAACTACGTAACTTAGAAATTTACAAAAAATTACAAAAATAGTACTTACTAAAACAAACACAAAAAAAAATTTTCATTATTTAGTAACGTATACACAATGAGAAAAAAAATATTAAAGTTTTCGAAATTCAATTTCACCAGCTAAATTTGGACCTGCCATCGCTATTTTTTTCTAAAAAATGTATGTATATAATGTGCATTTTGTCTAATTTTTTCGAATTTTTATATTTGGTGCGACTACGTCAAAATCATAAAAAACTTGATTTTTCCGTAAAACCCATAATTCGATATATTCGACAGAAGGCTTTATTCGGGTATTTGTTGGCTATTCGATTATTTATCACTTTAAAACGTTTTTCGGGTTCCATGCAATTTAATAAAAAAGGAAAAATGAATAATGAATTTATTTAATTCCTTATTAATTGGTGCTTTAATTAAGAAAAAGTATCTACATAATTTTTAATTTTCATGAAACTATAATCGGATAACAAAGTGGTTTATATAAATTATAAAGACATATTACAGTAGAGTCCCGCTTTAGTGGCGTCCCGCCTTAGTGGCGCGACGAAGTCCCGCGTTAGTGGCGCTTCTCAGAATCTCTTCATCCCCACTATGTCGCCGGCCGTTTCAGGGGCTTGGCTAATAAGCGACGGAACAGGGAGTTTGGGAGTGTCTGTCGTCACGAACGTCACGTGATGGCAGCCTGATGGGGGAAGCGATGTTTCCCCTATTTGCGCCACTAACGCGGGACTTGAGGGGAGTGCTCGGAACGGACCGCGACACTAAAGCGGGACTCTACTGTAGTTCTGAAATAAATGTTTGTAGATTTCAATAACTGTTTTTAAATACTGAACATTTTATTTAAATAATCAAACATATTTATAAAATATTATCAAACATATTCCGACAGATTTTTTAGTAATTGAAGAAATTATTGTGTTATTAGGTACCTCGTATTAATAATTCACAAATAAATTATCTTTACACAGTCAGAAAGTAATATTAACAGTTTTCTAATGCAGAAGATATTTGCTTAGATTATTATTAATTATTGAATTATAAGCAAAATTAAGTACATATTTGAATCAATATTATGTGCACAAAATATTCGGCCTATATAAATGTAAAATATTTATGAAAGTAGGTTTAGTGAAAAACTATTTAATGCTTTGTTCTCAGAACTACACAAAACAGCAACGAGGTACACACCTAGAGCAAGCCCCCCCCCCCCCCCCCCTATATGTACAAATAAATCAGCAAAATCGGGTAATAAAAAAAAATTCTTCGACACAGCTTGAAAAATTATATGCGATCTAATGCACACAATATAAAGTAATGCAGCACTATACGATTTTAAAATAACTAACCTATGTAATTGTTTACTTTAATTTGTTTTCACGAACTGACCTTCGTAAAATAGTGTTAACAATCTTGAAATGTCTCAACTTCGTTTTACATCGGTAAAACGTGGATGTCTCGAAGATATTGTTGATAAACTATTATGAAAAAGGCATGCCATAGTCCATTATAATATTTATATTCAAAAAATCAAAACGATACAAATAACTTCAAAGATTAGGTACTTACAAATATGCGAAAAGAAATACTTAATTATGATACACTTCTAAACGGTCATTAAACGTAGATGTTCTATTCACATTCTAAATATGAGAATCACTTATCTCATTGGCGATGATTTCACAACTTATGCATAAATCAAGAGGCTTAAGACTTCACCTGTCTTTAGACAGAACATAATCAAATGCATTGTTATGATATGCGTTAGGTTAGGTAAGAATGGCTCATGGTGCGCGCCATCTCTTGGGTTATCCTTCAAACTGTGCGGTGGCTCAAAGCGATTTGCTAAATGTATGATAAATAACGCGCATCTGTTATTACTTAAAAGAGATTATTGATCGTTTCGGAATCAATAAAACTGTTTCTAATATCGAAAACAGTGTTTTAAGAGGTGGGAAATTGTAAAATATTCATCAAAAAGTTATCAAAATCTTTGACGGTTGAGTCCATGTTACACTATACATCCCAGTAATCGGAAATGGATTCAAAAGTGAAAGTACGCATTAAAATGGATTGAAAAGGATTCGAAAATACCAAAATTGAAATTATTTTAATCCTTTTGAATCCATTTTAATGCGTACTTTTACTTTTGAATCCATTTCCGATTACTGGGATGTCTTGTCTTGTGTTTTAACATTGGAACTAATTGATAAGTGTAGTTTAAATCAATTTTCATATTTTGCAGACATCTCCTGAATAGAGTAATAAAATGAATATCTACTTTGAGCCGAATCACACTTATGAATTTTTGCCTGTATTTTACTGTGACATATAATTCCAAATCATCACTATATACAATGAGTAAGATAAAAAATTATTAAAAATTCTTCTGTTTCTCTAAATAAACTATAAGGAACACAAATACATTTTGAATAAAATGAGCCACGT
This sequence comes from Trichopria drosophilae, assembly GCA_030407085.1. Classification (NCBI taxonomy): domain Eukaryota; kingdom Metazoa; phylum Arthropoda; class Insecta; order Hymenoptera; family Diapriidae; genus Trichopria; species Trichopria drosophilae. Next base: position 82,590,457 of record CM059586.1, read on the forward strand.
ATAAATTATACGTCTTATTAACAAAAGAATATTTTGTTATATAATCAAACACAATAATTGATAAATAATTAATAATATTATATCATGAAACTACATTTACGCACATGTTTCATACGATATTTTATGTCACTTGAGTGCGTAAAATGCGACCGAAAAATGTCAAAATTTTGCTTCGTTTGGTCAATGTTGCAACGTACTGGTTCCAGATTTCAGGAGGATACCTAGGAGGTGCTGCTCTTCTGCGTCCTCTTGCAGTAACCCCAACTACATATGTTTTCTCAAAATATTCGAAAAAATCATCCATACAGTCAGGGGCTGCATTTTTTCAGATGTCCAAAAACTGTCACAACATCACTTACAGGGATGCATGCAAGTGCTGCTGTCATGTGCGTATAGTCTTTGACTTCCGCGTTATCAGGATCATTGTATGCAATTTGCAATCCTAATTCCTGAATTTTTCGGTATAGCGATTGACTGAGATAAAAAAAACAAACACTTACATGCACTCCTGGAAAAGTGTCGTTAGCTGCGTTTATTATGGCCATTTCGAAGTCAGTCATCACAGTTGTCGGTTGAATATGGCCTATACCGTATCCTGCAGCAGCTGAAACTATAGCATTAAGAGCGGCTCTATACTGCACTGTTTCTTTGGATGATAACAGACAGTAAGCATACGGTAAAGCTACAGTTTGGGAATCTGGATCATCTGGATTCTGTGAAGCTGTACCAAGAACAGTGAAAACTTGCGTAAATATAGATGGAGCAACTTTGAAAGTCCCATCCAAATACCACACCGGACTTCTGCTCAATAGCTCTATATTCCTTTTTGAGGCGAAAACTAGAACCCTTCCATCCTCAATATGATCTTCCGCATTGCTTTCCGAATCATATATTAAAAATCTGTCGCGAGTGACTGTAACTTTAAACTCATCCGGAAGTTCAGTTCAGTTATGTTAATGACACATAACATTCATTTTTTCGGGGGATTCACATTAAAATCATTTTTCGGGGATTCGGCTTCGGGGAGTTGGTCATCGGGGAAATTGCATTCGGGGGAATGTCCATTCGGGGAATGGTATTCGGGGAAACGGTAGGGAATCGTGTAAAATAGCATTTTAAGCATCGAATGGCATAAAGACATGTATTTTCAACATAATTAAATAAAGAAATGAGTAAATTGTCGAAATAGCCTATTCCTTACTGATTTTAATGTATTCCTTACGCTTTTCGCGGAACATATGGCGTCTTTTAAATATTAGCGCGCTAACGAAATGTTAGAACTTGTACTCGTATCTTTTATTTGTAATTCTGTGTTTCTGTTTGTATAACTTATGTACCCGACCTCCTAGTGGTCCTTGGGATTCCGAGGTCATTATGGGATGATAATAAATAAATAAATAAATAAATAAATCCGATTCACATATGACTGATTTATAATTATTTCATAATTTCAGACAATTATTATAATGCATACATTATTATCTTCCTTGCAAACACAAAAGTAACAGTTATGTAACAACTATGTAACATTTATGTAATAACGTAACCATTACGTAAATATTACGTAACTGTTACTTTCCTTGTTTAAAGGGTTGTCTCTCAATTTCATTTTTGCCATTGCCGCATGAATTTATTAGATTTCATGATTAAAGTTTACATAAACTCTTTTTTTCATCATATTTATTTATTTATTTATTTAATGTTCTATGAAGATTACACATTAATTTTGTAGATGCTTTTTTAACATTACCTATTCCATGCATGACTGTTACGGTTAGTGTAGATGGTAATGCATAAAATACGTAATTTTGAATATTCGAGGTTCATTAGCAGACAAAAATAATTGATCTCAATACTTTTTTTAAATAAAATAAACAATTAATAAAGAATCAGACAGATTCATTATTCATTTTTCCTGCTTTATTGAATTGCACGGAAACAGACATCAGTTGTAATGTGATAAACAATTGAACAGCCAACAAATACCCGAATAAAGTTTTCTGACTTCTGTCGAATATATCGAATTATGGGTGTTTTTTACGGAAAAATAAAGTTTTTATGATTTTCACGTAGTCGTACCAAATATAAAAATTCGAAAAAATTTGACAAAATGCACATTATATAGATACATTTTTTAGAAAAAACAGCGATGGCAGGTCCACATTTAGCTGGTGAAATTGAATTTTGAAAACTTAAATATTTTTTTTCTCATTGTGTATACGTTATTAAATAATGAAAAATTTTTTTTATGTTTGTTTTGGTAAGTACTATTTTTGTAATTTTTTGTAAATTTCTATGTTACGTACTTTTTGAGAAAAAAAAATAAAAACCGAAAAACACAATTTTTACCGTTGTGCGTCCAGTTAAACAGATAGGAGTTTGAAACTTGCAGGAAAATTCACATTTGGGATGGCAAACGTACTGTAATTTTTTCAATCTAAAACGAGCTGGGCAATTTTGACATGCTTAACCGGCTAGGCCCCTTGGAAAACTTTAATTTCGCAAATTATATTATGGCAATAGATTGCGTGCAATTTGGTTATGATTTTCATACGTCTATAATTAGAGGTACACGTACTTGACAAAGTCATGAATATCAAACGACGGTCCAAGAAATTCTTTATGTAATTATGACGAAAGGTGCAAATGCGTTTGCCAGAAAACGTAAACAGTTTAAAAACAAATTAGCAACTTTTCACCACAATTAGTAACCGGTCAGACGAAACCTGACTTGATCTGGTCGCAAATATTAAAAGTATCGGCTGTGATGTTGATGAAACTATATCAAAATGGAATCTTTTCCATACAATAAATATAATTTATTCTTCCCCAGCAAAGTATTATATTCAAATAAAAAAGTAGTTCTAGCATTAATGAGTTTCCTTTTTCTAATATGCAAGCGTCTAACATGCTTTCTATATTCGTTAATATAATTAATGACAAACCAAGTACCAAATGTCAATACATACTGCAGATACCATATTTTACGAATTAGAGATAATCTATCATGAATCGTGGTTGTGCTTGCCTGATGGGGAACATCGCAATCTATACTCTCCTTATTATATTATTCTAACCTCTAACCAAGCACTTATGCATGACAATCAAACTTAACAGTTACTGCCACTGCATCCAATCGTCTTCAACTGATTTTGGTCCGCCCCGGGTATTTTATTTCCCCGGTACCCTCCATATTTGGCGAGCATTCCCCTATCTGCCACCTGGGAAGGCGCTTGATGGGTGATCCAAAAACACCACACGAGTGTGTGTGTGTGCTTGCGTGCGTGCGTGCGTGCGTTTGCGTGCGTGCGTGTGTGTGCGCGCGGCTGCGTGTGCGTTCGCGGGTGTGCGTGTGAGCTCATTTATCGGTACTTTCAACATACTATAATTAAAATTTTTGATGACACGGTCGAGAAATTCAAACTTAAAAAAAAAAGAAAATTACCTTCCCTTTTGCATATTTTCAACTGAATGCAGCAAATTCGCAAATTTGATGGTACTCTTCAGGAATTTTAACTCGTTATGAAAAAATCTTTCATTTTTGTGAAAATATTTTGCAGCGACTACAGTAATGAATCGATTTTTCATCCTTCAAATCAATGCGAATGACATCATAATGCTTACGATCTCTAAAAGCACCGCGTTCATAAGATTATTTATATATGAATCGACGCGACGGTACGCAAGTATAACAAATGAGAAAAAATTGACTTTTAATAAAAATTATCAGTGCATATACCTGAAGATTTATGACTTATTGTTAGTACCTGCAAAGATTTGTAATTTTGCTAAGTATAGTTCCAGCCAAAAGTTTGTTACTTGGAGAGGGAAACTTAATTTGTGCGATTTAAATTAACGTACGTGTTTTAAAAAATGTCCCGTTATATAAACTCTTTTTCAGTAACAAAATATGATGTAGCCGTGGTATAAGTGCCGCATTGAATTTTGGGCACTGGTCACTCATTGCATTGGTCTTTGATGATATACGCATATATGAACAGCTGACAGCAATCTAGATCGTACCAGGAATTATCAGAAGATGTTAAACACAAGATTTTAAAAATGACAATCATAAAATCTTGTAGAGAGTCCAATGCCTAATCCGTCAGCTGTTACAGAAGAGCAAAGTCTGTGCGTTCTGTGGTTGCGATTGCGACGGTTAGAATCCTAACCTACAACAATAACACTGCACGATAGCGAGCCGCTTTAAAAACACTTGATGATTGGTACAGTGTATTATTTGAAATTCCTTTGAACTGTTCTGTACTTATGCTACGAGGCTGATTACAGAGTTTTGTTGTGTTATCGTTGTAGGTTAGGACTTTTTGATGATTAAAGTTTTAAAAACTTCCCATATTCCTTACCTTCACTTCACCGAAAACTATTTTTTGTTATTTCTGGTAGGTAGAGTGTTAAAAAGTTTACTGTGAGCAGTTTTTTATAAATGACATGAAGACTGAAACTGTTCTCAAATGGTGAATTAATTAATTTTATTCACTGAGACTCAACGTAAAACCATACTTTGCCACGCGGACTAGTTTTCATTCCTGATTTTATATTTAGACTTGAACAAAAAACTATTTTCACAAAACTCTATTCACCGGTACCTGAAATCAGCAAAAAACTTTACCACAAAGTAAACGACAGATACAAAATATCAAACCAGAACAGAATTTGGAAAAACTGAATTTCTCTTCGAGTCTAAAAATAAAATCAATAATAAAAGCCAGTACGCAGAGGCAATTTTAGTTTTACATTGAGTTTTGGTTGATAAATTTGATTAATTCAGCATGCGAGAAAAGTTTCACAGTCATCATACGATTTAAGTTTTAAAATCTCTCCGATGATTTCCAGTTTAATTACATTTACACTGTGGAAAAGTTGTTTTTGTTATTTTATGTACCGCTGAAAAGAGTTTAATGAAAGTAAGTTTTTTATTCGAGTCTAAATATAATGTCTCTACTCAAAGCCGATCCGCGTGGTCAATTTTGGTCTAACATTGAGTCTCGGTTATTAAATTTGAGTAATTCTCCATTCCAGAGTCATTTCACTGCCTTCATATAATTAAAGTTATCAAGATTGATCAACTTTACTTCATAAAAAAGTTTTTTTTTTGTGATTTCAGGTATTGCTGAAAAGAGTTTAATGAAAGTAGTTTTTTACAAATCACATGAACACGATAAAACTTTTCTCGAATGATGAATTAATTAAATTTATTCACCGAGTCTCAACGTTAAATTAAAATTGAACAAGCAGACCAGCTTTTGTTACTGATTTTATATTTAGACTCCAATTATAAATTATTTTTATGAAACTCTATTTAGCAGTATCTGAAATCATCAAAAACTTTTGTATGAAGTAAATGTTATCAATCTGGGAATCAAGAAGTTTTTACAACTTCAATCATATGTAGACAATGAAATTATTCTGATAGGTATAAATAATGAAATTTATTGACCGAGACTGTTTGCAAGACCAGAATTTCCCATGCGGATGGCTTGTACCTAAAACAACCAAAAAACTTTTCTATAATGTAAATATATACATGATCAATTTTATCATGGCATTAGTTATTAAAGGTATTAAAGGCATTAGGGCAATTCAATTTATTCAATTATATACTTACATATTATTGAATAATGTAATTATATTTATGAATAAACAAATCTGCTATCTTGTCACCTAATTTGTGACAGAATCTCTGCCCAGTAGTGTATGCATATCACCTGTCAATCGTGCATAACGTCATATTTGCTCATATATTTACACTAACACCGCTATGTATCTCGTCTGGTCAGCGATGCTACGTAGCACACTGGCTAATGTTGTATGTTTACCATCTACGATTGTATAGGGTAACATACAAAAGTTAACATCTGCATATATAGGTCTGGGTACCATCTCAGATTGTAAAAAGCAGATAGTAGATGTTACCCAATAACATAATGATGGTATCACATAACATCTTTACTTTTACCATCGATCTTTTAGCATCCATTTCTCTCAGTGTAGATGTAAAAGGTTTTCACCTGTACAGTAACTTGAAATTTGTTAAGAATAAGTAAATGTGAAAATTCAAATTCTTAATTTTTGTCGATGACTACGTACTTGAATCATGAAAGATTACTATTCCCTTTATATTTACTACATACAGAATTACACTGTAAGAAATTTCCTTACAAAATTTAATGATTGTAATTAATTGTTTAAGGAAGTTCTGGATACAGATGGTAATGAAATGAAAGTAATTATGTTAATGAAATTAAATTTCCGGATTCTTAAATTTGATTTCTAACCCAACATGAAAGTTTATTAAAAAAAAAATCATGCATATCTTCATAAAATATTATAATAGAAAATGAAAAACTATTCTTGACATTTCTGAAGTAACTTGTATGAAGCATTTTTACTTTTAGGAAACTGTTAGGGGAAAATTAAGTATAGTCAGGAATATGTGGTCGAAAGAAGGTTCAAAACTTAAAATCATCTGTCGATGAAAAAACTCTCACTGATGGAAGGCTTTGAACTTAAAATCTACCATCGATAGTAAAAATTTTATCGAAGGAAAGTTTTAGATCTAAAATCTTGTTTCGTTGTTGAAATTCTTATCGAAATGGATTTTAGATCTAAAATCTTATTTCGTTGTTGAAATTCTTATGGAAAAGAGGTTATAGATCTAAAATCTTGTGTATCCTTGGTAAAATTCTGATCAAATGGAGGTTTTTTGATCTAAAATCTTGTTTCGTTGTTGAAATTCTTATCGAAAAGGGGTTTTAGATCTAAAATCTTGTTTCGTTGTTGAAATTCTTATCGAAAAGGGGTTTAGATCTAAAATCTTGTTTCGGTGTTGAAATTCTTATCAAAAAGGGGTTATAGATCTAAATTGTTGTGTTGTTGGTCAAATTCTTTAGCAATGTTTTACAATTTGAATAAAACATAAGCAACTATTACTTTCAAAGTTTTGAATTGAATTTTCGAAAAATCTCACTGTCATTCTTTTAAGTGATTAATTTTTTAAAACTGTTACTTCATAAACTTGAAATTAGTAACATACGTTAATCATATTCATGTAATATAGGAAGGATTATGAATACGAATATGTAGGAGAATTTAATAACATTCAAATTTTGTGAAAATTTTCACTATCACATTAAATTTACACTGTACTCCACGGCATGAAGCAGCATATGTACCGCATAATGGCGTGTTGCCGCGTTTTTCGTTCCGCCATACACTGCGCGCGTTTAGGGTAGCTGCTACCCTAAACTCGTCAACCTGCGGTGCGATAGTGGGGCCCCGTTGCATTATGGAGACGTACAGTATTGCTCATTCATTTAGGGTAGTTGGTGGCACTGACAGAACAGGGGCTACGCCAAACTTCTCTCAGTGTATAAATAAGAAAAAACTTTGTTGTATACGTATATATTGTTATTGCTATTTTTGTTGTAACGTATTGCAGTAAAGAACTGCTATTATAATATCTCTTTGAATAATAAATGAAACAGTTTTAGATAATGAAATTTTATATTTGCCATAACTGCACCACATTCTATTGCTTGAGAAATAAATAAACAGAAAGATTGTCTGATAAGATCCACTATTGTCAGGTATAAACTTATACAAATGAATAAATAACATTTATTTTTTCAGTCAAAGCATCGAATTATCATGATAATATAACGAAGCAATTTGTTTATCTTTTCTTGACTTACATTCTAAAGTTCCCTCCGCTGGTTTTGACAGCTGCTGCATAATTGTTCGAGTTCCTTCAACAACCCATGTGCGAATTAACGTTGGCACCCGTAGTCAAACAGTTGGTTGAGGGTTGGCCGAGCTACCTTTTCCCATAGTCGGCTCCCAGAGTATCACCAACTTGCAGCCGCGGTCAGCACAACTTTGGAGCGTATATACCCCGACGATCGGGCAAACTCATAAAAATCGTTCGCAACACAGTAAAGCCGATTATTGGTCCCACTTTGGTCCATATTCGACTTGTTGGTCGGTTAATATATACAAATAGATGTAATTATACAATTCAGAATTATTAACCCCACTTTTCCCCTCAACTGTCCCTACTATTGGGCCTTTTATGGTAATTTATTTTTATGCGAGTACCACCGACTCTTGGCCCAGTTCTGTCCCCAGACTTACCCGACCGTCAGTTTCATTTTATAAAAACGGATTACAGGTTAGTTGCACCAAATGTTGGATGCACGTTGTTTCCCAAAGTTGGTCCAACCGTGGCAACCAAGGTAGTGCCAACCATAGAAAATAAAGTTGGTCAAATGAAATTTGGGATAAACTTCCGAAAACGCCCCCCAACCGATTTTAATGGACATTGGTATACTTACGTATTTCGGGGTGCTGATTACGAAAATGATAATGAAAATTGGCGCAAATTTTATTTTCGTGGTGAAAACCTTAAAAACCACCATAATTTATGGTTTTTTGCAATTATCTTATAAAATTCTCAAAATTTCGAAAAATTCTTTTTTTTTTCGTTAAAAATAAAAGTAGTAGATTTGATCAAAATACACATTTTATGTTGTATAAATATTCCCGCCAAAATCGATAGTTTTTGAGAAAAATCGAAAAAACGATAAAACACCATGAAAAGGATCAATTATAACATGAATTCCACGTAGTGATACGAATATGCATTTATGCATTATTAGGGATATGGAGAGTTCTGACTGGTTAGGTTAGGTTATTTTTAGGGCACCCATATACATCCATATCCCTAATAATGCATAAAAGCATATTCGTATCACTACGTGGAATTCATGTTATAATTGATCCTTTTCATGGTGTTTTATAAAACTATCGATTTTGGCGGGAAAATGCATACAACATAAAATGTGTATTTCGATTAAATCTACAACTTTTATTAAAAGAATTTTTCGAAATTTTGAGAATTTTATGAGATAATTGCAAAAAACCATAAATTATGGTGGTTTTTTAAAGTTTTCACCATGAAAATAAAATTTGCGCCAATTTTCATTATCATTTTCATAATCAGCACCCCGAAATACGTAAGTATACCAATGTACATTAAAATCGGTTGGGGGGCGTTTTCGGAAGTACACCCGAAATTTGTGGTTATCATTTTTTTGGTTAGGCCAATTACGGTTATCAAGGCCGGACCAATGAAGCCGTAGGCGGCCCAACTCCGCGCCAACCGAAAATTCGCACATGGGAACCGCAGGAGAGTCAGATAACGCATAAATACAATGAAGATATGATCCAAGTTTAGTAACCTAAATTTTCCGTTGAAATTATAGACGAAAAACGATGTAGAAATAACTATTAGGACTATCACTTTAACATAACTATTAGGTCAACATTTATGTTTATACACTTAACACGCTTGCTTTATCTACAAAATAAATGATGCTGTTATTAATCTCTTTGCTAATTGTGTTCATTATTGGGATCTGACATCCGAAGTTGTTGCCAACAAGTTTACGAACTTCCAACCATTATAGTAGCCGATGGCCCGATCGCCTTTCTCGGCATCTACTGTTAGAAAATGGTACATTACGATACCAGTGCGCAAAATAGGTATTTCCTACACAAGCGAAGTTTGTCACCCGAGCCAAGCCAGCAGCGCATGAGTATCGTATACTATCTCGCGTAAAAATAAAAAATAATTTAGAAGATCTCAAAAAGATCTTTCTTAAAAATGTCACTATTTAAGATGTATTTGATAACTTTTTAAGATTTCAAACTATAGTTTATCAAAATCTATTTGTGATCTTTATAAGATCTTTAAGAAAAATTTGTACTATTTTTTGAGATCTTTTTAAGACTTTCTTTTCACAGCATGATTTTACGAAAACATAATTTTATTAATCTTATCGAGATCTTTTTGAGATCTTTTCAAGATCTTTTTTTTATATTTTTCGGATATGAAAAAAAAATATTTGTAATAAAATGCTGAATTCTCTTATTTTTTTGCCAAAATTGATTATCAAAGATGATTTCTAAGGTGACTACCCAGTTTACTTGCTTTCTGGTCTGCTTTCTACTCTCTAATTTCCTAATAATTAAGGAATAAATACATTATATACTTTTCTTAAAATATTGGTAGTAAACTTCATTATTTGATTTTTATCATTGCATCGAAAAACAACTCTGGAAATCTCTCGTCTTTGATTTGTGTTGTAAATATTGAATATTCGTAATATGAAACTTTCTGTCTTCATCACATGAATCGCTTGTATTAACGGCTACTGTGTGTTTATTTCTCTTCTTCGACTCGTTGTAGATATTGACCCCATATTAGAAAGTGAAGTTTTAGAAATCAGACCGAAAAGTAAGTAGAAAAAGGTAATTACTTTAAAATTCCTCTTCAATAGTTAATTTTGGTGAAAAATAAGAGAATTCAGCATTTTATTACAAATATTTTTGTTCATATCCGAAAAAGATAAAACAAGATCTCAAAAGGCTCTCGATAAGATTAAAAAAATTATGTTTTCGTAAAATCATGCTGTGAAAAGAAAGTCTTAAAAAGATCTCAAAAAACTAGTACAAATTTTTCTTAAAGATCTCATAAAGATCTAAAAAAGATTTTGATAAACTAGTAGTGTGAAAGTCTTAAAAAGCTCTCAAATACATCTTGAATAGTGACATTCTTAAGAAAGATCTTTTTGAGATCTTCTAACGTCTTTTTTATTTTTACGCGGGATTTTTCCTTTCAAGTGCGCAAAGTTCGAGACCTATATACTACATTCAAAGCGGTGAGAGTTCAACTTTACATACTGCTCCTATCTAAACGCATGTTAAATTACGGTGCGTAAAGTTGACCTTACTACAAAATTGGCATATTACATTTTTCAACATCAATTTTGGTAAAGTTATACCTACATTTTTTAGAAAGAATATACAACCGTGTAGAGAATATTTCAGGATACATTAAAATAAATAATTGACGGAGTCTTTTTTTGTTCTGAAATTATAAGTTTTTAAAGATCGCAACTCTCAGATTCCGTCATGCGCTGTGTCACGCGACGGCGAATGGTTCGACGGGCGCACAGAATGGCATTATAGAAAAAATTCACTTTACTTGAATGCAATTCTTAATCGAATTGAATAAATCTTTCATAAAAATACTCGTGCAACTGTCAGCAATAAGGAGGTATTGCAGAGCATCGTATCAGACGACTTTGAAAATGGCGGTCATACTCTCAAAAAAAAGTGTCAAAAGTGGAGGAAATTTTGTTTGTTTTTTTTTTACGGAAAATGGTATATAATAGTTTTTTAGGTCGCCCATAACGAATTCGAAGCCATATTTAGAAAATTCAAAATTATATTACATTATATACATCTATTTTATTAGTCATAAAAGTATCGTACGGAATATGTACAGTTTTATTACATGAAAGAAAATAATTTAATAGATATTTTATGAGCATATAATCATGAAAGTTTTGAATTGAAATTTTATGGAAATTACATAAAAATCTCATCACAATCAGGTCAATTTTCATACAAATCGCAAATATTATAGAATAGTGTTTCCGTAACATAGGGCGAATACTGTACAACATTTATATGAAAATTACAAGGTACATGTTTCAAATTCTCATGTGATTCTCATGAGAATCCTACCTAAAATTTTTCGCAGGGGCCCCTCTTGTTTGAACAGTGTCGAACCGACATTTCCCCTCCGACCCCGTTGATTTGAATGTTTACAGTTGTTCCCACTCCTCGCGCAATACCCGCCTGGCGTGAATAGCGCACGCGCATTGGGATTTGTATCCGCGTAAGAGCGAGTAGTTGGGGTAAGGGGAAGTAGAAATCGTTCAAATAAACGAGGTTATTTGTTCAAATAGACGGGGTGTTTAAGTAAGAAGGGTTTTACTGTATAAGGAATATAACGAAATCTCATGTGCGATTTTAATTTACCGCTGTGCGCGATCCGCTATACGAAGCGAGAAAAGCGAAATGGGAGGGAGTAACAGTACGAGGAGTATGGGGCCTCCAGACGATACTAGCGTCAATGAGCGGATTAGTACATTGGCTTCGATAAGTGTAAACGATTGGTGGAAGGGCTTTTAAATAAAATGCGCGATTTGATCGGCCGAAAGAAAATATAAACTATTTATTAGCGATCAACCGGTGACGATCCGATCGGGACGGGGACTTCCTAACCCTCTGACGTTCCGGAACGTTCTATCAAAAACCGATCGTCACTTTTTTTCATCTTAGTTCGACTTTTCAAACTCTCGAACATTTAAATAGACTACAACGTCATATTTTACATCGATATTATATTATTCGAATTACAAATAATGATATCGAGATCGTCACCATTTTGAAGGGCCTTTTACATAATTTACCTGACAGGCCTGCTTCATTTTGAGAGGTACCCCTATTCGGGTGTGCAATGGCCTAGGGAAAACCACCTTTGTGGGAAAAACCTACGCCGGTTCCGCAGTCGATAAAACATCGATTCTGTCCGTAACAATAAGGTCACACGAAAATTTCGCCAGAGCCAACCCTGTGGAAGTCTCGCGTCGTGTATACTCTTGCGACCTCAAACGCGACAAACACTATGACTTCTCGTGTTTCTCTGGTGGGCGTTCTTCAATAGAAGCGAATCTCTTCTTGGCTTTGTGCTACGCCCTTCTCCATTACCACTTCTCTATGCGCCGTGCCGTGCCACTTCTCGCATCCATTTTGTTTCACGCGACCAGGCAACGAACCAGTTGCGCATGATCTCTCTCTCTCCCTGTCGTCTCCCATTCCTTCGAAGCATTCAAGCTTTCCCTTAGCTCATTCCTCATACGACCAACCGAATCAAGTGTCACGACAGAATTTTTTCGCGCAACGTAGGGTTATTCCATTTTAAAACGATCAAGTTATGGAGTATTTTTTTGACATCAATATTTTCTAATATGCTTGAAATATGTTATCATTGTATTTAGTGGCAAATTCACTCTTGGAAATTTTTCGATATCAAAAATTCAAAAATTCAAAAATTCAAATATATATATCTCGGAAAATACTCGTCGTAGCGTAATTTTACATCATAAAAAAATGTCAGAAAATATTTAATCTATATAAAAAAAAAATAATAATTGACTTCTAAAAAGTTAATTTTAAATATTGTTATTGGTAATTGTTTTAAACAAACTGTTCGTATTTCCGGAAGGCCAGCGTTAAAAATTAAAAAAAATATATATAATATAGCCAAACATGTTTTCTTTCAAAATCCGTTGAAAAAAATGAGGGCCCGTGAGAATTGGCACCGTAATAAATAAATAAAGCGGCAAATGCCGTCGCGTTCGTTATACTAAATTACCAAACGTTTAGTAAAATTTCGTTTTTATTTTGTACAATACCCATTTCTCATGTATTCTTTAGAGCGTGTGTTATTTATTTATTTATGAAATTGTAACAGGAGCGTACCGGAATTCGAGTGTATAGTGTTCTATTTATGTATTTTTATATTATGCATCGATGCACTCAGCCATTAAGAATTTTCTGTAATTCATATATGGGAATAAACTTATTATATTATATATTATATTTAAAATGTAAATTATTGATCTAGAGAATATATTATATAACACCATAAATATATAAAGATTTAGAAAACCAATATTGTATGTTGGTGACCAATATTCCATTTCAAATCATGCAATGAAAATAAATTTTTAATTCACAATCATGTTTCATACGATTGTTATTGTTCTTTTGGGTAAATAAGGAGATACGTATTTTTTTGTTTTGCCAACAAAAAATTTTTCGCAAAGTTACGGACTGCACAAAAATTTCGCTGGTTATTTCATTTTTGCCAAATACGTAGGAAATTATATTCAAATCTCTCTATTTTCGTTAAAAATCGATATTTTGCTATTCTGTTTTCTTAATTTAGTAGTGTTTAAAATGTTTTTTCATGGCCAATTTGAAATTTTATAAAATTTTGAAAATTTCATAATAAAAATAATCGGCTTCGTGGCTCAGGCGGTTAACGCACTGGACTACGAAGTCGTAGGTCGTGAGTTCGATCCCCGTCTGGTGAACAATTTTTCGATTTCGTTTTCAAGCAGCAACTCGCTGTTAGTAAGCCGAGCCACGTTGTTTGTGTTTACGTTTCGAAAGTATTGTTTATCTGGCGGAAATCGACTCAAGACCGCTGCTGTACTTGGTGTAGGTTTCTGCAGTCCTACATTTCATACACAAATGTGAAGTATGGCGCCATCTTTCTAAGTCGATCTGCAGCTCTCGCTAAATCTTACGATTTAATACGGCAACAATTTGGTAAAAAAGGGCGATTCCTCCCGTTAATTAATTAATAAAAAAAAAATAAAAAAAAAAAAAAATTAACAAAATGACGGTCAGATTTTGAAAATTAAAAAACTCGTTTTTCTCAAAAACAACATTTTTCAAAATTCTAATTTTTTTTTGATTAGACAATATAAAAAGGAATGTTTCCCAATTCGCTTTGTGCGTGACGCTATAGGGGATACGTAAAACGACAACAGCGCTGGAGTAGCAATTCCCGGAACTGCGTACCCCGAGTATATATCGAATGCCTTTGATATACACAGTAATACGACATTTTTAATTGAAGTTTATGAGTATATTGCAGCGAATTACAGATATTAACGTATTCAGAAATTCGTATTAGACCTTTAATGAAATATTTTTATGGTTTATGTTATCCAAATATTCATATAACTTCCAAATACAGATTTTTAATAGGCCTTTTCACCATATGAAATACGCAAGTGCGAATTCAATTGTTTTGTACAGTTTTGTACAAAAAAGTTTCGTATAGTTTTAACGCAGCGCATGCGCATAATATTTTGCTTAAAATGAAAAGGTCTACACTGTAAAAAATTTCGATGTAATTTTATTATGTATCACGTTGGATGTAAATCGATTCACGTGTAACGTACTAAAAGTACAAGCCGTATGTAAAATAACAAGGTGTTACATTGCAGATATACAAGTAGTATGTAAACAAGAATTATAAAAAGAAGGCCATTTTTTACTATTTTTACGTTTATTTCAGAAAACCATGTGTTTTCTTGTTCTGCATGATCTGAACTTTAAAAGTTGAATTGTCGTCGATTACACATCGATTGTAAATTTGCAATATATCACCACGTAATTTCTACTACGTTACACATGAATCGATTTATTTCCAACGTGATACGTAGTAAAATTACATCAACTTCTTTTACATTGTATATTGCTCGAAAAGTCAGCATGACCTGTGTTTCTGACAGGTCTTGAAGTGTAAATTATGATGAGTGAGTCCAAAAAGAACAATGTATATTCTAGTGTGGTTGACTGCAAAAAATACACGAAATAATTCACCAGGAACAGAATTCGACGCTTTTCCAACGGCGAATCCCTTATTTTCTTATAAAGTGGAGCGCCGAAAACAATGGTTGAATTTAGTTCGATTAGAGCAGTAAGTTTTCGATTATAAGTATTTTTATTTGAATTTTTATGCAAAAATAGTAAAAATCTTTTGTTTACACAGAAAATGGACTACCTTGGATTTAATATATTGTATTCGTATTAAATTTCGTTTAGAATCCCCTTAAGAGTGCTCTCAAAACGATCGGTCGAAACATCTACTGACCTTTATGTAACTATGAAACGATGTATTAAATACTTAATTGCAGATAATGCATTGCACCAATAAAGAGACGATGTTTTTTTCCCCACAATCCTTCTTGACATCAGGATCTTTATTTTAAAGAAAAGAACCCAGAAAACCCCGAGTAACTTTTTCCATGCGTATTAAGTCAATTTTCAATTTTCATATCAGCCATACTGAATCCGCCATTTTGGATTTTTGAAAACTGGCATTCTATATATGCCTTAGCTATATAGCAAAGCAATCACGACGCAAAAAACATGAGATACGGATGTTTACACGGAGAAAAATGACTCCGCTGGATTAGCTGATAAATATCAGCTAAAATTTTCGGCTGGAATTGCCGAAAGTATCCGCAGTGTTAGCTGTTCCGATTTCGCTATTGTAGCCTTACGAATCGGTAAATATTGCAGAGATAGTTTCTGTAAATGTTACAGAAAATAATGTGTAACATTAGCTGTACATATAGTAATCATGTAAATTGGCGCATTGCAATCTATACAATCCCAGGTAGCACATTTCAGCATCCGCTAACAAAAAGTTATTGAAATGTTAACAAATATTGACAAAAGTTAACATTTCTATAACTTTTCTTTAGTGAATACCAGGTGGGTGACACTGCTGCTATATTCCCTATGGTATGTCGGTTCTCTTCGTGACCTCTCACTTATCTCAAAACTTCATGTATCCAGATGGCGCTTGCAGTCATGTGCTCGGCGAGCTTTGGCGTGATAATCGTAACGCCCTTTTAACTAATATACGTGCACTAGATGTTTACAATCGCCGATACGTGGTCTAGGTATCGAACGCCGTGGTTCTTCGTCCCTTTAACTAAAATACGTCCACCAGGTGTTTAGGGTCACCGATTACGAGGTCTAGATATCGCGCACCGTAGTTTTTCAACTCTTCGACTAAAATACGTGCACCAGGTTTTTAGGATCGTCGATTACGGGGTCTACGTGTCGCGTTCCGTAGATTTTCATTTTTATAACTAAAAAACGTGCCCCCCCCCCCGGTGTTTGGGGTTGCCGATCATGTAGCCTAAGTATCCACTTGGTGTTAACCAACGATGACCTTGAGGTCAAAGTTGAAGGTCATTTCAAGGTCAAATCAATGTTATCTAATAAACAACGGTAACCTTGTCCTTGACCTTGGGCCAAATTTGAAAAAATTTGAAGGTCATTTCAAGGTCAAATCAAAATATGTTCAAATTTGAAGAAAAATTAGCAAAATTGATTCGACCATGAAATGACCTTCAACTTTGACCTCAAGGTCATCGTTGGGTAACTCGAAGTCAATACCTAGACCACTTGATCGTCGATCCCAAACTCCTGGTGCATATTTTTTAGTTAAAAAGATGAAAAACTACGGAGCGCGCTTCCTAGTAGTAGTAGTACAATATTTATTAATATCTTGGACGAGAAGTCCTTAGATATATATTAAACATATAATACATAGTTTACAAAATAAGTATATAACAAAAAAAAAACTATACATTACAAAAAAAAATAGGAATAAACTATATAACAAAATTAACATACACATAGACGCGACGCGTTGTTACAATTTTACCTTGGTAAAATTACAAATATAATTATATATAAACTAAACAAAATAAAATAAACTAAAATAAAATAAGTGATACAAACAAAATATAGTAACATACGTTTTACACACCGGAAAAGAGATAATGTACAAGACGAGAACGAAAGACAGCCATATTGCGGGATTCCTTTAATGTAAGAGGAAGAGAATTCCAGAAATGGATAGCTGTGATCCAAAAGGAGTCCGTATAATACTTTGTGCGACAAAAGGGTATAATAAACGAAGAAGAAGATAAACGCGATGATCTACGTAAACCAGACAGATTTACAAATCTAGAACGTAGGTATGAGGGCTGTGAAGTTGTTAAGACTTGGTACATAAGGGTACCCAAAAAATATTTCCGACGAGCTGGACAAGAAAGCCATTGTGCTGATATATAATAAGGTGACAGATTTTGTTCTCGGCGAAGATGGTATATGAAACGCAATGCACTGTTTTGAATGCGACAAAGTTTAGTGTTTAAGTAGCCAGAAAGACCTGAATAAACTAAGCATGCATAATCGAAATGAGGAATGACTAAAGCATTGACCAACATTAACTTAATCTTAGTAGATAATAATCTGCCACGATATCGTAGTCGATAAAGAATATAGTGAACTTTTGATGATATTGCAGAGACATGTCGATTCCAGGACAGGTCTGATGTAATGAAGACCCCAAGATCCCTTACAACATCTGTAAATTTTATGACATTGCCATTTAATAATAAAGAAGGGAGCCGCATAGCTTTGGCTGCTGATAGGTGACGTGTAGAACCAAGCATGATTGCTTGCGTTTTACCTGTATTTAGATTTAGTCCATATTCTTGGGCCCAATCAGACAGAGTAGCTATTTCAGTATTTAAATTCTGAATAGTTTGCTCAATGTCATTTAGGGAAGTTTGGAGATAAAATTGCACATCATCCGCAAAAATAACTGTGGTATTTTTACAAAAGTTCAATCTACTAAAAAGCGTATTGATTACGATGATAAAAAGTATAGGTCCTAGACTAGAACCTTGCGGAACTCCAGAAGTCCTTGTAAGCGGTTCAGAGGTTGTCCAGTGCTGTCTATAATGGACTGTGACCGACCCGTCTGAAAGGAATGAATCCATTTTAGTGCCAAACTCTGAAAGCCAATATCACGTAGGCATTGTAGGATAGTTGCATGTGCTAGGGAATCAAATGCTTTGGTAAAATCAAACAAGACTAGGATCGTAACAAGACCCTTTTCAATTCCAAAACGTGCATCATCCAAAATCTTAAGCAACGCAGTTTGTGTACTATGAAAGCGACGAAAGCCACACTGCTGAGGATGGAGCAATGCATTCGATTCAAGGAAGTCGACTATTTTACGGGTAACAATGGCATCGAATACTTTAGAGAGGTGGGGAGGGTTGGCAATTGGACGTGTATCTGCAGGAGATGTTGGATTCGTTTTTTTTATTAACGGTACGATATAAACCTTTTTCCAAATCTCAGGAAATATGCCTGTGGAAAGCGAAATATTAAACATATCCGTGAGGGGCCCATTGATGATTCCAAGAACATCACGCAAGTGCGATAATTGGATTCCATCTGGACTACGCCCACGTGATTTTGACAAGGCTGCTTGAAGGGCTGCAAGTGTTTCATGTGGGTGAATCAAAGGGAAATTGAAAGCAGGTTGTGTATCACATAGTGGCTTACGAGCAATAGCATTCAACTGATTAACTGAGCAAGCCTCGTGAAGTGATGAGACCGCAGTGTAATAAATATTTAACTCTGTGGCTGTAAAATGCGGAATAGCCGTTTGTGAAGCTTCACGAACTAACCCCATTTTTTTGAGGGCAGTCCAAATTCCTGCTGGGCTTTTTTGATTTTCAATTACGGACGCCATATGGCTGTCTTTCGATCTTTTCAGTTCACGCTTAATCTCTTTACGCAAATGTTTATACCTTAGCATTAATTCCGGCAGTTGGCTACGTTTAGCCTGCTTATACAATGAATCCCGAATACGCATTTTTCGACGAATTTCAGGTGTAATCCACGGCGCAAGTGGTTTGTTTGGACGACGCGTAACAAGAGGCGCATTTGTATCAAGAACCGAGTTCACAATTTCATAAAATAAACGCACAACATATAGCAAATCGCAAGGCGTACAATGTTTACTTAGGTTTGAGCGAAGTGCCTCTAGCCGAGGTAATAAACAGTTTAAAGAGCTATGTAACTGAGTATTAAGAGCTGCAACATCGCATTCGTGAAAGTTACGGTAAGTGACGCTAGTGGAATGAAAATGAATAGGCGATACATCGTAGTTTATGGTAATAAGGTCGTGTCCTGCTGCAAAGGGCGAAGATGATTTCATAGCAGAACAGAGTTTATCACTTGAATCTACAATCATAACATCCAACTGTGTATCAGAATGCGATGTA
The DNA here is from genome assembly GCA_030407085.1 of Trichopria drosophilae. Classification (NCBI taxonomy): domain Eukaryota; kingdom Metazoa; phylum Arthropoda; class Insecta; order Hymenoptera; family Diapriidae; genus Trichopria; species Trichopria drosophilae. Next base: position 82,610,076 of record CM059586.1, read on the forward strand.
TGATGCGTAGCTCCAAATGGAACTGAATAGAGAGACAAATCAGAAATGAAATTACGGACAAAATTCGAATCAAAACTATTACTAAGGAGATTACAATTTAGGTCACCTGTTATTACTATATTCTTGTAGCAAGTATGGTAGCGAGCAAATACATTGAGAAATTCAGCAAAAAGAAGTCCCTGTGGACGACGATAAATAACAACAAATAAGAACGTGTTGGAAGCCGGTAATTTTATATCAATAAATATAAATTCTGGACTATTTAAGTTCGTATTAGGAGAGCATTCGAGTACTGAATAAGTAATGGACTCGTGCAAATAGCATGCCACACCTCCTCCTAATATATAACGTAAATTATTACTAGATACTAAACCCCGATCATGACGGACAAGATTATAACCATTAATTTGAACACACGTAGACGAAACATTAGGGGTTACCCACGATTCTGTAATAGCCAGAATATGCGTGGATAAATCAGCCAGTTGATCTTCCACTTCACACAGATGAGCACGAAGAGAGTTGACATTTGCATGCGAAATTTTCAAGGACGTAAACGGCGAAATTGACGGACCTGATGAACTGACTTCTGAGTTTAGTGAACCATCATTAAGTCATACAATTCGCTTCAAATCTTCATTAGTGACGATTGGAATTTCAGGTTCAGAATTATTTTTGCGAACAAATACACAGCCATTACGGTGCCATACTCGTTCGAAACCTGCTGCTTTTGCTGCAATCTTCGCTTTATTCAGTAATGCATATACAGAATTTGGAAGAAATTCGTTGATAAATACTGTCCTGTTTGCTGATTCGGAAGTAGAATATTCTGGGAAGACTTCAACTATAGTGATTCTACCCACTTTCCTCTTCTTTTCAATAATAAAATTACGAATATCACAGGACACCACTCTAACAATTAACGAGAAATAAGCCGTCGTGTTAATGACCGTGGATGAGGTTGCAAGTTGCATCGCTTGCTTACTATTAATACGACGAATTTCAATAACAAACGGGATAAGCGACTCTATCGAAAGACGTTTAAAAATTCGCGCAACAATATCCGTAGGTGACAGCTGAGTATTCACTGGTATACCATTAATGATAAACTCAGGCGTGGGAAGAGCATAAGCCCACCTATTCTTAAGCTCCACCATATCCGCTGCTAATGCTGTACATATCGCCGTATTATTTTTCACAGCATCAGATAGAGTGCGTAGTTCATTCGTATTTGTCTCAATCGATGCTGATAGACTACGTATTTCTTGCCTTAAAATATGCGACTCGTGTGTATGGTTTACTATTGAGCGCATTATGCATTCCAACTGCTGCGAATTACTCAATGAGCCCCAATTCTCGGGAATAGTCGGTGTCGAAGAGGGAATCAGCAGATCGCGATTTACATTGGGAGTGGGATACGACATAGTAATACCAGGTGTATACTGTGGAGAGGGAGCAGGATCGAAGAGGCTAGGCTGCGGGACTTTTGCGATTATAGTAGGTGAAGAGAGGGACACTATGGACTGGACGGGAACTGGGGAAAGCTCCGGACTAGACAGAGACGACGAAGATAAGGAAAGTAAATGGGAAAGGGAACGAAAGCAACAATTATTTCTCGACTTACGTGCGATATGAATGCGAGCACAAGATCTATGAAAAGAACTATCGCAATTTTCGCACGTATAACGATCGTAGACTGGCTTATGACATCTACCACAAACAGTAAATTTTGAGCGGCGCCGAAAAGTATTTTTAGACATAAATTAGGCATAAAATATGACCGCAAATAGATGAAAGTCGAAACAAAATAAATTATAACAATCGCACAACACTTCCCACGTATACTGGCTCTGTTTCCAGGACTGACAATTATCGATGTCAAAATTTGCTCCACGTGTCGCGGTGTTCCTTGTCCGTGATACTAACGTTCTTTTGACAGTTCCACAGAGGTGACGTCACAATACACGTGGCACACAGGTTTAAGCAAATGAACAATTTCTTTGACCGTTGACAATTTTCATAGATTGAGAAAATCAATGTTTTACACCAGATTCACACTCGGAAAAGCCAAAACACCACAATGAGCAATAATCCGAGCAACTCTGGAGGCCTGTCACTGAAATTCAGACTCCCAAAAGATTATTTTAATGGGATAATCTCACAGAAATGAAGAGCTCAGGAAAACGTGACTGTCTTACTCACCGCGTCAATGCGTTATGTAGACACCGTAATCGCCGACCTTGAATACCTGGTGAACGTATTGCAGCTAGAATCATGAAACACTATGGAGCTCGATACCTAGACCCCTTGATCGGCGACCCGGAACACCTGGTGCATGTATTTCAGCTAGAATCGTGAAAAACTATGCAGCGCGATACCTAGACCACGTAATCAGCGAACTTAAACATCTGGTGCACATATTTTAGTTAAAATGGGGAAAAACTACTGAGAGCGATACCTAGTCCCCGTAATCGGTCCTCCTAAAGACCTGGAGCAAATATGTATTTTGCCAATCCGATTCAAAACTGCGAATCGTCATATGTCGAGACCGTAATCAGGAAAACATCTGTGCGTTGGTTGCCAAGCACATGTATAGTAGCGCCATCTAGTGATCACAAATCCCGGGGGTTACAACGAGAACGTTATGAACGAAACAGTTTCACCCCTCTGGTGAATACTCCAATATGCTACCTGGGATACGAAGAATCGTGTTTGATATTGTGTTCAGTCGGTAACGGTCGGAAAGGTCGGTAACGGTTAACCTAAAATCAGATTGCGCAATATAGCATCAGCGAGCGTAGCGGTCTGTGCGAAATTCGAAAATTGATCGATTATCCTATATTGATTATTTATTAATTGTGGATATACATACAGCCGTTCTCGCCAGTTCCCGAGGCCTGCTCCATTTGACACATATGCCATACATGCATAAGATGTCGCAGTTCATTCGCCCTTTTTACATAACCTGATCCAGTCATTATTCACTGTACATATGAATATGAATCGAATCGATCGAAATAGAATTCCACTCGTTCCGTATGTATGTATGTATGTATATGCACATGCATATGCTCATATGAGAATGCCACTTCGCCACAGGCGTTGAGTTTCGCCTCTATAAAAAATTAATTTCTATGCACTGTGTGAAGTCACTTATACACTCACTGTTTCTAAGAGCAAAATTCAGGAAATGTAGAAAGTATGATAGACACAGACAATTAAAAACTGCAGATATGTAGAAACTCGAGTTAACACAAGAAAATAATCCTCTACATTAGCAGATTTATTTCGGCTAAATTTACAGACTTTTTTCCGTCAGTTTTGCTGACTCGTACTGTTTGGAATTTACAGTTATTTTTCAGTAATTTTAGCTGAAGTTATCGGCTATCTCTAATGGAATTCTAGAAGCTTTCTCTAAGGGAAGAAATCGGCAGAATCTGCGGATATTTCGGCTGATACAGCTGATTATTTTTCTCCGTGGTTAGCCATAGAAACTTTCAAATATTATTATTAATAAACAATTTGATTATATTTTAAGAATAAATGCGTGCTATTGTTAACGACCGGTGGAAGGCATTCGTTGAAAAATTGTCATCCGTCAGTATATAAAAATGAACGTATCGATGTCGTTCAAGTTTCATGTTAAAAATGAAGCATACATCTACTTATCTAATCGTGATACAATTACAATTCAAAAACCACCCCAATTCGTGAGAGGCAATGGGACTCACTTCAAAAAGTACCCCAATGAGATGAGAATCCTATCACGTCCATGTTGTTCATCCTGGGTAGCGCTAAGTAGGGTTGTAATATTCGTTGTAAGATTCTTAATATCTTTTAAATGAAAGAAAAATTTCTCCTGAAAATTCTGCACTTTTATTATCTTTTTTTTTTTGTTCTATTTACGCATTATTATTCGACATCAACAATTACTTAATGGATTTTCAGTTTTATAAGAAATAAATCTAAGAAAGCTCCTCTGTACTGATTCCAGTTTAGAAATATCAGTTTTTGTATATGGTGACCAAATCACTGACCCATATAACAAGTGCGGTCTAACGAAGGTTTTATATAATTTAATCATAACGGTAGTATCAGTGAAAGATCGAGTGGTTCTCATGAGAAATTCCGGCCATCTAAAAGCTTTACTTGTTGTATAGTGTAAATGCTCAGTAAATGATAATGAGCTATTAATAATAAAACCCAGATCTTTCACAGAATGGGCTTCCACTATAGTATCAGCGTTAATGATATGATTAAAACGAAAAATGTTGCTCCTTCGTGAAAAGCGGAGAACCATACATTTGTTAATGTTGAGAAATAAAAAATTAGCACGACACCATTCACTTATGGAATCGATGTCGCATTGAAGTTTAGAGGCATCAAAAGGAGATCGAATAGACGCAAATAGTTTTAAGCCATCCGCATATAGGAGAACCTTCGCAAATTTTAAACAGTTCTCTATGTCATTAAAGAAAACAATAAACAAGAGTGGACCAAGGTGACCTGATGTAACTACTATTTCAGAAGAAACATGACCTTTAACACGAACAATTTGCCGTCGGTTTTTTAGGTATGATTTTAACCATAAAAGTAACGAACCTCCTGTACCAAATGATTCAATTTTCAACATAAAAACTTCATGATTAACCGTATCGAAGGCCTTCGAAAAGTCAAGGTATACAGTGTCGACCTGGTCATTTTGATCTAAAGCAGCTCTAACATAATCAGTAAATATTAACATATTCGTAACGGTGGATCTTCCATTGATAAATCCCTGTTCAGATTCCGAAATTTTCGATAAAAAAAATCCGATAGTTTATTTGTCATAATAGTGTCAAAAATTTTAGCAAATATACAAATAATTGATATAGGTCTATAATTCCGTATATTTTGTTTATCGCCGCTTTTAAAAATCGGTGTAATAAAAGATTTCTTCCACATACAAGGGAAAACACCTGAGTCTAAAGATTTATTGAATGATAAGAATAATGGATTTATCAAAGAAGTGAAACAATTTTTTACAAATATGCCAGGAATAAAATCAGGTCCAAACGACGAATTATCATGAATTCGCTCAATAACACGCTTAATTTCGTCTGAAGATATTGTTAATTTTTGTAAAATTGGTTTATTCAAAGGTCCGAAAAAAGTGGGCATCTTAAAATTTGAATAAACCGATTTAAACAAAGATGAAAAAAGAATGGCAATATCAGCACCTGTGTTTGCATGTTCATTATCAAGAAACATATTGTTAGGCAGTTCATTCGACCCTTTCAAATTATTAACAAAAGACCAAAAAGCTTAATATCAGTTCTGGAATAAGTTTGAACATTACGTAGGTAGACTTTATAACAATTTCTTGATAGTTTAATGCATTTTGATCTAAGCTTATTGAACTTGATAAAATCCGATAATAAATGAAATTCTTTCCAAGTTCTATGAGCTATTTTCTTAGATAATAACAGGGGTTTTAATTCCTTAGTATACCAGCTAGGATATGTGCGAGATTGCACAATCTTTTTAGGAATATTGCTCTTAATACAATTGCACAACACACCATAAAAAGAGGTAACATCATCATTAATCTTCGTATTTGCAAACAATTCCTTCCAATCAAAATTCGATAAACCGATATTTAGACGACTATAATCCGCACTACGAAAATCGAAATAACTATTATTATGTAATAATGGTTGCGAATTTAAATTCACTAACTGAAAAACACTCGAAGCATGATGTTCGTCTGTAGGAGATAATTCTTCAGTACAGAAAATGGGGTGCAGGACTGATGCCGATGTAAAAAGCAAATCTAAGGTATACGCTTTGCTTGCTAACGTTGTAAGCTTCTGGTATAGATTTAGAAGAGAAATGGTATCTGCTAAAACATTGGCGGCCTCCAAAATACCGGGTTCGACATAAGATGTCATTTGTAATGAAAAATCTGGTTTATCGTTCCAAACAATATAAGGCAGATTGAAGTCACCCAAGCTAATCCACTGATAACTATCATATTTTACAGCTAATTGTTCTATACTCCGAGTGAATTCCAAATATGCGTTTATTGGCGACTTTGGGGAGAAATAGGCGAATGCAATAAGTATTTTGTTATTATTCCAATTTATTTTCACGGCGTTATATTCAGCACAGGGGCGAGAACATTCAATGTGGCACATAGTAGAGACAATATGCTTTTTCACTGCTAGAAGAACACCGCCACCTCGAGCTGTTACTCAGCTCATACTGTCTAGCTTGCCTATATACATTGTAATCGTCCTAGTTCACGATCGCCAAATCCATCATACAACTAATTGTAAGTCTCAGTAAGTGCTATTATAGTAAGATCCAAAGTAGAAATTGCTATATTTATTTGAAATTTTCCAATTTATTTTTTGACCTCAGACCTCGAATATTCCGGTAGTAAAAGACACACTTACTTGGCGGTTGCATTAGTTTCAATTTTTAGAGCTACTATATTGAGCTCTATCCATTAGAGTTGGAATCCCTTTAACGTATTTGATTATCTTAATATTGCCGGGATGTTTCTGATTGTGTTTTTGTAATTCCGAACGTAGATAATTGAGATGATTGCGCTGCTTTATCGTTCTATCAGCGGAGCAATTAACGCCATCACGAAGTTTTGGCCTGCTTCTCAAAAAGGATACAACTTGCATTGATGATTCGAGAGTGACTACCAGTGGTCGGATTTTTACAGTACTCTTTTTACCAACACGAAAAGTGTTGATAACCCGAAAAGCAGACACATTTTGATTCGTGGAGATTAAATTGTCCATGGAGATAGACTCAGAAGTATTGTCTGAGCATTCCGCCACACCATAAAAAATCACATTTCTTGCTCTGCTTTCTCTGTCTTGGAGTTCAGCGAAGAGATGTTCTTCTGTAACAGGGTCGATTGGTGCCGAAGTTGAATTTAAACTATCCTTGATGTTGTCCAGTTGCATCTGTTGTTATTCTTGCTTATTAGTGATGTCTGCAAGTTTTGTAAATGTATCGGCGACCGACGCCTGGAGTGAATTACATGGTGACATACACAATTTTACCTCAGAACCTAAGGATGCTATTATACTAGACAATTTTTCATCCAATGAAGATATTTGCGAACAAAGCTTATCGATATTTTTTTCACAGGCTGTACGAAAATTTATTAAATCAGCTTTCAAATCCTTACTAAGACAACTTAATAAACCCGCAATATCATTTTGAATCGTTTCTGAATCAGATTCGGACATTTGGATTTTAGAAGATAAATTAGCACCACTTCTGTCATCTTGCAAATTAAATGTAGAAGTCATCGACGGTAATAAAGATTGCATGGGTGTGTCACTGCTTGTCGGTACGTTAGTAAACTGTAAATTCCTCGCTCATCTGTCGTTTTTATAACGGACAGAGATGATGCATTCAAAAAGCATACTTCACAAGTAAACATGTTGTCATCTTGAAATAAGCCATCGGTCCGCTTTGCACAACTGCGATGATATATAGCACAGCAAAATTTGCAATCGGAGGCTTGCGAAGGATGCTTCACAAAACCATTAGAGATGTTTCACTGGGAATATGCACATTTAACCGGATATGAGGAAGGGAGACAAGTGTCATCTTCTTCATTTTCGAAAAAAACATTGACACAATCCTTATTCATAATTAAAGAGAAGAAATTTCGAACGTTAGTATGGAATTAACAGAAATCACTTTCTACACAATACACAGGCACATGTTGCAATGACAACAAACACTGGTTGTACTTTTAAATTCAATGTATGAACTGGATAACATATACACTATTTTCCGAACAATCACTTTCCGGTGAAATCCGATAAGATAACTGTTACAACAGTAAGAAAAAAAAACAAAGTCGCACAGCTCCAAAAAGTAGGCGCATCGAGCCTTAAAGTATAGACTACTCCACTTGATGAATTAAAATTATAAAACAATGTTCGACAAATGTTGTCAAGCAAAAAAGAATCAACAAGACAAATTCACAGTACGTCTGTACTCGATGACGGCTAAAGAAACACAGATATGCATAATTGTATGAACGGATCTAACGGTGTTTGAATATATTTTCCTTGGGCCGATAACGGAGTAAGCGGTAGCACGTTTTATTCTTAAAATATAAAAAATTGTTTGTTAACGTTAATCTGTAAAAGTTTTTATTTGTAATATATATGCTCAACATTTTGCTGTTGTTTTACTAACTTAAACATGACGTCGCTGACACCTGATAAATAAAGATTTAAATAAAATTAAATTCTAATTAAAGTGTAATTATGATAAAAAAATAGAATTTTGAAAATCAAGTTTTTCCTTTTTCTCAAAAGATGACCGCCATTTTGTTCAATTTCAACATTTTGTAAAATTTCTAAATGGCCATGACAGAAAATTTAAGAAACTACTAAATTAAGAAAACAGAATGTTAAAATATCGATTTTTAATGGATATAGAGAGATTTGAAAATAAATTCCTACCTGTTTCGGACAAAAATTAAATCACCAGCGAGAGATTTTGAGCAAAAGCAAATAATACGTAACCCTTGATTTACGTAAAAGAACAATAAAAATCGTATAAAATATGATTTTAAATTTGAAACTTTTTTCATTGCAGGATTTGAAATAGGATTGGTCAATTGGAGAATTGCAAAATCTTACAAAATTATGTCGAATACCCAGATATAGCAAGACAATTTTTTTGAAAGAAATTTGTTATTTTGGGCCCTGAATCCCGACGCTCTTCAGTTTCTAAATATTAATCGAGAAAAATAATGTAAATTCGTAATTACTTCGACCAAGACCATAGTTCTGGCGAAGTATTGAATTTGGTCAGTTCTCGCCAAAAAATTACCCTATAGTTTTTCATCAAATGTCGACGTTTCAGGCCCTAAGGAACCCAAAACAACAATAAAAAAATTGGTGTCCGTTAGGTTGTACGTCCGTCCGTCCGTCCGTGGGCAAAATTTTGTATACGCGATATCTCGCGAATGGAATGACGAATTTAAAAAGTACAAACAGATTTGGGTTTCTCTTGGCCAAACTTAGATCTGATTAGTTTTTGGAGACCATGCATACTAGATTATGGGGAGGTTTAACAAAAAAACGCTCAAAAAACACGTTTTTCCATTTTTTAACAAAAAATACAAATCGTACAAAAAAATATTTCAAACAAAAAATATAGAACATCGAATTCTCTACAAAAAAAGTTGTATTCAATTCTTCGTAAAATCAACGATAATGCCGTAAAAAGCAAATTAACATGAAATTAACATAAATTGTACACACACATATACAAAGCATATGTATGTATATTATATACATTACATGAAAAACAGAGACACAGAGAAAGCAGGGGAGTGAGGCGGGTATCAGGACGAAGGCGGGGGGGGGCATAACAAAATATTCACTGTGATGTTGGTGTCGGGTAGCCATGGGGAGGTGCTAGCGGGGAGGGGGGTTCGGGGCTTCGCAGGAAGCGAGGGAGCGTGGCGGGTATGCCCCCCCCCCCCGACCTGTCAAAAACTCGACTAAACCGCGTTTTTTTAAGCATCAGTGTGAACAAGACGTGCTCATTTATCAGTGCTTCGGCTGACCTGCGGTCGGGGTCGAAGTTTTGAAAATGCTCATTTTCAATTTTAATACAGGGTGAATATGCCAATGACTGAACGACTACCAATGAATGGACGATTTTCTACATATTTCTATTTCTTATGAATGTATGATCCACAACATGCAACAAAATACATATTTTTATGTTCGTTGAACATTCAAAACAATATTTACAGTACTATTGATCTTCCAGTGTTTATTATTTTGTAAAATCAAAGCAAAGTTTTAAAGCCATCCAAAACTGGTACTGAAAACGTCCCATTTGATTTAACTCGTCTATTCATTGGGATTTAGCGGATTTTTTTACAAACGTATGAAGACGAGGTTAATAATTAAATAAAATCAAAGGTTGAACTACACGGTCATAAAGAGCAGAGTCTAACGATTCTAATGGTGGTATCATAATTCAATTTTCATAAAAGAATTCAAAAGTTACGATCCTAGAACTACCCTCTGCCGCCTTCTTTCTTGGCAGTGTTAAAATGGGAATATTCCCGGAAGCATCAGCCTTTCGTCAGGGAACTGCAATACGAATTTAGCCAAAATTGTAGGCACCCGGGTCGAAGGCATCTAGTTATTATTTGTAAAAGAACAGACTTTGAAGATTTTTCAAAATGTGCAAGTAATGAAGACACTTCTTATGCACTGTTTGACATTATTTATGAAGAGGTAAGGTAGCATTACCTCCTTCCGGTATGGCGGAAATCTACCATACCGACAGTGGCGGATAATGCAGACCACTGTGTCGATCGTTTCGTCCCGGTCCCCACTACTGGACTCATCAGTAAGGCGACATAGTGGGGCCCTGCCTTATACGATCCGGAGGAAGAGTGGAAATTGCGGGCTTATATACGAAAGCTGTGCTACTGCAGTCACTTGCGAGAAAGGAGTTCGACGGCAGTCGCCACATTTATTACAAGTATTTTTATTTGTTGGTAAAGAATAATTTAAAATTTGTTTATAATATTGTAGATTTACATTGTATTATCACTGACAACTGTTGATAAATATAAAAAAAAAGTCACGCAACAACTTTTAAGTGAATGTTGATGGGCAAATAAAGATAGAACAATTGGATACCCTGCCAGAGAATTATAAGAAGTCCATTTACAGAAAAAAAATTACATACATGTAATTGTGCATATTATTGATTATTTCAACATTACTTCCAAAAAAATATTTCACTTGAACATATTCTAGGCAATGAAGTACAAATCCAATAATAACTGTTGAAATTTAGTATTTATTAATAACAAGACTTTTTAGAAGATTCAAAGACTGTCACATTTGATTATTAAAATTGTTACTTTTCTTACAATTTTTAATAATTTTCAACGCCGACTTTTTTATGCATATTTTGTAACCAATCTATTTCTCGCATGCATTTCAAAAAAAGTATATGCGCAATCCATCTAATTGTAAAATGATGCAGGCAGACCGTTGGTATGTTAAGAATTAACTTCAAGATGCAATATTCTACTTGACAAATAAAGGAATACGTGTTTGTTTACATTTTTATAAACAATTTTTTTTGTATTGTTTACCAAAATTTATTACTCTAAATTTCGTCAATAACACAAATTTTGGTAAGTTTCTTATTCAGATGCTCTGATTTACTTACTTTTTAACCTTTCACTCGTGCCCTGGATTTTTTTCTTGCATTTTTCAGACTTGTTAAAAATATCACGAACTATGAATTTTAAATTGATTCCACTTATAAGTGGTGAACAAAGAAAAATTTTAAAGTGATAAACAATATGAATGTTTAATTGTTCGTCACGCTATCATTTTGTTGGTCGAAAATGGTAAAGAAACAAAAATAAAGGGGACAAAATAAATTTGGTGATTCCCTTTAAACTTCTGAATGGATATTTATACATTGCACTATTGGTATTGGCAAATTTTGGGTTTTGGCTTTGGTTTTTACACCTTGACTCTACTTTTCACAACTACGATATTTATCAACGGATTTATTTTTGCAATGAGAAAGAAAGAATATTTTATTTGTATTTTGCATGTAAAATGGAGATATTTCTTACTTTTTTTTTACAGTAATGCTTGATACTGTATAGATAAAAAACGCAGCGATGTATTGGTTTGGAACTTAATTACTTGTAATCCTATGATTCGTGCTGCATAATGGAAAATTCGTTAGTAGCGTAGAATCTGAATCTACTTCAGACAAATGCGATATAACTATTAGAAAAGAATGGATATCCATATCGAGGAAACTTAGTCATATAACAAATTTTCAACATTATTACTGATTTCAGTGAATCTATAAAAAAACATATGTATAGATTCTTTTTTAAACTAGTTAGTCCAGGCTCCAGGTATGGTGATGCAAAACTTCACGCTATCTAACTACAAGGGTTAACTACGAAAAATGTGTCCATCAAATAGGTTTCTCTGAAATAGCTCGAAAAATATCACATTAAACGAAAAAAGAAATTCACGAAAATTGTATTTGGGGAGATTCTACACAATTTCGACTTTTAACACAGCTTCTACGACCAATAGAAGCCGAGATAGTATTTTTCAAATATTGGCAGTTTTGCGGAGTAACTGTAATCCGCGTTTGTCAAAAATAACCGTTCGCATCGCAAAATACTTCAAATAAAAGTTGTCGAGGATGAAATTATGAACAATCTTAATTTTTTTATGTAATGTTGTGCGTTCAATATTTACGGAGATATGAACGTTTAAAAAACAAATTAACGCACAATCGGAACGTTTTTTGCGATGAAATCAATGATTATTCGAAAACCGTGCTTCATGTGGGAAAAGTGCATATAATAAAAGTTACAAACAATGAATCTTTATGTTTAAGAAAAAAATAATTTTGATCATAAATCTACGATGGTACAAAAGAAAAATATGAAAAATTGTTATTTTTATGTACTTTTTTTATAAATAAGTATTTTTTGGATACATTTAGACAGTAGTAGTATCCGAAATATTTTGAAGAGGATGAAATTAGCTGCGTAAAGTGAGCATCTATTGGAATTTCTATTATAATTAGACTTTAATTAGAATTTAATTTTATTTAAATCTTTATTTATCAGGTTTCAGCGACGTCATCTTTCAGTTAGTAAGACAATAGGAAAATGTTAAGCATATATATTACAAATAGAAACTTTTACCGATTAACATTAACAGACAATTTTTTATATTTTAAGAAAAAAAAGTGCTACCGCTTACTCCATTATCAAGGAAAATATATTCAAACACCGTTAGGTCCGTTCATAAAATTGAGCATATCGCCATTGTTAATGTCTAATAATAATGCGTAAATAGAACAAAAAAAAATAATAAAAGTGCAGAATTTTCAGGAGAAATTTTTCTTACATATATTAAGAATCTTACAATGAATATTACAACCCTACTTAGGATGAACGACATGGACGTGATAGGATTCTCATCCTGTTACAGACACATCGCTATAAGTATGATTGAGCGTGACTTGAGTTTCCGGGAATTTTACATCTAGATATCTGGTGCTGATTATATATATCGAATTGATATATTGTATAAGTAAGGTACTTCGGCGTGGGTTTTTCTGCAGCAGTTTTCCCCACGCCATTGCACACACGAATGTGGGTACCTAGGTAAAGACGGCTGCAGACGCACAGGTTTATTCGCAAGCGTGCCTTCGGTATTTTATTCGTTTTCAGAAATACGACGTTTCGGGTTAGTGGTTTTATGCTGTTGGTCTTTCGCATTGACGATTCGTTTCACTGCTAAGTTTCTCATGATGAAGGAACTTGTTGTCCATGGTGGAGATGGTGGTGGTGGAGAAGTCCGTGTTAGTCCTTGCACTCGCCTTGGATGGATTTGCCTGGAGGGTCGTGAGGACAGGGCAGATGAATAAGCGCTGTCATGCTGGGCCTGTTTCTCGCTTTCGGGTAAAAGTGAAATCCAAGGGTCGTGAGAGAAGGCTAACCCGGCCCGTCGAAGTTGGCCGATGACTCCTAGTGAATTTGGTAGTGAAGTCTCTGATTGTGATCGGGGCGCCGTGAAGTCGGCGCTTACGATAAGGAGTCATTCGTGGCTTGATGGTATTGAATTGTTATAACTACGATGGAAACTCGTGTGCGAGTCCGGAGAAATCTGTCAATCTTGTGGTTGTTCGAAATTTCAGTTTGAATTTGAAATTCGATTATGGCGCCAAGGACCTAGACGTGGAAGTACTACCCGTTGACAGATGCAGAAAAGTAGCAGATCGTTGTGTAGCGACGATGCATGTTTGTCCTTGTTTTGGCTTCGCCTTTGCTCCCCGAGTGGCTATGAAAAATTCAGAATCGTTTAGGGAGTCGATGCAATCGGAGGTCCGCGATCGAATTGATATATTTACCAGGCTCGCTTACGAATCGGCCATCTGAACTCGGGAAATAAAAGGTCGATATTTATAAACAAAATCGTGTGTTTTATTTGCGCGAAATTTTCCGATCGATTATTTACACATCCCATTGGGGTACTTTTTGAAGTGAGTCCCATTGGGGTACTTTTTGAAGTGAGTCTCATTGCCTCTCACGAATTGGGGTGGTTTTTGAATTGTAATTGTATCACGATTAGATAAGTAGATGTATGCTTCATTTTTAACATGAAACTTGAATGACATCGATACGTTCATTTTTATATACTGATGGATGACAATTTTTCAACGAATGTCTTCCACCGGTCGTTAACAATAGCACGCATTTATTCTTAAAATATAATCAAATTGTTTATTAATAATAATATTTGAAAGTTTCTATGGCAAATAGATATCATCCAAATTTCCCCTTTTATTTCACTAACTGAAAGATGACGTTGTTGCAACCTGATAAATTTAAAATATGGCCGCCATTTTGTTAATGTTCAAAATTTTATAAAATTTCAAATTGGCCATGAAAGAACATTTTAAATACTACTAAATTAAAAAAACAGAATGGCAAAATATCGATTTTTAACGAAAATAGAGAGATTTGAATATAATTTCCTACCTGTTTGGCAAAAATGAAATCACCAGCGAAATTTTTGTGCAGGCCGTAACTTCGCGAAAAATTTTTTGTTTGCAAAACAAAAAAGTGCGTATCACTTTATTTACCCAGAAGAACAATAAAAGTCGTATAAAACATGATTTTGAATTTTAAATTTATTTTCATTGCATGATTTCAAATGGAATATTTCACCTAGTAGTCACCTACAATATTCATTTTTTAAATCTGTATGTATTTACAGTGTTATAGAATATATTCTCTATATCAATAATTTCCATTTAAAATCCATATTAATTACATTAGAAAGTGTTAATCAAGGCCCATGCCTACCACAGCGCAGATAGCGCCAAACATACCATTGCAAATAAGATATATGCAAAAAAATAAATATCCCTGTATTTTGGTTTTTAAAAAATACTTGTTTATAACAATTTGTTATCAACAATTTCGTCAAAAGTGGTTTTAGGGGAAATCTGGCTGCGCCAATGGATTTTACGGGAAAAATTATATACAAAACATGCATAACGTTATATAAAAGATCGTCAAATTGTAGTTAAATATAATAAATAAAAAATACAAACGAAAACCCGCTTCTGCTCATGCCTAGTGTTACGGACAGAATCGATGCTTTATCGACTGCGGTACCCGGCGTAGGTTTTTTCCCACAAAGGTGGTTTTCCCTACGCCATTGCGCACCCGAATGGGGGTACCTCTCAAAATGAAGCAGGCCTGTTAGGTAAATTATGTAAAAGGCCCTTCGAAATGGTGACGATCTCGATACAATTATTTGTAATTCGTATAGTATGATATCGATGTGTAATATGACGTCGTAGTCTATTTAAATGTTCGAGAGTTTGAAAGATCGAACGAAGATGTGAAAAAGTGACGATCGGGTTGAGAGAGAACGTTCCGGAACGGTAGAGGGTTAGGAAGTCCGCGTCGCGACCGAATCGTCACCGGCACTGATCGGAATAAATAGTTGTTATTTTCTTTCGGCCGATCAAATCGTGTATTTTATATAAAGCCCTTCCACCAGTCGTAAACAAAATTGGTGCCGAAACCCGGGACTCAATCGCCGGGTAATGGTGGAAGTAGCTTTTTGAAATTTGCGTCGCACGTGTGATGTATACAAGAGACTATAAACCCGTGTGTATATGAGTGACTAAGTGCTAAGACATTTCCACAAATCCTTTGGACGTTTGTTGAGGACAGCGACCGCCACAAGGGTACGACGAGGGGATGGATGACTTGAAGATCGAAATCTACCGTAAGGATTCGCCCATGTGTTGCAAGAGATTCGGTCATCGGAGAGGATGTGTGCATCGTCGACGGGAAAAATGAATTTCGGCAGGGTGAGCGGCGTAAAAGTTAATATAATATAATATTTATTGCGGAATGTTAATGGTTCGTAACGCGTTCGCGTGTTGCTCGTTGGGATCGAGGGTTCGGCGTAACGTGTTTTTTGAATCTGTGGAATAGGAAAAACGTTGATCGCGATCGAGAGCATTGACGTGAAAATGCACCGCGTCTTTCTAACCTAAAGAAAGTGAATCGAAAATATTCGCGGCGAATTGTAGGCGATGTCATCATATAGACGCGCGATCGTGTTTTGTCGCCCTCTGCGACGCCGACTTTAAATTTCGAACATCTCTCTCTTCGTACTAGAGATGCTAGATCGTTTCGACATTATCGAGAAATAAATCTACATATGTATATCTTTCGAAACATTTGACAGTTCCAATTTAATCGCTTGATAACCCTGTATATTCCTTTATTAATTTCATGAAATTATGGTCGGCTATAACTAACCTGTTTTTTGCACTCTGGTAGCATAGTAATTTGAATCGGAGCGGAATACGTTTTCCTTCATTAGTGTAAAAAATGCAGAAACTCCTTCCTTTAGGTATCGATTTAAGGAATTTCGTATTCGCGTAAGTGAAGGAAATTTCGTCTTCCTGTTACACGTGCGCGACGATCACCCAATCTCCTGATTTTCGACCTTATTACGTTAATTTAATAAGTGTAAGTGTAAAACACAAAAGGTGTGATCCCTTCTGGATACGACACGACCAAATAAACAATAAATAAAAATGAAACACAAGTTCCGCACTTCTCAATTCTACCATTTATTTTCCAATTATCTATTTTACATTAATTTCGTCGCGCGATCTCGAGCCAACTGGCTACCTGGTCACTTGTAGAAATTCGCCTGTAGTCAATGCACTGGAGGGGGAATAGCCCACCTTTCATATTATTGTACAATTAGGTTAGGACTGTCAATTGTTTTTAGAACACCGTTGAAGAGATCGAGGGGGAATAAAATACTTCGACTTGATGTTTATAAATTGAACTCCGAATTCTCTAGGAACGCGACATTCGGTATTGTTAACTCGTTTATATCTGGGTAAATGCGTTTTCTCGCGATAGAGATAAGGATAATTATGGGATGACAATATCGGAAATATTTCTAAATGCAATTTATTTAAAAGTTTCGTTATAGGTTAGCAAAATACCAGAGTCAGTTCCACGAAAGAGGGGAAGGTTTAGTAAATGTTTAATAATAAGTATAGATCTGATTGATATTCAGAAGAATATCAACTTGATGAATATACGGTAAAAATGTAGTTTGAAAGAATTTGAAAATATAACAGGTTAGATAGTTATTCAAAATAACACCATTTGTATAATTGATGTTTCTATAAAAGGTACTTTCTGGGAGGTGTTCAAACGAACATCGCCTTCGGGAAGTTCGAATTTCGAATTTCGGAGTTATGCCAAAAACGAAAAACATAGAATCTGTAAGTTGACAGGGTTCTTGTTTTTTAATTTAGATGCCCTTTATTTTTTGACAACACTCGAAATACCCCTCGAGAAGTCAGTTGAAATTTAAATAGAGATTCTATTGGAGTAAATGGTAGTTCCGATATTGATGTCCCATTAAATTCGTGATGTACAATTATACGAAATATTGTGAACAGTTCTGCAAGCGCTTTTGAAAATTAATATTGACGATTAATACGTTAATTGAATGATATATTAAACCGCTCATTTTTGGGCAAATTCGAAAAAAGTAGTGATCTGTTATGAACTGAATATGTCACATAGTAAAACTTGTGTTATTTACATGAGTTGGAAAACATGTTAATAGATGTAATGAAAATTGAGTGACGTATGAAACTGCCGGATAAACAATTGATTGATTGGTTAAAAGTGATGATAGTACGAAGTTGGATGACGATATATTAGGCATCCAATTACGTCGAAATCACTCTACGATACGTTTGGCAGAGTTTTTTATTTAACGTCGTAATTCAGAAATTTAAGTCGAAATGTTTATCTGTTCGAGTTTATTGAATATCAAATACAAAATAGCGCCTTTGACAGGTGTTCTGACAAACATCATCTTTCTCTAGATGTATGTAAGAACATCGCGCCTTTAGAAATGTTGAAACGAAACTGTTGCGAACAGTTCGAATCGTTCTAAAGATATTGCCGCTGTGACGTCTGCTTCGAGTGAATAAAGTGTTAGTTTGAAAGCTTGACCGCGCGTTTTATTTCACTCGTTTTGAACATAAATTTGGTGCATTGAAAGATAATCGAAATAACACCGCCTTAAATAGGTGTTCGTAAAACGTCATGTTTTGTCCGATGTTTATGGAAACATCACCCGCATTTCTCAAACAGAAGTTTGAGGATGGAAGATAATAATTTTTCGTACATATTCTAAAGAATGTCACGTTTTTAGCGGTGTTTCAAAAGTTCAGGATGGCCATTGATATTTGAAGAAAATATGATGGCGATGGAATATTGATTTTATCATGTAGATTAAAGTAATTTATTTGTATTTAAATATGTGAACGAAGTAGCATGAATCCATAATGGGATTATGATTCTAATTACAAATGAAAAAGAAAGGGTTTGACCTTTTCATGAATGGTTTGGTATCGATTTCATTTCAAATTTTGTGCGCGTATGACAATTTGAATAGTAGAAACGTAATTGTTCGTGTTTGTGAAGGTCATGATAGGCGTCGATGTCGATGGTGGACGGGTCTCGGTGAGGACAGTGGATCGCGGGCTTGACGTATTTGTATTTGCACTTTTCTTGAATGATAAGTCCAATTATTGGAATGGCAATGACGACGTGATGAATCGAATTGGAATTGATTTAAATTTCGTTACGTATTTTGGATCCGAATCCGAAAATATGAGCCCTTTGATCTCATTATTATTCGTTGGAAGGATGAGCCTTCCTTTGTTGCCTACGGAATGGTTTGAAAACCATTGAGGCAGTCGATCGAAAGAGTCGACGATCACGAGCAGATCCCCTACATTGGGCGACGGACGTATTTGGTAAAGATTTGAAAGCGGAATCGTTGGTTTATGACGACTTTTACAGAAAGGCATTTGAATATCTATGGATTTGTTAGTGTCGAGTCAGCCGCCATATGACGAAATGAAACTTCAAATGAAATTGATACCAAACCTGAGTGTGTTTGACACACATTACCTGTTGTACTCGTGGGTCCAGAACGACCCGCCGGTGTAATATTTCGATGGCGATATAATATAAACAGAGCTTGCAGATCTGCGACGTGAACTATTTTAAGAAAATGTGAACTTGCTGTATGTTCAAAACGATTCACAAGCATTGAATGTATAAGTTGAGGCAGGACGGAAAACAATCGTCCGCGAAAATAAAAAATAAAAATTTGTGGCAGCCGCAGTAGAAGAGGGCCTATGTAGGTACTGTGTACGAGTCCTTTGTATACGGTGACGGCGTATATGATGTGGCAAATAATGGTATTTGACCATTTGCGAATTAATTTACGGTTAAACGAAATGATCGATACGTGAAAATTTCGATTCGGAGCAAGGTGTGTTTTGGAGTCGGAGGTGTGTTTCGGAGTAGGAGGTTTCGCACATTTTTGGAGTAAAGAGTTTGGTACAACTCGAAATCGGACATAGGACTCCATTTTGGAGTATGGTGCATTTACCTGCTGGCGATTCGCTTTCGGATGGACAGTACCCGGAAGGTTACACGCGCGGGGACTTGGGGCTGCGAGATCTGCCGTGGCTGGCCTGCCGGAGAACATGAAGTCCGGAAGTTAGCAAACCAGAGGTACTTGGGGTACATGGAGAAGTCTGCCGGCGATTCGCCTTTCGATGGATAGTACCCGGAGGGTGACACGCGCGGGGACTCGGGACGCCGAGATCTGCCGTGGCTGGCCACCCGGGGAACAAGAAGTCCAAAGGTTAGCAACCCGGAGGCCAACGGTCGGTATCGACACAGGATTTAATGGTTTGGTACATTTGGTTGCACTTCCACGAATAGATGTCTATTGTCTTCGGTCTTCGGTAGAGTGTGAGAACAAGAAAGACTGACTGACTGACTGAATGGCTTTATTTTGGCTTGAGGAATTACCTCTTGGGCCAACCAGTAAAAGAGCATACATAATAAAACTTAAGACTAGAGTAAATATAGTAAACAATAGAGATTTATAATAGAAAAGCGCAGTTTAACAATAGCTAAGCATAATAAAGCGAAAAAAAGGGATACAAACTTTGTAACTAACAGGCAGAAAAATACTAAATTGATCTAGTGAATACTCTTGTACAGTACACGCACATCGAAGCAATTAGGTAATAAGCTCACGATACGGTCCGGATTAATAAATAATTTTTTAATTTAAATTTAAACGAGTTCAGACTAATGCTGTTTCGAATATCATCGGGAAGATCATTCCATAGCCGCGTGGAAGTGACAATAAAAGATTTTGCATACGATTCTAATCGATGAGTCGGTACACGAAGTTGCAACATAGAGCCAGGTCGGAGTGCTCTGGACGCGGTTACTATGCGCCACTGGTAACAATCGTACAGATATTGAGGGACGCGAGTGGTCAGAATCTTATAGGTAAGGGTCCCTATTAAGTACAGCCGACGCGATTTGGTCGAGAGCCAGTTTAGTTTATTTCGGAACGGAGTAATATGCTCATCGCGCCGTAGATCAAAAATAAAGTGAATTCCCGCGGAGAAGAGAGGGAGAGAGAGAGAGAAAGGATAAATGTGGCAAAAGAGGTATTGGATTGAGCTTCGAAATCGAAATTTCCAGATTCGTCGCGGATCTTAAGAAAAACAAATCGGTCGTCACCACTTTCCACCACTTAAATAAAGTCGCGATCAACAATATTATGCTACAGAGAACTATAGAAATGTTCGTATTCCTGGCTGCCTTAACTTTCGTCTTGTGAATTCATGACAGCCGCGCATGATATGGAATGATTCAATTGAACATACATACCGTCACTAAAGATATACGAATGAATACTTAGTACAGTTGATGCGTAATGTATGGATACTTATGAGTTATTATGGCATAATATAGACCTAATAAACGCGAAGCTGTGTCACTGTACGCGGACCTTTTTTCGATTATGTTACCTCAGCGGGGGGAATAATATGGTATACCGTGTGAGATATAGTGAGAGTGTATATCTTCATTGTAAGACTGACCAGAATGACTTACAACGCTATTATGAAAATCTCGACTTGTTTATCGTGGTGTAGTTTCATAGAATATGAGTAGTATTTTCGCGACCTTAAGTAGTATTTGAGTATTATTACAGACATCTGTAAGCCTCTTACAGTGTTAGCGAACATTCTTTCGCATGGTATATACCTTCTTCTGACTTTGCTTTATGATCACTAAGTTTGCCTTTGTTTTTGATATTATTTAAATAATATTGAAGTAGTTAGTGGATTTACTTGCTTTGTCTTTTTTACTGACTTTGGACACAAACACTGATGATCACGACAGAGCGGTGATCTGAAATGTCACATGATGTTGTAGTGAGTTTGAATTTATGGAAAGCTAATTGGAAGCTATACTGATGGAATCGAATGGAATAATATTAGAGAATTGGAAATAAATAAGTATGAAATTGTATTTGTTGTTGAGTTATGGAACTATGTGATAGTGCCTTACGAATCCCAAAAGTTATTAATGCGGAGTGCACGATGTGTGAAGATATGAGACGGTCGGTAAATGCGACGACTTTTTTCATATTATTTCAATTCATCTTTCGAATGGGAAAAATCAGATTTTATTTTACTAGCCGAACCGGTCCGGACCATGATCGAATCCTTCATTTATGTCCCTAATCTCGTGAAGAAACAAGCGGCCAATTCGGAAAGGGATTTTAAGATGCGGGCCATTTCGTAAAATAATTTCTGTATGTGGAAATTTTGTTGTGATTGCACTTCCGCATCGCATCAATCAATCAATCAAGATTTTCTAGACATATGCACAGATTGTCATCGCGTAGAAGTGTCATTGTTGTAGTTTTTATATGCATGCGCTTCGTACGTGTTCTTTGGATTATTTTTGTTGACGATTTCTTTTAGTAAATTTATCATTAATTACACATTAGACTGAATAAAATCATAGTAAATTTGATTACTTTTTAACTACTCAGAGTGTTTCAATAAGTTCCCAACGAAATTTTACAAGTTGTAGTTACGACAATAAAGGAGTTAAATCAAATAAAAATATAGTTAAGGGAACGAAATTTTAAATTTATTTAATTATTTATTATTTATTATTTAAGTTACTAAATTTTAAACATTTTCTGAAGTTTGATTATCCAGTAAATGAAAAAGTATTCAAAATGTTGGAAGCATATATTTTTAGTTGATTTAACATCTTTACGGTCGTAACTGCAACTTAGAAAATTCCATTGAAGCATATTGAAACACTTTGCATAGTTAAAAAGTAGTCAAACCAACTAAGGATTTTTCGGAGTTTTTAATTTAATTAATTTTATTGGGAACGATACTGGGAAACAACAAATATTTCAAAGTATAGTAAAATGATTACTAATTAAAATTAATATACTTACAATCCATTGTTATCTCGTCAATCTTAAATACATATTTTCTTTTACGGAGACTTCCGGTTAAGGCGGTAAGTAGAGCAGACGTGTGACATATCGCTCTGCTTTATATCTGAAATTTTGTACCTAAAACTCGTCTTTTTGGGAGTTTTTCTCTCTAGTTCGTCCATCCGGAACGACTCGGATGATGTTCGATGTGAGCTAATGAATATCCGAGTCAGCATCCCGGATTCTTACGAGGTAACGCATAGCTGCAATTAGTCGTAGTGACGGTTACAAGGCATCCTCGTGTTACTGTCCCATGGTGACGTCACGCGCCTGAACTTCGACACGAAGACCCAATCAGCGGACCGGCGACTTCGATTTAAATCTCCGGACGTGCCATTCTTTTCATCGTGGACTTTTCCGTGGTCAGGCACTTTATTTATTTTTTTTCACTACTATTGGAGGTGGAGGACATTGGGATCTGGATGGCAGCTGACATGTAACCTGGCACTACTCATCGAAATTGTGGCAGCTGTCATTGGACTGCGAATATACGCAAGGCCCCGTGACTTCTTGGCTGTGTTGCGCATATGGGTGAGTTTGTTCCATACTTGTGTGCGGCCCACCACATGTACGTGACGCTCACGCATAGTACATTCTCCGCCACTCACCGTCTTTGCGCCGCGCATGCCCAGTGACAGCCCGCCAGTGCTTGTCCATTCGCCGCGCTTTGCTACGTTACCACCAGAGGACGGAAGCTCCCGGACGCGTGCAACTCATGTCAGCACCCTCTCCGCCCCGCAACGATTTGCAAGCACCGGCCCCGCCGCCGGTCTCTTCCAGTGATAGAGAGGTGGAACGCTCGTCGACAATCTTGCGCCCGGCTGTTTTCGCGGGTCGCCCCTCCACAGCGACTAGGTGGGAAGCGCGTCGCACGAACAGCTGCAGCACGTTGGAGAACTTCGGTTTCGGTCTCGCGAAACGAAAACGTGACGGTTTCTCCGACGTGGACGATCAGACACTGCAACAGCCCACTAGGCAAAGAAAACGGTCTCCTTCTCAACATTCTAACCCAGACCCTAGCTCACCGGAAATAGCAATGTCGACCTCGACCAATCTTCCTCTAACTCTTGAGTCCCTCCAACAAAATCTGCTTGCTTCATTGCAACAGCAATCTCAGCAAATAGCCGCAGTAAAGTCGACGGTGGATCAAATTAACACCGATCTGGCGTCACGAATAGGAGCTTTAGAGGACAAAATAGAGGCGCAAGATTCGACAATCAATTCACTCGTGGTCAAACTCGAAGCGCAGGAGAAACAATTGAAGAGGAAGAATATAATTATTACTGGTTTCGCCCCTGGTCCAGGTCCCTTAAGGAAGGAAATTTCGCAATTCTTGGCCAGTAAGTTCCCTCTTGAGGCTTCGGTGGCTGCAGCTAGACAGATCCGGATTAATCCGCCGGCCTACCTGGTTGAGCTCATGTTGGAAGACGACAAGTACTCAATCTTGACAACTAAGAAAACGTCACTCCAGGGTACGAATATCTTCATTAATCCGGACTACACCGACCGGGAACGTCTCAAAGCATTTAGAATAAGAGTGGCTCGCCGCGCGGCTGCTGCTAGTGGTGCAACCTTTAAAGCGAGGGGAGATGCCATTGCCACAAACAATATTTGGATGAAATGGTCGGATGCGGACCAAGAATTTAGCATCCCTTGCCCTGTGCCGGCAATGGGGAGAAATTCCTCCTCTGTCCGCCCATTCTCTGTGACGCGATCGAATCCCACTACCGGCCAGGCGATCCTCAGATCCTTCGCTAGAACTGCTGCCATCGACTCTGAACCTTCTGTAGCTCCCGAGGAGTCGGGTTTTTAACTTGTCCCCGTCCACTGTCTACTGTCAACGTGTCGACGTCGTCGTCTTCGGATTTTGTATCGCCTGTTAGTTTTAAGCCGCTTACTGTTCGTAATATTTTAAAATTAGTCTTTTGGAACGCGCACGGTTTTTTTAACATTAAAAAGAACAGTTTTTATTCCGCGTTTAAAATTATTAATTTTTCGGAAACCTGGAGAGATCTTGAAATTCGTTCGGAGGATCTGACTACCGATCATTCAGTGATTAGCTCTCCAGCCTTACGCTCCAGCAGCCTTGGCCGCTGTAGCGGAGGTCTTCTGTCTTTAATTAACCCTTGTAATAGTTCCACCTTTTTAAACTCGTCCCCTCATTGGCTTTTTTATAAACTAAATACGCATCCACTTAATTTAATTGTTGGTTCCTTTTATTTCCCTCCGCCTTCCGATTTAAATCAATTGCTCTCCTCCTTACAACCGACCCTTGACTCACTGTATGATCGGTTCCCAGACTGCATTTTCATCCTAGGTGGCGATTTTAACTGCCGAGTGGGTCCTTCGGACTCTTTGAGCGATGTAGGTCAACTTTTCGATGAATCCTCTGTGCGAGTCCGTAGGCGTTCTCACGACGAGACGCTCAACCGGCGCGGATCCATCTTGTCCGAATTCATGTCAAATAACAATTTAGCCTTACTAAATGGCCGAACGTCCAGTGACTTTCCGGCCCACTACACTTTTCTTGGACACCTAGTACAGTTATTTAAGGTGTCTTGCCTCCCGTTCGGGTTAAAAACCCCCCCCCCCCCCCATGGGGGATGGGGCCAAATTTTAGTGATGCGCCAGCACCGCCGGTTGTGCACACTTAAAAAAGTGATACAACAAGTCAGCTACCACATTTATTAGCAACAAGCTGCCTGCCTTGATGCTTCTGTTGGTTCAGAGAACCTTTCTAACGTCGCCACGGCCCGCTAGAGGCCAACCCTTTCTGCGGTTACTGCCTGCACGGACACGGCACGCCGTAGCGCTCCCCCGTGTGGAACCCGCCGGCAGGGGCTTGACACCGCACCCTAGCTCCCCAGTACGGTGGGTCTCTCGAGTCGTTTCACGATCAGGCATTCGTCGGCACAGACCAGCCGAACGATCGGGTCCGTGAGGTCGTCAATTCTCAAAACTTGCTAAGAGAAGCGGATCTTTCAAAAGCATTGCTCCTCTTCGAGCTCGGGCACTTCGACCCCTCACTCTTCCACAATAAAATTGTGGACGGAGATAACCCGCTCCGCTCTCTTCCACAAGTCCCCTGCGGGGACTTTTCTTGTACAGAGGGGTTTTAGTGTCGTTGACCTTGACTGCTCATATTCACTACATACACGACCTTTCGATCGGCGATGCTCTATACGGCTCGGACCATCTCCCTGTGTCAGTTTCTCTTTATCTTTCCGAGGACAATTCTACCGGGCACTCTCCAGCACACGACTCAATATGTCGACGTGTGACTCGTTTTCAAAAGCCCTCGGACGGGGCAAACAATGTATATGCGTCATTTCAATCGTGCCTGTCGGAAACGTCTCAAAACGCTGTTCCTCCGGAGTATGTTGCACTCGATGTACAATACAGTCAGTTTATAAAGGCAATCCGTGGCTCGGCGTTCGTTTCTGGCCTTCTGAAAGATCACGTTATTCGTCCCAATATTCCGCCCACAGTTTTTAAAAAGCCGTGGTTCGACAAGATTTGTCTCTCCGCTAAGAAGACTCTTACGCGAGCGCTAAGAAAAATGAGGATGGATGGGTACAGCGCGGCCGCCACGGGTGAGTTTAGGGCAAGTCGCTCGTCCTATTCCAACTTATTATCGGCTAAAAAACGCGCATATGACTCCACTATCGCGGACAAATTCGCAGAAGCCCATAACTCAGCAGATTTTTGGTCGGCAATTCGTCAATTTCGTACGAAACCGACGTTACGTCACCATGTGTCTGACGAGGTATGGAATGAGTATTTTCGCGAAATCTTTCCCCAATACGAAACGCCGACAGAATTGTATTTTGGCACTTTTGACCCCGCGCTGGACTCTCCTATCTCGACCTCGGAGCTGAGGGACAGTTTGAACGTTTTGAAGGTAGGAAAAGCCATTGGTCCGGACAAAATACCCGCCGAAATCTTTAAGCTCTTGGACGATCATTGGTTTTCTCTCCTCCTTTCGCTCTTCAACAGAATCTTTTCAACGGAGTCCTTCCCGTCAGGTTGGGCTGATTCAGTAATTAAAACGTTATTCAAGAAGGGCGATCGAGGTGAGCCTTCGAATTATCGTCTAATTGCAATCACTAATGCCCTGGCGAAAATTCTGTCACATATTTTATGTACACGCCTGTCCAAGTGGGCAAAGCAACGTGGCATTTTACCGGAAGAACAATCCGGCTTTCGTGAGGGGAGGGGGACGGAGGATAATATCTTCTGCCTCCTCGCTTCCGCGCAGGTCGTTTTGAGGCGCCAAAATGCGAAACTATTCAGCCTATTCGCGGACTTTAAGAGAGCCTTCGACTCGGTCCCGCATGCTCTGGTTTGGCGAAAGCTGCTTGGACTAGGTGTTAGCGCTAAATTCGTCAGGGTTCTTAACGCACTCTACCGCTCCGCGTCAGTGTTGCACAACAATGTAAACGGAGAAATGTCGCGTTTTAGGGTAACAGTGGGAGTTCTGCAAGGCGAAATTCTGAGCCCGTTACTATTTATTTTATACCTTTCGGATATAATTTCATTTTTCCGCAGTAATAATGCTCGCGGGGTGGACATTACCAGATCTACGGATCTGCTAATGCTCCTCTATGCTGATGACCTCGCCATTCTGGCTTTTTCTCCCTCAGATCTTCGCCTTAAGCTTGGGATTCTAGCTGATTACTGTGAGATTAACAAGCTCACTGTGAACGCCGAGAAAACTAAGGTTGTTTGTTTTAGAAGGGCCGGCCCTCTGGATAAGTTTTCGAGAAACTTTGTATTCAATAATACTCCAATGGAGGTCACAAGTTCCTATAGGTTCCTGGGTATAGTCTTCTCCTCCTCAGCGTCAGGCCTTCAGCCTACTGAGGATGCCGTTTCCCGAACTCGGGTGGCATCAGCTGCGACCCTAGCAATAATAAACTCAGCGAAAATGGATGCTTGGGACGCTTACTGGAAGCTATATAAAGCGATGGTTATTTCGGTATTATTGTATGCGGCCCCGTTTTGGGCACTCCGATACTTGGACAGGCTGGAGTCGGTGCAAACTGATTTTTTTAAAAGACTTTTCCATTTGCCGAGAAACACCCCGGCTTATCTGATACGTTTAGAACTAGGTATCCCTCCGATCGCGGTAGAAATACTGAACCGGTCGATAAAATGGATAATAAAGACCCTCAGACAGCCCGACTCCAGGCTGCCCAAAATTCTTCTTATCCGTCTGAGTGAGCTGGCTAGCGAATCTCCGGAAGAGCCCCGAAATTGGCTCTCGCAACTCCTTTCACTCTTGGACGATACTGAGGCTGCTGCCTTGAGGGGCAGCTTTACCCCCGAGTACTGGGCTGCCGCTGGCCCGCGTTTAATTGCCAAACTTGCAGAATCCTCCAGAGCTAAAGATCTTGCGAGATATCTTAATTCGGATAATGTACAGCTGCCAATATATCGGCAGCTCACTGACTCGTCGTACTCGTTGTACCCGCCGCGGCTGTCTCTGGACTGTCTAAGAGTGAAAGCTCAACTTAGACTGGCAACAGTCTTCGCGCGTTCGCTCTCTGTCTCCGGTACCCGGCTTATGTATAATCCGCAAGCGCCTTGTACTCTGTGCAACTGGAATGTAACTGACTCGTTACGGCATATTTTTGCGGAATGCCCGGTTCTTTCGCCAATTAGGCGTGACTTTGCCGCCAAGGTACCAGGTTGTAATGCGAGCAACCGTTTTTGCGTCTTAATATGTGGCTCCGATCTTTTTTCCGCGAAGATCCTTTATAAATTTGTTAGAGCAACACACGCGAGAAGAGCCTTCTTGCTAGGAGACTAGTGTCCATTATATTATGCGTTTTTTTCTCTGTTTTTCTTTTTCGGTTCTGCGTTTTGCGTCTTATCAATGTTATATTTTCAAATTTAATTTATATATAAATATAGTTTATAGTAGGCGATCTAAGACTCCGCTCTAAACCGGAACTCACCTCTCATTCAGGTTGTACCCCATATGAGAGTAATAAATACAAATACAAATACAAATACAATATTTTCTTTAGTTTTCTTAAAAATAAATTTCAAACTATTATTCCTCAATAAATTGAATCATGTGTATTTTATATATTTATTTAATTTATTAGTCAGTATTTTAAAAAAATTCTGCGTTCGAGGTATCCAGCATGAATATAACAGAAATAGAAATATATAAATATATTATTATAAATATAAATATAAATATATAAATACCGCAAATATGAACTATTAAAATTCGATATAATGAGTATTAGTCAAATTTTTCTGTACATGCTTTAGGAAAGAAATAATAATGTTAGATATTGCATTTCAATATAACGTACATTATTGATTTTTAATGTCACATATTATATTTGCAAGTTTATTAATCGCCGAAATAAATATAATTATGTCACGGCACTATACGGCAGTGGTACAGCTATAAAATTCCCATATACACAAAAGTACTTTAAGAAATGGTCCGCATCTTCGAATCCCTTTCCGGAGCATTATTATATTAGTCCGTAACTCTCCACTGGTCTATCCCTCTAGACCTTAATGGATAAAGCCTAATGGCTTAAGTTATTGAAATCGAAAACATTAAGTGGTTCTCAAAATGATAGTTACTTATCAAAGGCGAGGGGTAATTAAAAACTGTTTTAGTTAAATGGTACTTGATAACTTTACCCATTATACTGTCTTAATTAGACGTTTCAATCACCATCGTTGACTTGGATATGACTTATTGCTATCTGCAGATAGTTCAAAATGTTCCCTACCTACTACACTGTTTAAATGACAGGAAATTAAATGTAATGCTAATGCTTCCTACACATTCAATTTAATCAGTTCGCCGTCAACAACGAAAGATCGCTAATATCACTGTTACAGAAAAACTATTGAGTAACATATACAAAACAAGCTACACATAACTATTAACTAACTAACTATTAACTAACATACTCCTAACTATTAATTTATGTGGCCAGAAAAAAGCATTTTACTATTGACAATGTTGAAAAATATACCTGTAGTATGTGTCAGTATTATCAAAATTTCTTGGAATGACAAATCACTCTTTATGAAGTGAAAGCTAAACCATTCTAACGAAAGAGTGAATTCATACACATTAAAGGAGAATTATAACTCCACGCATATAGTTTTTACTCGTTAAGAGTGAGTATATTCACTCCTGCCAATGGAGTGGTGCGATTCCCGCTCCGTAAGAGTGAACTTTTACACAAACAAATTTAGGGTTTCTAATTACAAAGCCGCCAGTGAATAATTTAAACAGAAAAACGATGTTTGACATTTAAGTGGATTTCTTAAAGTAACCTTTACATAATAATTAATAAATATTCTGATTGTTCAAGAGTTATTTTAGTTTATAGTATTTCTAGAAGTATGCAATATAATTTTAAAACATTCCTTTTGGTTTTATTCTATTCAAGTAAACATTTTTCGAAATGAAAATTTCTGTTTTTGCAATATTACATGCAATATGTAGACAATTTTATTTAATATCCCACTAATGAGTTTTTAATTTTTGATTAAAAATGGGGGTAGAAACTCCTAAAAAACTTTGCACCCGTAGGTGATCACCGCGCCCGAAGGGCTGGCAAAGACTACCCCTGGGGATAGGGCGTCGAAACGTCGAAATTCGATGAAAAGCAATAGGGTAATTTTTTTGCGAGGTGACCAAATTCAACACTTTTTCAGACAATAGTCATAAGCATTTTAAACCAGTTTTTATGGCATTATCGTTGACTTTAGGAAGAAAATACATACAACCTTTTTTGTAGAAAATTTCGTGCTCTATCTTTTTTGTTAGAGACATATTTTAATAAAATTTGCATTTTTCAAAATAAATGCAAAAAACTGCGAAGAAACTTAATTGGGGCTAATTTTTTTTAGTAATAGACGGGTGGATCTGCGACAAAATCTAATCAGATCTAAGTTAAAAAAAAAATTGCTAAAAATAGCTAAAAAAAATTTATGTCAATACGCGTATCCGTTCGCGAGTTATCGCGAGACAAAAAAACGGGACTTACGGACCTACAAGATCACGGACACAAATTTTGTTATTATTAATTTGGGCTCCTTAGGGTCTGAAACGTCGACATTTGATGAAAAACTATAGGGTAATTTTTATGCCCGATGTGACCAAATTCAATA
Organism: Trichopria drosophilae; assembly: GCA_030407085.1. Classification (NCBI taxonomy): domain Eukaryota; kingdom Metazoa; phylum Arthropoda; class Insecta; order Hymenoptera; family Diapriidae; genus Trichopria; species Trichopria drosophilae. Next base: position 82,640,777 of record CM059586.1, read on the forward strand.
CTTCGTCCAGACATCGTCTGGGTGAGACAGTAATTAGAAAAACACAGTAAACATGAAATATGCATCGAATAGCGTATTACAATACAAGTGCGTGAAGTAAGCGTTTTGCAACTTTTAGGTATTAATACTTCGGCTGGTCGGTTGTCGGGGTCGAAGTTTTGAAATGCTCATTTTCAATTGTCATACATATAAGAAACACTATATTGTTGTAACGTATCTATCGAAGCCACTTGGACCTAAATATGATTGGACCCCCAAATATCGAAATAATTTTATAATATAATTGAAAGCTGTTATTAAACGAACGAGTATTAATAAGGAATAGCCGACTCTACACTGGGTCGAAGTTTCTGAGCGAACGAGGCACCACGCCAACACTAGTTTTTCTTTGCATTTATATGTCTCTCAATCGTCTTGAGGGATACTAGCAGCATCATTACGTAAAGTTAAACAATTACGTTTTTACCATTTTAAAACATTGTTCAGCACCCGTAAATGAGGTATATAGCAATACTCCAACACTGTAAGGGATCCACGTTTTTTAATTATAACAATAATTTTAAAATAGCTTCCATCCATTTTGCAGAATGTGTATAAAATATCGATATAATTTTATAATACAATTACAACACTAGTTTTTCGTTACATAACTCATATTCACGAAACTTAATTCATTATTTTTATTGAATCTAATTAGTTCATAATTTATTACAGTCGTGTACATACAGTTAACAGGCATCTTTTTTTTTAATGCATTTCTATTTTTTAATAATTCAAATTTGGAGAGTATTTTTTATACTGACAACAAGTATTTTTGTCTATTTTTAAGTAATCTGCGTGTTTCAATAAGCCCTAACTTCCAGTAACTCTGTTAAAATACTTAAAAAAGGCAAGAATATAGTTAGTAGAATTCAATTTAAATATTTTCTTCTTTATCGAAAACTTCCGTTCTTATATATCGGTTTCATTTAGTTTGCTATGATCTAATTATATTTCATATCTTAAACCTGATTTTCGTAAATGTGCGCACAGATAAGTTTAACAAATTTAATCCAAAAAGTTGAATTAACGAGTAAGACTGGTGGTAATGTCAAACATTTTCCATATATTAAACTTCGTAGGGAAACGCGTATTGTATTATGCGTCTTTCGGGTGATGTCATTCTGAAACGGAAAATTATGAATTTTATTCACAACATAACTGATTTTTAATTTGAAATGTTCAACATTATTGAAAAATAATATTCTTCGAAGGAAAATACTGTATTTTGGTTAGAAATATAATAAAAAAAAAACAAGACATAAATGAAAGTAAATCAAAATCGGTGAAACTTGTAAAATATTCCATTAATTATTGTATCAACAGAATTCTGTACCAGAATAAAGCAACATGATAATGGGTTTAAAATGTTGTATTTACAAATAAGGTAGACTTATGATTTACAAAGTCATGATCTACGACAAAGTTCATTAAAATTTGATTTGAAATTATATGTATCTTTATTATACGTTCATTAAGGTGTATGAGAGAGATAGGAGGATAAGATCTTACCATTTCATTACACATTTGATACGGAGCAAAAGAATGTGTCATAAAAATAAACAAATTACGATTATGTTAAAAAAATATTTATTATTGTTTTTGGATAAAATGAAAATGAGAACAGCGATTATGGTAACAGAGTATTTAGAAGGGTTTTACAAACGCACATGATATATTTTGTTGATTACACGTTGTTTTTATGTAGAAGTATATATAATAAAGATATTAATAAGGGTTCGGCTTTGTCCTACAAAGTTGGTTGCTGTTGGTTTTCCTCGACGTTTCGAACGACTTGCGTTTGCTATGTTTGAAAAGAGAGTTCAAGACTATATTAAATGAAACTCGAACTATGTACTTGCATTACAAAATAAGTATGGAATTATATAAGATGTGAGGATATTTCCTGCCATAAAAGTAACTGAGGATGTTTGGAATGAAGACAATAATGCCCGGTAGCATAATTAATAGCAAGTATAAGGTTAGTAAAAAGAAAATAATTACTACAAACAAAAAATTTATCTCTTTTAACGATATACATAGAGATAGTACGTAATTTCCACGAGAGAAAATAGGCAAGATCTTGTAAAAAGAATTTCAGAAAAAAATAAAAGTTATTAATATTATTTTCTTATTAATAACAGTTTATAAAAATCGGTCAGCGATTATTGCTCGTACAGAATGTATTTCTTGGAGCTGTAGGTGAATTTTATTGTGAAATCTTTTTTTAATTAGAAGTACTTATGACGCATTCCAATGGTTCACTATATGATAATGGTCATTAAAATTCAATTTCTAACTCTACGTATCTTCCTTACGGGCGCCGCGCCGTAGCCCCGTTCCTGAAGTAAACATGCATTTTTACTAATTTGGAAGGGCCCCTGATAAGAATGGAAGCTATTATTCCCCTGATGATAATTTTTTACTCATGCAATAGGGGCCCACGAATTAGTATTGAAGTCCAATGCTAGGTTTCGGAAATTCTGATACCCTGAAAATATTTCCATATTACTGGATACATTTGAAATTTTCAAAATATGATATTAGATTCGCCAGCAGCCACCTCGAAAACCTATAAATGTTGTGAAAGCATTGCCTTGATGATAAAGAAACAGGAAACTAGATATTTTTGAATATTTGAATTTATAGCACCGCCATATTTAAACACATTTCTGCAGTAAGCGTAAGAATTGCCAGAAAAACATCAGCTAGAAGTAGTTGAGTTCTTGCAGCTTTTTTCAGAGCTCCCATTAAAGAAATGTAATCTGTTTTAATAGTATAAAACAAAGTTTTATGTACTTATATGAATTCAAAGTCATTTTTCGGTTTTATTGGGACACTGGCATTTCGCTTATCTTACCGTGCGGTACCCTTTGTATCTATGAAGGGATAAAATAAGTTTAAAGATTCGACTTGCGTAGAAATGTGTTATCGCGTTTCGCGCCAAACGATTGCGACTAGACATCGTTAATTTAACCAGGCGCCAAGCATCTAATTAATTTAATTATATTATCGGTTATGTCATGTTTGGTTAATAAGTAATAAGTTGTATAACGTCATGTGACTAAGTTTTTTTTACAAAATATACTTTAACTCTCCCATTGCAAAACGGGAAAATTGCTTTATGGAGCGGTAAGATATGCAGGTAATATGTAAAGGTTCATACATAAATATTCAGGCACTGTGCAGGATGAAAGTTGGCTCAAAATGTTTACTTGGGATATCGGTCTTTAATGCTCAAAGTCGTAAAAGGGTTGACGTAGGAATTAATTTCAGGAAGTATTTCCTGCAACTTTGTCTCTATGAAGGGATAAAGTAAGTTAAAAATTTCGACTCGCGTTAAAATGTGTTAACATCGCATTGTGCACTAATCGATTGCGACTAGACGTAGTTAATTTAACAAGGCGCCAAGCGTCTAATTAATTTCATAATTTCAACACTTATATAACGTCGTGTGATTCTATGTTTCAAAGTTTTTTTTTTTAAATATTAGTTGCAAAATATAAACCGTAAAATTTAGAACGATATTTCGTTGTTAATAAATAATAACAAAATCATGAGAAAAAATAAATCGAATTCAGTGAAACTTGAGAAAATCCATGAATTATTACATCAACAGCATTCTTCAAAACAGCTTAAAATGTTTTGTTTATAAATTAGATCCACGAATGACGGATTACGACGATATGCTCTACGACAAAGTTCGTTAAAATTCGATTTGTAATGTTACCTATCTTTTTTATGCGTTCATTAGAATCTACGAGACAGATGGGAATATAAATTTGTACCTTTAGAGTACACAAGAGATACGGAGTAAAAACAGGTATCATACAAAGGACAAACTGCGTATTAATTATTGTTTTCGGCTAAAATGAGAGCGAGTTCTGGTGAATGAGAATTTAGAAGGGTCTAACAAATGCAGAGGATACATTTCGTTGACATTTGCAAAGCGCGTTCAAAGGGATACTAAACGAAACTACAACTATTTACTTACATTGTAATATAAGTGTAGAATTACATATAATATAAGGATATATGTAGTAATCCTAAATACAGAATGTAATTCTTGGAGCTGCAGCTAAGTTTCATTGGGAACAATTGTTTTCTTTATCATCAGTATGGATGACGCATTTGAAAGGTGCACTGTAGGATAGTGGTCATTAAAATCCAATTTCTAAATCCACGTATCTTCTTTACGGCTAGAGCGACTGTTTCTGTATCAAACATATATGCATTTTTACTAATGTGAAAAGGCCTCTGATAAGAATGCAAGCTATTATCCCTCTGATGAATACTTTTTAACTATGTAATTGAGGGCCAACGAATTAGTATTTAAGTTCTAGTGCTGGCTGCCAAAGCATAGTAAAGTTTCGTGCTTCTCACAGTTACCATCGTGTAGTACCAAGTTCAGTGCAGTGCAGTGAAGTTCTTCTATTCGTTCTAAAGTGACACACGCATCTCACACAAAAGTGCAAATTTAGCTGAAATAACCAAGTAAGTCCGTTTTTTAAATATAAATGCGCATAAGATTGGATATAGTACAATTTAAAAGAACTTGTAACGACCCTATAGTACTATGCAAATGGATGGAGTTTTAACCGATTATGGAATAATTTCTGATTTCAGCAGATGAAAATTCATTAAATTTAATTTTAAAAAGTATTATGCATATGATGTATATGTATTAATCATATTACTTTGTCAAAATAAAAATGTCACATTTAATTAACTGATCAAACGGTTAAGCAGGTCACAATAAAGTGAAAATTTCTTGACATCAGACCGCCAGCTTAAAAATGTCGGAGCGAATAATTAAATTTCTAATTAAATAATTTTTTTCTTCCAAAACTATAGACTTTCGAGAAAAAAATTTTAGAACATATTTAACTTAGAATTAGTTAAAGAACACTTTCAAATTTTTTCAAATTTTTTAAATGACGTTTTAAAATTTCGATTTTTTGAATTTTTGAAAAACCAAAAATTGCGTCATTAAAAATCTAGTGCAAAGACTTATTTTTAAATGTTCTAACCCCGATAATCGAGAAGAGCGACCTCTAAAACGTCTAGACACGTTAGTCTAGAAAAAAACAAAAAATTATTTGTACAATTTATATACTTCAGAAGTTGAAGTGGAATTTCAGGACTTCTCGGCGTTAAAGGGTTAATACCGATTTTTTTAACACATTAAGTTTAACACATTTTTAAACCATCAATTGATTGTTTGTTTAGATGCACAGTGGTATGATTTCTTATTGCAAATACATAATTTGATACCTTTTCTGAATTTTTTGATTGATTTAAATAGTCATGCACAACTTGAATCACGCATAATGTTTCATTAGTCGGAAAAGCGAACAAATTTCATACAAGTGTTGATTGTTTCGGGAATCATTATTATTGTACCAAATTCTATGAATACAATATTCTTAATATCGTAGAGTTGCTCTTAATTCTACGCTATTGATATACAGTGATCGTTTTTTCATTTGTGAATATAACACATCTTGACAAAGAGGGTATCCGAAAATACTTCTAATATCATATTATGTTGTTTGACAGTACTCCCTATGTCAATATCAACTAACCACCAGTTGAGATCTAATTTAACTTTTCTAGAACTAAACAATTTTTTTTGGCTTATCTTGAACACCTTGACTACCGGCTGAACTAAGCAATTGTTCTTCCTCGGAAATGTTTTTATGCCCAGAATTAATTTCATTCGAATGTCATGCAATTTATATATATGCAGAATGACAGTATTTCTAAATAACAGTTATCAAAATATTCGCGTTGATTTAATTCGTAATATAGTCATTCCACAACCTATAATATGCATGGTACCATGCAAAGACTTAAAGAGGTCTCACAAACACAATTGGTTCACAGAACTTATTTTTGTGTAAGAGATAAAACTCCGTGTTTATCTTTAAGATACATATGCAGAATTATCACTGACAATTCCCTCTCATAAGAGGTCTGCTTGTATCGATAAAAAGCTTATGTAAAGATGTAATATCTCTGTCTCTCAATTTAGGAAATAAATAACAACTCTTTGAATAAACTTACGATAATTATCCTCTTTTTTAATTTTTGTTTCGATGGCTGCCTTTCTTTTGCTTTTGAAGGAGAGGTAGCTTCAATGCTATCATCATAACTACCTTTTCCACGTCCCTCATTTTTAGAAGGTTCGCTTGATGATCGGCTTCGTTTAGAATATCTATCCTTCGAACGACGTCGAAATGATCGAGAAGACGAGCACGGCTACTATAATTTCTACGACGTTTCTTCTCTTTACGTATTTCTCAGCGCTTACGCTTCAGAAGTCTGATTTTTGTTACTATTACTTCATCAGGGTCAACATAATCCGAAGAATATGAACTCATAATTCTTTTAAACATATTTATTTACTATAGTTTTCAGTTATTTATAAAATAAAAATAACGTGTGGCGTTGTTCGCAAGACACAAGAAAGACATCAGGATGACAAGGCGGAATGTATCTACACAGCGAACATTGATTTTACGGCTTTAAATCTTCTAGTGATTGTGGCGATTGTCTAATCGATAACTGCATTGTGATCATCAAAGAAGAGTGAAGAGATACAATGCGCGATGATCTTTGGTGTTTCTTTCCTAGTTAGAAATTAAACAACTATTTGTCTTCAATTCCAAATCAAAATGTTTAAATAATGATGGTCATATCAAGTATGAAATGTAACACAAATGGATTGCATTTTATCTTAATTGTCCATTCACTATTGCATATTTGTTTTGTGATTAACTTCAATGTATTGCGAACTTTTATCAGCAGCAAATAAATTACCCTTGAATTTTTGCAGACACACATCGTCACATACAGCAGGATTCTTCGGTTGACATACGAATCAGTTAAAGGAAATTAGAACATTCAACTGAAAAGCCAGGGATAATGGCTTATCAAAATTATTCCGAAGAAACTGCAGCCAATCTGTATACACCATTTGGTTACGACCATCCAATAAACGCAGTTCATCCTGATAATGAGCCATATTTGGAACATGAACACCTATTTCAACATTCTAAAACTCTACCCCAACATAATTTCAACACCCATTTCACGGCAGTACAAAATAATCAGTTACTCGACAACCAGTTACCAGCAGTACTCAACAACCAGTTACCAGCAGCACATAACAACCAACCACAAAATTTCGTAAATGCACAAGGTTAGTTCGTATTACGTTAATTCTATGAATAATGTGTTAATGGCTTAAGACCAATTTTTAGTAGTTGTACAATATCTCATCCAAATTATAACTTTTTGTTCCAGGATCACAAAATGAGGAATCGGCTGAAAAGCGACATCGCACAGTATTCTCCAGTATGCAGTTGATTGAACTTGAGAAAGAATTTGCAAACGCTCGTTACTTAGACCGCCCTAGACGTATTGAATTGGCGAATAAATTGATGCTGTCTGAACACCAAGTAAAAGTTTGGTATCAAAATCGAAGAATGAAGTTTAAAAAAGAAAAGAGGTCTAATGGTCAAGAAGTTTCGCCAAAAGCTATCGCCATTTCTAGTCGTACAACAACATTAAATGGAAATCAAATGTCTTCGGAGCAACAAATATCAAAACCCGAAGAAGGGGAGATTTTTCCTTCTTTTGAGAAAGGAGAAACAATATACTCAGCAGATTATTCGTTGTCAGACACCATAATTCCGCAGTTGATTGAACTTGAGAAAGAATTTAAAAGCTTTCATCACTTAGAACCCCATAGACGCATTGAATTGATGAATAAAACGACGCTGGCTGAAAACCAACTTAAAATTTGGTTTGAAAATCGGCGAATGATTTGTAAACAAGAAAATATTCAACCGCAACAGATATTGCATCGTCCTGAAGTACAGGATGAATTATTGCCAATTGCGCAAAATTCATTGATATGGTTCTAAAGTACTCTGCAGATAAGGAAAGAATTTCCAGGAAAATCTTTAAATAAAAGAAACTGAATCGATTTCTCAAAATTTGGGCACTGTAAGGGCAATATTAATAACTAAATTCGGTACCCTAGAAAATACCAAAGAAATTATTTGAGAAATGGACGAGAATTTTCGGAAATAAATGATTATTTTGATTCAATAGGCATAAAATGTATGAAAATAGAAAATTTGCGGAGTCGGCATTGTTAAAAATCATTCAAAAATGGCCATTTTTCACACCTACTCAATAAAACAATTACGTTCCTAACACCGGCCTAACAGTTATTTTACACCTTTGACACGAAATAGTACTTTTCCTATTATCGTGCGCAACGTTCGAACTTTGCGCACGCATTTCCGTGCGCAAAGTGCCCCGTTACTGATATTGAAGTTTTGCGTGCGGTAAAGTAGCGCTATAGGTATACAGACATGTAGAAGAGACCTGTCAAAACTTTCATTTGTTTTACTTTCAATCGCTGTTCTTCAGTACGGAAAACGATAGGTATAGGTTAATTCTATCTAAAATAGTAATTTAATTGAAAATGTACCCGAAAACGCGAATGCGAATGAATATTTAAATTCATTAAAATTTATATAAAATATTAATAACAATTAATAGTAATAACGATAATAAATAATGTGTTACATAGATATTTATAAATTTAGTCTATTTATTTCAAAAGCATTTACAAATACTGCTTTCGGTAGGGGGGCTCTGCCCCCCCGAACCCCCCCTTCTCCACCGCCCTTGCACCACCACTTTAAACGTTGTATGTAGGTGTCGAACTTTGCGCACTTAATAGAAAAAATAGTATACGATACTGGTGCGCTGCGTAGGTGTTCCCACACTCGTTCATGCGGGAACCACCCACTTTGCGCACTTGTATCGTAATATACTATTTCTTCACACCGAAAGATGCCGCTTATCCTCCCGGTCATAAAGAAAAATCGTATACTTCCCTCGGGAAGTAAAAAAGAATGCCTCAGACTGCCTGTTTCTCACCCTCGGCTTCACCTCGGGTAAAAATTACACGCAGTCTGAGACATTCTTTATTTTACCTCCCTCGTTGAGTAATATACTATTATGTACGTCTTTTCGGTGCGTAAAGTAAACTCGTGCGTAAAGTAAACTTTACGCACTCGATTATACGTTACGCACGGAAAAGCCGTACGTAAATAATATTTCGGCACACGTGTGTATGTGTAAAGTTCTTTACACATACGCAC
>CM059586.1:82655000-82765000 GCA_030407085.1 Trichopria drosophilae
CTGGCCATTGTCTTATTACGATCCAATACGAATTCACGAACCTCAATTCCATTCCACAAATTATCACCTATCGTAACTTCGCCAAATGCGACTATTCTGCTTCAAATAAAGATCTTTCAGCATTACTTCAACTTAAGTTTCTTCATCTCTTAGCTTCCGACCACACGCAACTTCAAACAAATTCGCAACTACACGGTCTAATAAACTGCGTAAATAATTTTTACGAATGTATTACCGAAGTTTTAGATTTACATGCGCCATTTATTACAAAACGTATTTTGCACCGCGCTATTCCGTGGATCACACCTAGTATTCGAAGGAGGATTAAGGAACGCGACAAATTGTACCTGCGTGCGAAACGAACTCGAAACCTGCGTCTTTTCCAGGAATATAAGAATATGCGTCGCGAGATTAAAAATATCTTAAAAGCGGCCAAAAATCGTCACTTAGCCGAGCTAATACTCCAACAAACAAGCACGAATAAACTCTGGTCTTGCCTACGAAAATTAGGACTTGCTAATCAGCCATCACAGTCAGCACTTCTTCATTTCTCACCCATTGCATTAAATCGTCATTTCGCACAAATATCGTCATCTCACCCGTTTTGTGACTTAGCGACACTCAACAACATTATCATGCGTCCATTACCCAATTTTCATACAACATTCAGCTTTACTGCTATTAATCATCATGATGTCCTACTTAGTCTTAATCTAGTTGCACAAAAATCACGTGGGCTTAGTCCCGATCATCTTCCTTTAGAGCACCTAAAATCCATGTTTACAACCATTGCACCATATTTAACATTCATTTTCAATCTTTCACTCATCTCTGGCTATTTCCCTCCCATTTGGAAATCATCTTACATCATACCACTTAAGAAAATCGCTAACCCCTTATGTCCTTCTGACACCCGTCCAATCACAAATCCTCCCCACCTCTCTAAGGTCATTGATTCCCTTGTCACCCAGCAGATCACAAATTATTTACAGATAAATTGTATACTGCATCCCAAACAATGTGGATTCCGCAAATTTCACAACCCAAACTGCCCTATTACACCTTATGGATGATGTACGTTCGGGTATAGATCGTGGGGCAGTCACTATCCTGGTACTGTTCGATTTCTCAAAAGCCTTTGACTCCTTAAACCATGTCGTGATTCTAACCTGCCTTCGAGACATAGGCTTTGAGGAATCAACATTGAGATGGCTGCATTCTTATCTCTCAAATCGCTCTCACACAATAATTGGCCTGGATGGTTTAACATCTAATCCTGAGTATACTACATCCGGCGTTCCATAAGGTTCAAGCTTAGGCCCCATATTATTCATTATTGTTATCAATCCCTTATTCTCGAGACTTAAATACTGCAGACACACTACCATCATCTTTGCTGATGATACGCAATTTTATCTCTCGACCCCGATATGTCATCTAAATGAAACGATACACAATATTAACAGTGACATTGCTGAGCTTGTGAGGTGGTCCCATGATTATGGGCTCGCTTTAAATACGCGTAAAACTCAGACCATCATCCTAGGTTCACCTCAGAATTTAGCCGTTATGAAAAAGCTCACCATACCACAAATTATTGTCGGGTCGGATGTAATACCTTATTCATATGAAGTAAAAGATCTTGGTGTTATAATAACATCCGACCTAACATGGAATCGCCATGTTAGTACCATATCATCTAAAGTACATAATGTTCTTTACAGGCTTAAATTTCGTGGTGCTTTTCTTCCACCGCAGATCAAACTCACACTCGTCAACGCATTAGTCATCCCACATCTCGATTGCGCATCTTTAGTTATAGCCGATTCAACAGCATATCTGAACACTAAAGTACAACGCCTTCAAAACATCGCCTTGAGGTATGTGTATCGCCTGCGCCGGGATGAAAGACTTGCGCCATATCGTCAGAAAGCCAACTGGCTACCCATAACATCTAGGCGACAGTACTTTCTCGGGAGCCTCACTCATCAAATCATCCATACCTCCCAACCTTCCTACCTTGCTGACAGATTCATTCCTCTAGACCATTCCATTCGCCGATCTTCTCGCTTACAATCATCTTAATATCAACTTCCAATTCCTCGTACCAACATCTTTGCTCACTCTTTCTGGATCATAGCCATACAGTTTTGGAACTCCCTGCCACGCCGCCTCCACGCATTTACATCTCTCGCAACATTCCGTACCAACTTATTAACATATCTTCTTAGGGCTGATCAACCGTAAGTTTGTTACGTTTTCTATTTTTATGTTTTAACTATGCGAGCGACTTCTAATCAAATTTACTACTTACGTGTAGCTCAAATGCAATTTTGTTATTTTTTATTTACAATGTAGTATATATAAAGACGTATAATGTGTTTACCGCCTTATAGCAGAGATTATATAGTTTTAAGGTTTAAATTGTATTATGTATCGCTTATCCTGAGCGAAACATTGTAACGGCAGGATATTGAGTTGATGTGTCCACGGCTCGTAGTGGCCAGGACACTAATAAATAAGTCTTCAATCAATCAATCTCTCTCTAAGCAATTTGTCAGGTCGAACTCGCATCATAAATTTTGGTAAAATTCGATTTCATTTTAATTTATTAAAAAGGTATGATCAATATCAAATGTTTTAAAAAAATGTTCTAGTCCTACATAGCAGGAATGAAAGATATGTACATATGTATGCATGTTTGTATGCATTTTAATTTGTATTTACAGAGGTTCTAAAGTACTCTGCAGATCAGGTAGGAATGTCCAGTAAAATCTTTAAATAAAAGAAACTGAATCGATTTCTCAAAATTTGGGCACTGTAAGGGCTATTTTAATAACTAAATTCGGTACCCTAGAAAATACCAAAGAAATTAATTGAAAAATGGACGAGAATTGTCGAAAATAAATGATTATTTTGATTCAATAGGCATAAAATGTATGAAAATAGAAAATTTGCGGAGTCGGCATTGTTAAAAATCATTCAAAAATGGCCATTTTTCACACCTACTCAATGAAACAATTACGTTCGTAACACCGGCCTAACAGTTATTTTACACCACTGATACTTTTTGATACAAGGGCGTATGCGAAAAGAACTTTACACATTCACACGTGTGCCGAAAGTTTTCTTTCATTTTATAAGTAAGGGATTTATATCAATATTTATAAACCTAAATTATGGTGTGGCTCAAGGTTAAGTGCTTGGTTCCAAGTTATACTCATTATATACTAATGATATTCCTAGAACTGATTTTGTTGATATTGATGTTTATGCCGCTGAATCATAATAAGTATATTTATGCAACTAGGGTGTAAAATGTACACCCGTGCTGCATACATTGTTTTTTTATGCAGGGTGTGGAAAATTCGGACATCAATCGACCCTCTACCACCACAAAAAATAAAAATTTTTAAAGAAAAACGACCTTAATTTAAACTAATTTTTATTATTTCATACGTTACAGGTTATAACGTGAGCGAATATAAGCGTATTGTTTTTAACACAAATAATCATAATTTGTTAGTGTCAGTAATTAAACAACATAATTGCTTAAGAAACAGACACTCAATTTTTGTTCCAAATTATCAAAAAATGAACACAGTCAGTATCACTAATTTATATCACTACAATTTTTGATTAAATAATGTGATAACGCAACAAAAGATTTGAATTATTGAGTTTGAGAACAGAAGTATTTAAAATTATTAGTCACTATCAATGATTGTTTCCGTTGTTATTGTTTTTATGATTCTTTTTTTTTTCTTTGGCACAGCATTACTTGTATCTTCATTGATTGCAGTTGTGATGGATCTTCCAACTTTTCTTTTATTATTAATCGAATTTTCTATATAAGATTCAGCGACTTTGTTAGAATTCCAACCGCCATGTTGCTTTAAAGTTGTGATATTGGCTCCTGTCTCCGCTAGAATAGTGGCTGAGGACCTTCTAAAGCTATGGCCAGTGTAACTTTCGGGATTTGATAAATTTAACCACATAGCTATAGCTTTTGGCATAATCCCAATCATGTTTATTCCGATTGGCTGATTGGTACATCTTCCATTAAGGTAGCGTATGAACAATTTATTTAACTTGCAATTTTCAGGTCTCGATTGGATATAAGATTGCAATATATTGAAATATGAACCTTCGAGCGTGAATGTTCTTGGCTTATGATTTTTTGTTGTAGGAATGTTTAGAATTGCAAAATTTTCGTTTATTTTTACATTTTCCATTGTTTTTTGATATTTGTTTTGTGATTAACTTCAATGTATTGCGAACTTTTATCAGCAGCAAATAAGTTACCCTTGAATTTTTGCAGACACATCGTGACATACAGCAGCATTCTTACATTGACATACGAATCAGTTAGAGGAAATTGAAACATTCAACTGAATTATTAAGTTAAATAAACTATATTGACATTGAACCGATATTGAAATATCGATTTCCAACACTAACATCTCAGAACATTCGACAATCCCATTCAGAACGGAGACTTTAGCAGATCACCAGGGCAATCGAATGGCTTATCAAAATTGTTCCAAAGAAACTGGAGGCAATCTGTATACACCATTTGGTTACGACCATCCAATAAACGCAGTTTATCCTGATAAGGATCCATATTTCGAACATGAACAGCCATTTCAGCATTCTAAAGCTCTACCCCAACATAATTTCAACATGAGGGATTAGAACAGTATATCAGTACATAACACCCATTTGACGGCAGTACATAATGATCAGTTACCAGCAGTACATAACAACCAGTTTCCAAAAGTACATAACAACCAGTTACCAGCAGTACATAACAACCAATCACAAAATTTCTTAAATGCACAAGGTTAGTTCATATTATGTTAATTCTATGAATAATGTGTTAATGGCTTAAGACCAATTTTTAGTAGTTGTACAAAATCTCATCCAAATTATAACTTTTTGTTCCAGGATCACAAAATGAGGAATCGGCTGAAAAGCGACATCGCACAGTATTCTCCAGTATGCAGTTGATTGAACTTGAGAAAGAATTTGCAGACGCTCGTTACTTAGTCCGCCATAAACGCATTGAATTGGCGAATAAACTGATGCTGTCTCAACTCCAAATAAAAGTTTGGTATCAAAATCGGCGAACGAAATATAAAAAAGAAAAGGCGTCTAAGGGTCAAAAAGTTTCGCCAAAATCTATCACCGATTCTAGTCGTACAACAACATTAAATGGAAATATTGCTCAAATGTCTTCGGAGCAACAAATATCAAAAACCGAAGAAGGGGAGATTTTTCCTTCTTTTGAGAAAAGAAAAATAATATACTCATCAGATTATTCGTTGCCAGAAATCATAATTCCGCAGTTGATTGAACTTGAGAAAGAATTTAAAAGCTTTCATTACTTAGACCCCCATAGACGCATTGAATTGATGAATAAATTGACGCTGGCTGAAAACCAAATTAAAATTTCGTTTGAAAATCGGCGAATGATATATTAACAAGAAAATATTCAACCGCCACAGATATTGCATCGTCCTGAAGTACAGAATGAATTATTGCCAATTGCGCAAAATTCATATAGTGGCGAAGAACTAGCGTCGCCCCCTTCGATGCAGGGGCAGCCATGTGAACAACAGCAGCATCATTATGATGCAGCCCCTTATAATGGACTGAGTTTGCCATCTGATATCGCAGCACCGAAACCCATCAAAAATAACCTGGGTTCAAATGAAGATTATATTAATCCTGACTTAGATCGAACATGTGCGTGGATTTTTCATTAAAAAAAAATTAAAATCGACTCATGACCGCTGCTGTTCTTGGTGTAGGTTTCTGCAGTTCCTACATGTCATACCCAAATGTGAAGTATGGCGCTATCTTCTGAAGTCGATCTGCAGCTCTCGCAAAAAAAAAATGTTAAAATATATTTAATATATAATTTCGGGATTTCAGTTGAAGAGACATGTTGACATTTTCTGCAATCAGATTGCATTGGTTGCATCTATTAAATTAGATACTCGATAAATTTAATGACATAAACCAATGTACTATTTTATCAGAACTTGCGGGACTGAAAGTAGAGCAATGACATGACCAATAGTGACATTCATCTAATTATTTAATGTTTAATGGGTTCAATATTTATGGTAGGTTGTAAGTATTTTCGATATATTCGTTATGTTTATATTGTAAACAATGTTGAAATCGCAATCCAATGGAAAAGATTGTGTATGTATGGAATTTGTAATAAACAAAGAAGTTTTCATTGCGAAAACATGTATTATGTTATTTTGAATAATAGTTTTCCTGTATCCCAAATATTTCATGAACTTTTACTTTTTCAAAGTATGGCTAGGATATTACGAATAAAAATCGACTCGTGGGTACCACAGCCGTAAAATCCGGTTTCATGGCCTACATTTAGTCCGTAAAATGAAATTTTACGGATCACATCTAACACAAATCTGCGCTGTCAACAACATAACCCATACGGATTAAATGCAGTACGCGAAATCGAATTTTTACTGTTTTCAGTATTGTGGATCTTAAGGGGATGGTTCACCGATCTTCAATCTTCTTTTTTGAGGCGTATATAAGTATGTAAGTTGGCAACACAAGTAGGCAGGCAGTCGACGTTGTGTTACAATACATATAATATACATAATATGTTCCGGACAGAATCGAATTGCGTTAACTGCGGTACCCGGCGTGGGGTTTTCTGCAGTTTTCCCCACGCCATTGCACACCCGAATGGGGGTACTTCTCAAAAAGTCGGCTGCAGCCGCAATGAAGGGTGCCTATAGGTTTTATGTACGGGCCCTTCATACTTTGTGACGACACGTGCGATATTAGAAATTATTGTAGAAAATTGGAGTAACTGAGGTGTCCCTGCGTAATTTAACGCGCGTTATAATGATTTACGTGAGTAGTGAAATTTCGATTCGGAGCAAGGTATCCTAAAATCGGAGCAAGGTGCATTTAGATTCGGAGCAAGGTGCGTTTGAGTTTCGGAGCAAGGAGAATTCGGAATTGGAGCAGAGCACATTTCGGAGTCGGATCGATGTCTATTTGTAGTTCGGAGCACGGTTCGATTGTTATTTCGGAGTTGTTTACGCATGCTGCTGGTGATTCACTTCCAGATGGATAGTACCCGGAGATTCTACGTGCGGGGACTCGAGGCGTCGAGATCTGCCGTTGCTGGTAATCCGGAGAATGAGAAGTCTGGAGGTTAGTAACCTAGAGATGCGGACTAACCGATCTGCTCGTGATTCACTTTTGGATGGACAGTACTCGGAGGTTCTACGCTCGGAGACTCGGGGAGTCGATGTCCGCCGACGCTGGTCCTTCGAAGAATAAGAAGTCCTTAAGTTAGTAACCTAGAGATGGTATTGATGATTGTATGGAAATCGAAGAGTCGATTTGCCATTGTTGGTTTCTCATATCGAAGGTTCGTTAACTCGAGAGCCACGGTCGGTAATTTACCGACACAGGGGTCGTTGTCTTTGTGGGTCGAATTCATTTCAAATGCCTGTCGAATTTTGGAGCGAGAGAGAAAGAAAGAAAGAGAGAGAGAGAGAGAGAGAGGCAGCGAGATTCAGCAGTATGGAAGAAGGGATATTGCGCTTCGAAATCGAAATTTCCAGATTCATCGAGAAGTTTAAAAAATAAGACGATCGGGATCCTTACCAACGTTGTTAGCGTCGGTAGCAACGAGAGAGTATAAAAACGAGCGACTCCTCCGTTCGCAACATACTCGATTTACGAATTTCGAGCAACGGAGATCGTTACGGCCGGTCGGTTTCGCGATTTGTCGTCACCAACATCGCAATAAAAGTAGTTTGCTATTGAAGAAATCGGCTTGTATGTTTTATTAAAATTTCCGCCCGGTCAATCGTGAACAAAATTCTGGTGCCGAAAACCGGGAACAACGCCGGTTTGCGGGGTGGAAATTAAACGTCGTTCGTTCGTGTACGCGTAATAACTTACTCCATCGACTTTACCGATTCGTTTGTGCAAAAGTTAAAAATTTAATTTCGTGGAAGTGGACCTAATACGAAGGAAGAAAACCGAGAACATCATGCCCGTTCCCCGCAAGAAATGTGGACGCCCAGCCGAACCAGCGCAGAAGGGACCCAGAGGAAAATTGAAAAGGACTACGAGGCAAAAGGAAGGACATGGAAATTCGACACCGACGAGGGAAATTTCATCCAACGACCAATCGCAAAATCCGGCCACAAGGAATCTACGTAGCAGAATCGTGAGGAATATTCAAAATGGACGCCACGCTCCTTCAACTTCGCAGATCGTTCCAGAAGCTCTCCAAATAGTTGCCGATCGGAATGGTGGACGAGTCGAGAACGCCGCTTTTTCGGACCGTGAAAATGTCGCGCGTGTTTTACGAAACGTTATCCGGAGTTGCACGTCAATCGATCAAAGGTATCTTGACAGGATCGACTAGCGCGAAACAAATTTTCGAACTATTGGAATCGCATTTCGGGGATAAAGACGCTATTTGCGAGAAAATCGCGAATGATTTGCGTAAGTTACCGAACATATGGGCAAATCCACAGAACTTTTAAACTTAGGTGTAAGTGAAGACATGCTAGTTTATATTTGTATTGAAACATATGTACGGGGTAAAACAAGTATAATAGTAGTAAATATAGATATCGATGAAGTATTAGTCTCATAGCAGCGAATTTGAAATGATTTCAGGAAGGCTAATGAAGAAAAATTGACAAGTTTGACTTGTAAGTTGCCTAAACTTTTCTAATCTTAACAGTTTTTCTGTGACGCCGTAATAGTTATCGAACTAAATCCAATTGAATTAGCTTCCTGTATCAATTATACAATCTCACCTGGCAGAAAATCAATGTGCTACTTCCCAGACGGAAGTTATGATACTGTTAAAATGTGTAAGAACATAATTGAGTTTTTTGAATTTTGGCAAAGTTAACTGTTTTAACAACACGCCGTCTTTCTAAATTCAAAGCTATGAACATACCTGTATAGTTAACGTGAAAACGAAAATTTTGAGACGTGGTAGAAGGGTATGCTGCAAGTATTCTTCAAATGACAGCACTTCAAATATAGGTTGTCGAAACGTAACTCGCAAAAAAAAATCAGTTTTTCCTAGGGCACATCAAGAATCCCATCTTTGGGGGCCTAGTTGAGATTGTAATTGGTTTCTTTACTCTATTTACATATAAAAACGCAGTGGCGCTAGTGAGACATTTAAATATTAGGCTGCAGAGGCTTAACTAATTTTATGAACGACTTTGTCTTATGTACAAAAGTACACTTTATGCCCTCTTCATTACTTTTCTACGGCAAGTAAAGCAATGGGTGCCCATAAAATATCATGTACAACTCATGCACATATATCAAAGGTCATACGCTTGTATATTTACTGCGTAATGTAATATAATATGAACTAATTAGTTCAACAAGTGTACAATATACGTCAAGGGATTGAAATGGCCATTTTTCACAATAATTTTGATGATGCCGGCTTTGTGGTCTATATAGCGGGTAACTCTTTGTGTTTAATACCACTAGAAAAGCATTTTAGACGACGTGTATCATACTTATTAAAAAAAATCCATTCAAAATTTTATTTTACGCACACTATATGTCTAGATGTATACTTTAATTGTAGAATGTATTTTCAGCGCTTTTAAACATGAGTTGTCCACTAAGTCGGTTTCTATTACCAGACACGTAATTACTATATAGAGTAGGCCTACATTCGGTAGCAATTTTTGTAGGCGAAAACCCCAACATTTTATATTTTCATACTATATTTATAATTACTGCTATGTTTTGAATGTAATGTATCAAAATATATTTGCCAGTGTACGTGCGCGCACGGAGAAGGATCAGGCGGCCTTTGTTTATGTATTATTATTATTAATGACATAATTATTATTGTTATAACGTTTACATCATTTATTAAAATTTAATAGTATGATTCATTTAAAAAATCTACAATTTTTATTTCTTAACCCTCTGTGCACGACGCCGTCCTTTAAAAATGAGTAACAGAGATGGATTCCTAGTCTCAGTTGACCAATTAAACACGTGTATCATAAGAAAAACGTGTGCTTTGAAGTTGACAAAAAAATTTTTTTTTTCACCAAAATGAAAAGTTCTGTGGATTTGCCCATATCTGCCTCCGGAGAGGACATTGTTGCCCTCCACAGCGTCGCTGGCATCCTGTTCTTTCGGGGCGTAACTCTCGCAACGCGAATCGATTCAACTCGAATTTTATTTCCCGAAAACGACCGAACTCTTACCCGATCGATAGACAGCACTTTGGTTCGATCGATGAGCGAAGGAAAAAATCGCGTATGGGAAACGCGGCGAGTAACCCGACTCATTCTATTCACGCAACTCCGCGTTACGACGAAAAGACGCGAGTGGAAAATGTGACTATAGAAAAAGATGTCGTTTTACTCAAAATCATACCGGTAACCCTGTACGGACGAAATTCCTATATACGCACATTCGCGCTTCTTGACGCGAACGATCGAGACATACGGAAAAAAAGTGTCTCTTTCCTTGTCAGGGTTTTCGGCTGAATCGGTGATACAATTTGAAAGCGAACGCGTAGATTTTCGAATATCTGGCAGTGAATCGACTTACGATATTTCCGCTGCGCACACGGTTGATGAACTTGTATTTCCGGTACAATCCCTTAGCGAAACTGTCGTCGACGAACTATATAAAAGACGAAAAGTCAATTTAGAGTCGTATCGTGAAGCGCAGCCTACGATCTTGATTGGGCAAGATAATGCCCAATTGATAACTCCTCTCAAATGTTTTAGGAGTGATGAGGGACTGCCAAGTGTATCTCGCACACTTTTAGGTTGGGTGGCGCATGGAAGCTCGCGTTCGAGAAAAGGCGTGACAATTCGTGGGGCGACATTCGCGATTCATACACAGAAAGAAAAATAGCGATAGGGGAGGTCCATTGTTCGCGTCATGCGAGCGCCCGAGCGCTTGTTTCGAACGAACTCCAATGACGGAGATGGTTGACCGCGGAATGGGTATCAGTTCATCGCGCTTACTCATGTCACGTTATATTTCCATACATGGAGCCACCGTGGCTCCATGAGCGGCGTTACATTGCTACTTGGTTAACGGTACTGATTTGTTACAAATCAGGTATGATTTGAGGTCTATTATGTCTGCTATTAGCAAAAGCCCACCATGAACTGCATGAACTGCCGCATGACAGCGCGCCGATACACACATTTTGCACTCTTTAAAAGTAATATTATTAGTTTGATAATCATCGGTTGCTACTTTTCAAGAAAAAATGAATTTTTTGTTTCTTCGTCGAAAGTCCACTCGGAGCCCAATTTCATCAGTGTTTTGTATTAACTATTTCACTACCTTAAAAGTAATTAATTGATATCAAACTACTTTAAATAGTTTCAGAAGAGTAAAATCTACCAAGTTTCATGGTTATATTAGAATTTTTAGCACAATTTCCATTTTTATGTGCTTTAACCAAACCTGATGAAAAACAGTTGCTTGGTATGCAATAAAAATTGAAATTGTTCTAAAAATTCTAATATGACCATGAAATTTGGTAGATTTTGCTCTTCTGAAACTATTACAAGTAGTTTGATATCAATGAGTTGCGTTCAAGTCAGTCAAAAAGTTAATACAACATTTTGATGAAATACGACTACGCGTGGACTTTTCACAAAGAAACAAAAATTGCATTTTTTAAAAAAATGAATTGGATCTAAATTCTTATATCGTTAATTATTGTAATGGAATAACGTCAAGATGTAGTTTTTAAATTATTTATTTGTTACTTTTGTACATCTAAAAGTTTTGAAGGCATAGATGTAGAAAATTAATTAAATATTGTCCAAAAATGAAGACAGGAAATTTTGGGTAGATATATGTTAAGCATATACACATGATAATATAGAATACTACATTGAGAATTCTTCAAACTTTATTAAATAATAATATTTTTGAAGACGACATTATAATATAAGTAATTATAATGCCAAATGTTGACTGTTCAGTGATTTTGAAAAGTTCTTTCCAATCAAATGTGACAATTGATATTGAACAATCAATTTTTCAACAATATACTATTAATTTTCTAATTCTATGCTTTAGAGACATTTAGATGTACAGAAATGACCAATAAATGATTAAAAATCTACATTTGACTTTATCCCATTATAATAATAAACGATGTAAGAATTTAAATCTAAACCTTTCTTTCGATGGGAGTTACATATCAACGAAATGAGAATTTAGGTGTAATTCCTTCTTTCAATGGAGTTATATCAACGATATAAGAATTTAGGTCTAATTCCATCTTTCTTTGGGAGTTATATCAACGATATAAAAATTTAGATCTCATTCCTTCTTTTGATGGGAGTTGTTTCATCTATATAAGAATTCAAACCTAATTCCTTCTTACGAAGGGAGTTATTTGAAAAGTATATCAATTTAAATCTAAACCCTTCTTTCAATGGAAGTCATATCAACTACGTAAGAATTTAAATCTAATTCCTTCTTTCGATGGGAGTTACATCAAAGATATACGAATTTAGGTCAGTATATGCCTCCCATCGAAAGAAGGTATTAGGTCTAAATTCTTATATCGATGATACAACTCCCATCGAAAAGAGGAATTAGACCTAAATTCTTATATCGCTGAAATCAGTCCCACCGAAAGAAGGAATTAGACCTGAAGTCTCATATTGTTAATGTAACTCAATTCGAAAGAAGGAATTACATTTAAATTCTTGTATCTTTGAAATACCTCCCATGCGAGCTGATCAGCTGATATAATTTTTGTAGGTTATGACGCTCTGATGGAACTGTTCGCAATGGGACAAGAGAAAGAGAGTGAGAGGGGAAAATAGCGCGCATGTGTGCACGAGAAAGAAATATTTCATACAGAGAGTATTTCCAACTGTCAAACACGTGGATGTAAACATTTCAAAAGTGTCTGGCGGTACTATCTAGTTAGTAAAAACCGTGCATCTCAGAAGCTTCCCAGGTAGAAATTTCCGCGATTCTTCCCTGAATATATATGGGCCCAGTGTAGGAAATACTAGCTTGGAAAATCTGGACAGATCCTAGCTTTGCCCTAGAATTTATCCCTGGTTTGTAAAATGTTTAGTAAAATTAATATTTATCTACATTTTGTCCTGGTTCTGGCCTGATCCTATCAGGGAAGAACCAATATTTGTATTATTTATATTAAGGTTATGTTATATATTTATTAAGTATAATGTTATAAAATAAAATAGTTCTTTTTCAAAATGTGCGATCGATTATTATCAGCTTCTCGTGTGCTGATACGGAATCGAAAATATCGGAAGATAAAAAAATTAGGATCGAAAATACTTATTATTGGAAGTGAAAGTGATGAAAGTGATTTCGATAGTACTGCCCGCGAAAAAATGGATTATATATAATTATATATAATTATATATAAGGGTCTATATATAATTATATATAATTATATACAATTATATACAATTATATACAATTTTTTTTTTGTTTTAAATATTATTTTACGTCGACTTTTGTGAACCCACATGGGACTAAATCGCGACGGGACCTACAGTTTATGAAGGTGGAATCCGAACCACCTGAACTTTGGCGTTATTAAACACTTATAAACCAATACAGAGGTGTCCCAATGACAGATGGCAGAGGCCGGGATCGAACCAGGGTTTTCTGATTACAAAGCCGATACTCTGCCAACTGAGCCACCGCCGCTCCAATTATATACAATTGTAGTCATAATTTTAAGAATAGGTAGCTACGTAATAATGTTTAGACATCTTAATTACGACATAAAGGATTTTATTTTACCGATTTCAATTACAATTTAGTTATTTTTAATGTATTATTTACTTTTCTGCATTAGTTCGTTTGAATTCTCCCAATTTTTGGGATAATGAGTGATTGAGATCAGTTGATGAAATATTATTCAATTTCCTCTTCTTTGCCACTACTGACGAAAACTCTAAAATTAAATAATACACTTACAACTTCAAATTTGTAATAATTTTAAAATATTAGTATAGGAGACAAATTTTTCGATCGTACTCACTTAAGATTCAGGCCATTTTGAAATCAATCTAAAAAAATAGGTGACCACGAACTACTTTGAAATTTGCATCAAATATTAGAGATTTTAGAACAGATATGGGAAAAAAAGTAAGACGACCATCGAGCCTTGCCGGTGAAAAATCTATTAACTTTAGACTAGAGATATATTGTGGGAAATTTTGTGCTTTTTTTTTAAAGCGGAAAATTTTATAAAAAAAATTATGCATTTTTAGTACATCTTGTCCTGTCTTCGATACGGAAGCTTTTTAGTCAGCTATGAATTGTTAGGATTGTGCATAAATATTTTTAATGACATAACAAAAGTCTACCTAATAAATATTACAAATATAGAGAATTTTGTTACAACCATTTCCAATTTTAATCGCCGTTTTATGTATTTTAAGAGCTGTTTGGGCAACTTCGGTTAATACTGCCTGGGGCTGAAGTGAATAGGTGCGATCGAAAATTTTGTTGTTGTGCAGGAGTTCAATACAAATACAATATTACTTTACCAATTATGGCATCTTTCGCATTAGAATTTAACCGTTTCATCGGTTCTCTTTGTCTCTCCTTTCCTTGGGCTCTTGGGGATTGTCCAGTTAAAGTGCAGCTGAGTAGAGCTTCTTTAGTATAAACACCTTCTAGGAGTCTTCTGGCCAAGTGCGTTTGTTTGCCTGCTGTTGCTAACGCATAATGCAGCACACGTTGTTTGCAGTATATACCATACTTTAAATGAACCATCTGTATAAACAAATTAATTATAATTAAATCCATTTATGGCAGAACCGATTGAATATTTTAGATGGAGATTTTCATGGTCATGACAAAGTCATGGGAATCATATTTTGTTGCATATACAACCATTTTACAGGGGAACTAATAACATATTAAATTTACCCACCATTCAACTCGATTTAAGCCTCTAGAGACCTAAATATTCTCCAAACTCTTTAAAATTTTTTAAAGGATTCTGACCTATGTTTATTTATCATAGATATTTTCGAAAGTCCGACACCCGACCCAACAAAGAAACAAGCACATACCGACTGGAACGTCAATTATACGAAACAGGAATTGATAACCAATTCAAATTTCCCACCAAATATAGTCAGACCTCCTATAGAGGGCCCTACAGTGTACTTGAACAGAAATCAGAATCCCCAGATATACTTAGATAAATACTCAGACTAATACAACACCTCATAAGAGGATAGAAAATCGATACATAAGTCTAATAACACTTGGGAATCGAACCAAAACGATGTGAAAATATCTCTATACTGGACATTACTAAACAAAACAACCCCAACTAATATCCCCAGAACAACTCTATAGGCTAATGAACTAGCTAGTTCGGGCCGTGGCGCAGAGTTGGCTCTGACCATCCTGCTTAATCATCCATAAAAGAAGAAGAAGAAATATGTATATACATATAGGATAAATATAACCTAACAACTGCGGTGCTACAGTGACTAATTCCTATTAGTATAATTTTGAAATCAATCATCTCGGATCCCACATATGAAATATTAATTTTTTATATCAGGTGGTAATGCTTTCAAATTTTCATTTCGTTAAAGTCATGTCAATGGCACAAAGAAGGAAGGAGGAGGACCCTGAGAATCTCCATCTGCAATTTTCAGTACAACATGCACAAATGAAAGCAAGTACAGTGTCATCGATGCAATGTTTTCCAAACAATTGCGACTCTTCCTCAATAATGATCCCATCAAAATCTGTTAATTCGTCACATTTATCAGCAGCAGCAGGGTCAGCATTGTCAGAGGTACTCGGATTTGATGTTTCTTTAGCCGACTCTATTATGTCAGATACATGTCCTGAAAATGATTAAATTTACAATATAATAATTTAAACGTATATAATTATACAATTGTGAAATTTTATAGATAATTATTGTACCTCTTGAAGGGCTCTTTCTTTGATCGACTATTGTAGTATCCGAATCTATTTCGTCTTTCTTTGAGATAATTTGATCCTTAAAGAAATATTTATTTATTACCATTTAAGTATATAGTAGAAATACTGTATCTGAATCATTCTGTAATTGTAGGCATTTATTTTGTCAGCCTCTATACACCAATTACAATGAGTGTTTGAAAAGACATTGCTGGATTTATTTTTATAATCAAATGAAAAACTATTTTTTTGAAATGTTCTGCCTCGATAATTGAAATCACAGATATAGGGGAAAAAAATTCCTTGACTTACTTCAGTATTATTTATATAAACTCATATAGATTTTAATTATTTATTTTAGGCTTATCAATAGATTTTTTCATCTGGAGCCAGAAGTGCAAAATCATAAATACGGCTGTCATGACGTCTGTCATTTTCTGTTTGGGATACATGTAAAGGAAGGAGATGGTAAACTCGTGGCATCTCTCTCATTTACATGTATTCTGAAGAGAAAATGACCGACTGTCATAGCCTCCGTATTTGTCGTTATGTACATCGGGTTCTAGATGAAAAGGTCTATTGCCAATGTTACTCTTCGTAATACCATACAAAAACAAAATTAAAAACCCAGTATGATTCAATAATATTTATATGAAAAAAGTAATATGTTTTATCCAAATAAACATATTAATTTTGTATTTCTTTCACTTTCACAGATTAGTGAACAAAATTATTTACAGTTGAAAATACTTACATCATTATCTTCAATGAGACGTTTTTTCCCCGCTCTTCGAGCCAACTGTGATGTGTCGTCTTGGTGTGCATTCTTCACTATCTTTTTTCCTACATTTAATTTTTTCTTCGAAGTTAAAGATTTTTTGAGTTTTTCAAATTCTCTTTGTATTTCTTCATCATTGTCTACATAAGAGTAAACAAGTAATACTATTAAAATAAATTCTGTCAACAGTAAATTATAGCTCACTTATGTACATTTTAAAAATTAGTTGAAATATCTAATTATTTATTTCTATTAATTATTAATATATATTTTGACGAATGTAAATGTTATGAATGAAACTTTTACGAGTCAATTACACTGTATATCTTGAAAACTTTCATTTGCAGAAACTGGCAAAAGTGGATATTGACCATAGTGGCATTTCACCAAAGATGGATATAAGAAACCAAGATTTATTCTGTTGTGGACAGTAAAAAAAGTCGTATGTACTTACAACTTTTTAAGGAACACTCTCAATAAAAGTAGTATTTTAATAAGTAAACTATATTTTTTAAATATTTAAAAGCAAATATTTTGTATTATCTTATTCTTAAATGGTTTTATGAAAATAAAATAAAAGTTTAAGTAAAGTTCATAAAAAATGAACAACTATTATAAGTCGAAAAAATTTCTTAAAAATACAGATACGAATTTTCTTACCATCCACGGCAGTATTTACATACTTTGTGATCACAATACAATAATTTCTCTCTAAAAATAGCATATATGGGATGTATCTTATAAATATATAAGCGCCTCAATTGCTATACATCCTTTGTGATTAGGTATATAGGTTACATCTGGTTTGTTTCTCTACATATAACTCTCATATTTTCATTTGATATATTAAAAATCGCGTATTAAATTTCATGTCTTCTATAAAAACTGAAAATGGAAAACTGGTACAAAATAATAACATTAGTAAAACATGATATACATACCTGACTTCATTATTATTTTGCCATCGTACAATTTTCTTAAATAGAGAAAAGAAACTGTTTCTCCTTTCTCTACATCATCATTACAAATGACATTTTCGTCGACTACGACGCAATATGAGTGGTCTTCTTCACATTGGATAATAAACATGTTTTCTTTGTTACTTTTTGTGGAGTAAAGAACAAAAATGCACGTCTTCTTGGTACCACGGTTGAAACAAAACAATTTGGAAAACGACTTGGCGCCAAAGTTCGCGGCGGTTAAAATTGGTGTGTATTTGTCGATATACAATTTAGGGGGTTCTAGTCCTCAGTCGATAAGGTGGTAAACTACGGCAAAAACGTAAATAAAAAATAACTCTTTCAAATACATATGCGTAAAATTTGATTTTACGCACCGGCCTATCTAATCCCATGTTAAAAAACGGTGCGTAAAATCCTATTTTACGCACATGTATCGAAATGTACTATAATCGATTTTTCAAAATTCGGCATCCTAGAAAGTAATTCTAACTATTGTATACTATTTCTTAAAACGTTCCAAAGAAATCAACTGAGAATTGAGCGAGAATTTTCTGAAGTAAAAATCATCTATGTATTTCAGAAAATTCTCGGTTAATTTCCAATTCATTTCTTTGATATTTTTTCAGGGGTTAGTATGCAATGGTTAGAATTACCCCCGTAACTGAGAATTTTCTGAAATAAGGAAAAATCATTTATTTCAAAATTCTTGACAAATTTCTCTGAAATTTTAGTGGATCACATATAGTGGTTTAAATTGTCTTTACGAAGCATGAATTTTGAGAAAGCGATTCAGGCGATTGTAATTCACAGACATAATCTTTGCTAGAGATTACTACCTTATCGACTGGACACTTTAGAACTCTTTAAAGAACCCACTTCAGACAATCGTAGCGAAAATTTTCTATAAAATTTATTTGCATTTCCTTTGCAAACGCATTTTAGGGAAAAAACATCGCAAATCTTGTCAAATTTCTCAGCAAAGTATGTACAACTCAACTTAAAGAGGTCGGTCGGTGAGGTAGTAATCCGCGCTAACGCCAAATTGAAAATGACTGAATAAGGAATAACTATTTATCGTATATGGTGGTGACAATTACGTTTAGGGAGTCCGAATTTTGAACTCAAAATCATCCACTGTGAGCTTAGAATTGTAAAAATTATTCATATACCGTAGCATCGCACAAAATTCAAAATTGAGGCGATGGATAATTTGGAGGACCTGTTAATGACCACTCCTCCGAAAAAGAAATACAAGCAATGGGCTCTCGATAGGAATATTCCTGTATGTATAAGTACAATTTTACTTTTAACTTTACTCAAATTATTCCTTGCATTTTAGAATCCCTCTTCTCCCACTTGAAAAAATCAGGTGATTAAATCATGTGTAACGAAATCACGTTATTAAGCAAGTAATTTTTTGTTCCAGCTTATCTCGTGATTTTTAAAATTCATCTGATTTTTCGAAAATCACGTAATTTTTTACAATCACCTGATTTTAAAAAATAAAAAAAAAATTTAAGTTTTCACGTTGAAAATTAAAAATATAAGTGCGAGTGCATATTTAATTTTCAGCGTCAAAAACTTTTTTTTTTCATTTTTTAAAATCAGGTGATTTTTAAAAATTACATGATTTTCAACAAAATCATACGATTAATCACGTGAGTTTGTTAAGTGATTTAATCACCTGATTTTTTTCATTTATTATTTATAAAGAAAATTAATGACGCTGAAGGCAGTTTAAAAAAGACCAACAGTATTAATTCTCTAAATATTTATTAGGATATTCCCACTAATTGAAAATGTTAAGAAACTGACTTTAGCATAGTTTTCAAATTAACAAATTTATTGACGGCTGTGGACTTACTATTCAGTTTTGTAGGTTCCCATTAGAACTCGTCAACGATGGCAAAAACAATTAAGTACGTATTTGTGTGACAAGGATAATGTATCTTCTACAACTTCAGCGTGTTTTGAGAATTGCTTAGATTTGAGTACTGATATAACTGAACTTACCGGAATCACTATCGAACCCAACGAAGTAGAAAAAAACGAAATTATTGAAGAAGAATATAATATAATTGTCGATGACAGAGATAATGAATCAGAAGAAGAAGTAGGTAACGAAATTATTGAAGGAAAAGAAGGTAATGAAATCAGTAATGAACAACAAGAAGATAGTGAAGATATTGAAGCAGAGGAAAGTAGTGATGAAGACTTTGACAAAGACATTATCAGTACTTCTAAAATATTACCATTATTTCATAACAGTGAATTATCTACAAATCAATATGTACTACATATATTTGAGTTCTTCATGAAGCATAGTTTAACAAAATCTTCCTTAAGTGACCTTCTAAAGCTGATTAATCGTGTCCTTCCAAAAAATAATTCAATGCCGAAAACTGTATATCAGTTTTTTACATACATCGAACATGTAATTCCATATTCCTCTCCAAACATCACACATTTCTGTTGCGTTCAATGCAGGAATTACTTGGGCACAGAAAATTGTAAAATGTGTACAAAATGTTCAACAGTAAACACTGTATTTTATGAAATTGACATAATTAGTCAGATAAGATATTTATTTCAATATAGAAATATGGCTGATATTATTATACCTTCAAGTAATGATTCAAATAAAATAAATGACATTACTGATGATACTGAATATATTCGCATTAAGACTCGAACCGTCAAGAATCAGTATGATTTAACTCTGATTTTGAATACAGATGGTATGAAAGTTTTTAACAACAACAAAATACATTGCTGGCCAATAATGTTCATGATAGCAGAAATTTCACAACATCTGAGAGACCTATATTTAGTTGTGACAGGTCTTTGGCTTGATAAAAACAAACCGATAATGAATATCTTTCTGCATCCTTTATCTTTAAAACTAAAAGAATGTTTTGAAAATGGCATAGAATGGACTCATCCACGAGAAAAGATAACTTTCATTTCTAAAGTGACGGCTCCATTATTTATTGCAGATGCACCTGCACGAGCCGATTTACAAAATATATCGAATTTTAACGGTGAAAATGGATGTAACATTTGCGAGATATCCATGATTCCATGCAAAAAGAGCGATGGAAAAAAGTCTGTTCGTGTATACCCATATGGGGTAGGAAAGCTTCGATCAATGGAGAGAATGAACAAACAAGCACAATTTGCTAATCAAACAGGGGAAATTATCCAAGGTATTAAAGGGGACTCTATACTCTCTCAATTTCCTTTACTTGATCTTTCGACATCTTGTATTCCTGAGTACATGCATTCTGTTCTGCTTGGTTGTGGAAAACAATTCCTCAACTTGTGGACAGAAGTAAGTGGAGAGTGGAATATACGAAAACATTTGAAAGAAATGGACGATATTTTGTTAAACATTCGGCCACCTAGCTCATTTAACCGACTACCACGAAGTCTTTCCCTTCATTCGTATTTTAAGGCTTCAGAATATTATAATTGGATATTATATTATTCCATACCAACTCTAACGAATTATCTTGATGACAAATACCTACAGCATTGGATGCTATTTGTAACTGGTATATATTTGCTTCTCCAAAAAAGTATTACGAATTCTGATCTGGAAGAAGCAAATAGGTCACTCCATTTATTTGTGAGAAATATTGAAAATTTATACGGAGATCGCCAGCTTACTTACAATACACACCAATTGTTACATCTGACACTTTGTGTCGAAAGATGGGGCCCATTAGGGTCAATTTCAGCATTTCCATTCGAACATCACAATGGAATAATAGCCAAATGTATTCATGGCACCAAACACATTGGGAAAGAAATTATTCAAAATATCAAAATAGCCGAAGGATTCAAAATTTTACAAGCTATTACTGGAAATACAGATGATAATGCATCGTATCGAATGATTAAAAATGATGTTCTTGGGAAGAATTGTGCAATCGTTTTAAACGAAACTGAAAAAAAATGTCTAGCTAGGTTTGGAAATAACTGCGCAGTCTATGCAAAAGCTAATATAAATGGAGAGATATTTACATCAAAAATATGCCGAATTGTAAAAACTAACAATTATACAGTTGAAATTAATAATTCAAATGAAAAGACTCTATTAGGATCTATTAATTTTTTAGTAAAATCCGATTGTGAATCATTTGTGGTCCTAGAGCCATTTAAAATTGTAAATATTAAATATTATTTTAATCGTGAAATAATGAAGGTTGTTGACCACATTGTGCCTGTAGTACCGAGAGAAGCACTATTATTAATTAACATTAAAGATATTGTATTTATTTCAAAACTTGTCAAAATAAACAACAAATATGTATGTAGGCAGCCAAATGTATTACATAAAATTATATAAAATATATAAACGTTTACTATGTAAAAGAAACAAAATATGTACCACAAACCTGTTCTGTGACTTATCTGAATTATTTGTTGAAATCGGTAGTTGTAAATTGTTTTCATTTTTTTAAAGCATGCGAAATAAGGATCGAAATGGTGTATTGTTTATAGTATGCAGACTTTATTTGTTCAGATATTATTTTTCGTCGTAGTGGGTGTCAAATTCAAGTTTATATCAAAATTTGCCGGAATAAACATGTCAGCAGGTTGCTAACCTTTCAAGCTGCTAATTCGGGGTATAAACTCTTACTCGGAAAGACGTCAGTGAATAATATAATTCACGTGACATGCTGCGCAATATGAAACTTGCTTCATCCTCAAGTTCTGCCATCGTCTTTATCTGAAGATGACTGGAAAAAAATCACTGCAGAACTTGGAGATTTTGTGCACTGCATCGGATCTATCGTTGAAAAGCATGTCGTCATTCAAGTATGTTATGCAGATTTATTTCTTTTTTAACGTATGTACACAAATTCTAAATTAATGTAACTTAAAATTTTGTAGTGCCTTAACAATACTGGGTTTACATTATTTAATTATAAAAGCAGTTACAGTATTGTAAGCTGTAATACCAATAATGTTTCGCTATGTAGACATAGGGCAGTTGGAACATGTAGTGACAGTAGTATATTCGACTGCAGTCTGCTAGGGTACAAATTTAATACCGATGCTATGAATTTACTAAAGCCTGAAGCAGTTGCAGAAGGTTGCACAATTACGTACTGTCTTGTAGATGAGGCTTTCCTCTTGAAGTCTTATCGTCTTCGCCCCTATCCTGGTAAATGAGGCCTCTCACCACAGGAAACAATTTTTAATTACAGTCTAAGCCGTTCTAGGTGAATGATTGAAAACACATTCAGTATCTCATCATCTCATTGGTGTATTTATCGAATGCAAATAATAGCACAACTAAAGCACATTGAGGCTTTGCTTTTACGTTATCCAGCAATAAGAAAAGCAATAAAAAAAAAGGTTAACATGCCTGGTTGTATAATTCTAGAGTGCATTGTATTTATGATAATTATGACATTTGTTTCTTATAAGAATCCTATTTAACATTTTTTACAGGGATCAGAACATCACATAACGAAAAAAATTTTCATACTTTTAAGATATGAAATCTTATTAATAGCCATATCTTTCTTAAATAATAGTAGTTTTCGTAAAGTTTACTTTACGCACAAGTTTACTTTACGCACCGAAAAGACATACATAAACAATTTTTCCTTCATTCAGCTTTTAATTTTTCATCAAAAGGTGAATACACAATCAATTTATTTCATGAAAAACTTAACGAATCGTTGTTTTGGATGTACAATTAAAAAAAACAATAAATAACAAAGTACTTATAACCTCAATTGCAAACGAGTTTCATATCACATTGCACACACGACGCAGCACGTGTTCCACCTTCCACCTTCCACCCATGTTCCACCGTTATTATTATTATTCTTCTTCTTCTTCTTTTCTTGTGGCGTTTCAGGATGGTCAAGCCAACACTGGTGCCACGGCCCGAACTAAAAAGTTCTTCAGCCTATTATTCTTCTGGTCTGGGCCATGGGTACATGTACATAGGTTACTAGTGACGCTCATGGAGTTTACACTTACGATTAAAATGCGTACGGAAGTATATATAATTATATATCATTATATACAATTATATATATTTATATACGATTATATACAATTGTATATAATTATATATAATCATATATAATTATATATAATATATATAATTATATATAATTATATATGATTATATATGATTATATGTAATTATATATAATTGTATATACAATTATATATAATTATATATAATTCATTTTTTCCCGGGTGGAAATAAAAAAATTTCTGACCAAGAGCATGAAGAAGAAACACATGAACAAATTGTCGATGAAGAAATGTTTTCTGAAAAAATTTCTGATCTGAAAGATGATACATCACTTAATGTAGACAATATTTCAGAGCTTGATGAAGATACGTCAGATTATGCCGAAGAATTAGATGAAATGGAAAAATTACATCTTTGGATTATAATGAACCGGATTCCACATTCTCAAGCAGACGAATTGCTAGACATTCTACGACCAAAATTAATGCCTCTGTTACCAAAATCCACAAAAACGTTCGTAGGCACTTCATCTGCGCAATACAATATTGAACCTATGCTGGACGCAAAAGGTTCAATTGGAGAATTTGTATATCTTGGCACAAAAGAAATTTTAATTAAATGCATTAATCCTAAAGTGCACACCAATAATTGTATATATTTACAATTTAATATTGATGGTGTTACGTACGCGGCTGCGCCATCTTCTAATATCTTATGGCACCGCGCACGTAGATTATTATATTTTAATGTAATCTTAGTTGTTCCGGACAAACAACGATCTCCGTAAACTTCCGCCTTAGATACCGAGATGGGCTGTTGGAGGATTTCCGCTTACGGCACTCGGAACATCACCTGTATATATTTTCGGCGATAAACGCCTAATTAAATATTTAATCGATCTAGTTCGATGCACCGCTATCTTTCGACAGCGACGCATCAAACGAATAGACGATATCTGAATACACATCCGGTCTCGAGACACGAGAGCTTTATCAGACTTCTTACGAAAGTCTTATCAGGCTCCCTTCGAGTCCAGCGGCCCATCACGAGCTACAGCCACGTACCTTCGGGAAATCTTATCGTTTTCCCGAGGTTACCTGGTCGATGAAATCCATAGGCCATTCAGTCAATTTCCATCCGTGACAAAGTCCACTAAAATCTCGGACTAAGACCGCGACTAAAACGGTTCCGCGCAACCTACCACCATCGACTCGAATATATTCTTATGTACGACCCGCGTAACATAGTCTATAAATAAATAGTTCAAACTTTAACTTCAGTGTATTTCATACCTTATTGTTACTACAAGTCCTTTTCAGGACTGGTACGTAACATAAATTGGTGGCAGCGGTGAAGCTTCGCGCGCGATTTTTTCTTTGCCGACGAAAGTGATCGTGTGGGGTGCCTATTCCCTTTACGCGGAGTTTTACGAACTCCCTCACGTTACCGAGGGGTATTTTATATCCACGCGAGTGCAGTGAAAAACAAAACAGTGAGCAAAAGTGACATCCTGTACTTACCAGAGAAAATGAACTTCTCCATAATAATCTTGGGAGTGATCGCGATCATCACCCAAACCACAGGGTAAGTGACTCTTTTTTAATCACATATAGATAGTTAAAATTTCCACCTTCTTCATCAAACGCTATATTTTTTTTATATATATTGTGTCTTTATTTCCAATTGTTTTAATATTTGACATAAACAAAAATATATATATACATAAAAAGAAAATAAAATAAAATAACAAAGAAATAAATTGGATTGAATCAAAGTACACCCACATATAGTGTTTAAATAGTATTTTTCTTTGCACGGTAACCGCGAAAATGTCAAAAAATATAAAAATCGACTCGGAAAGCACGTCCGCAAACTTTCCACTATCAGTTACCGTGAGACCATCCCTTATTAATGAGGCGTTAGGCATCATTCCCTCGTTCCACGGCCAATTTGAGCGATTTCGAACGTTCGAAAGAGCTGTACGCGATGCGTTCGCGATATTGAGCCCCGAAGATGCTCGACCTTTCTTGCTTCTTCTACGGAAAAAACTGTCCGGCGAAGCAAGCCATTTCGGACCTCGTACATCATCATACGACACTATCGATGCTTTCTTAGCGGATCTAAGAAAATCATTTGGTCGCACCGAAAATCCCGCGAATATTTTAGGAGAAATAAATAGCATGACTCAGAGGACAGGCGAAACATTTCTAAATTTCGGGGGTCGCCTCGCTCAGGCGGTTAGTCGTTTGACAAGTACAGTCGAAAGCGACTCCGAGCTAGGCAATGAAATAAAAAAGTACTTAATTGAAAACGCTGATTCGGCCGCATTGCAGCGATTCATTCTCGAGGCTAAAGGAATGATGGAATCGCGGCTAATGCATACGCCTGTAAAAACATTGCAGGAAGGAATAGACGCGGCGCGAAAATTCACTTTTTTGTTCGGTGCGAAAGACGAGGCCGCGGAACGACAGTCCGCCTCGTCCAGTAATATAATTCGGCATGCATCCGCGCATATAATCAATTCAAACATTGATAGAGATTCCCGCTGTAATTACTGTCAAAAAGACGGGCATGTAGAAGAAGAATGCAATATAAAACGCTACAATGAAACAAAGTGCGATCACTGCGGTAGAATAGGGCACACCAGGGAAAGATGTTCTTCACTTCAGCGGGCTCAGGATATCAAACCGAATATCACGCCGCGATATGGTAATTCACGAAGGTACGATAATTCGCCTCGATTAGATGGTTCACGCCGATATGACGATCCGCGTCATTACGAAGATTCGCGGCGATTCGAGAACTCACGTCGAAATGAAAATTTGAGAAATTTTGGAGATCCCCGTCACGAACATCGTTACGAGAACCCTAACAGTCGCGAAAATTTTTACAGAGATGTTAGGAGACAGTCGCACGAAAATTATTCGCGTAACAATAACCCAGATAGGCGACCCGAAAATATGCAGCGACGCCAGAATGATAGACCTTTCGCCAATGACAGTCGTCAAAATAATATACAAGAATATTCTCGCCTTCCACGCAACGAGGATTTAAACTTAGAAGGCGCTCGACGTACCCTAGGATCGTCGAGCGCCCAAGAGAAAGGTCGTCGAGTCCGACAGGTGTCAGCCGACCAGCCGCAATCCGTCTTGGGGTTAGTGAGCTCGTTCGGTGCCCGAGAGTAGAAATCCAAAGTGAGGATTTTTACAGCAAGTCGAACAAGTTTTTGGTTGACTCAGGCGCTGAGATTAACTTGATTAAACTCAGTTGCCTACGAAGAAATGCGACGGTCGACGTAAAAACCACATACGACTTGAGTGGCATAGGCGATGGGGTAACAAGAACGATGGGTTCGGTCAAAATTAACTTTGACGATATACCGGTCGAAATGCAAGTGGTACGCGACGAATTTCCGATCTCCGAAGATGGAATTTTAGGAGATCCGTTCTTCCGGTCACACGCCGTTAATATCGATTATAGGCACGGTTGTTTGCAATTTGGGAGCTTTACCATCCCGTTCATGGATGATGAGACTCTAACACTCCTACCCAGATGCAGAAAGGTCATTCGCGTCAAAATAAAAACCGGTATAAAGATAGGCTATGTTCCGAAGATCAACCTTGGCTACGGAATATATTTCGGGAATGCGTTAGTTAAAAACCATAATGGATATACACACCTTTATATAATAAATACGCACGAAGAAGAAGTTACCGTCAAAATTCCGGAAATCGAATTAGAGGAGTGCGATATTATACCGTCTGGGAATGCGTATGAATACGACGAAATCGCGAAACTGCCATTTTTAAATACCTACGATGATAATGCCAAGAACGTGAGGGCATACACCGCGAAGAAGAATGAGAGAGCTCAAAAGGTCTTAAAATTAATAGATTTACAGCATCTAAACAACGAAGAGCGCGATCACGTTGTGAAATTGATATCAGAAAGTCCCGAAAGATTTCACTTGCCGGGAGAATCGTTGGGGTGCACCACGGTATTCTCGCACCGAATTCATACGAAGGACGACGTACCCACCCGAGCAAAACGGTATCGGCAACCTCCAGCAATTAAGGAAGAACTGCAAAAACAAGTTGCCGAGCAACTAAAAGCTGGGATAATTCGACACTCGACCTCTCCATACGATTCATCAGCATGGATCGTTCCAAAGAAAACCGGACCAGATGGGATTAAAAAATGGAGGTTGGTTATCGATTTTCGCGATCTTAACGAAAAGACAATAGGCGATGTTTATCCTATCCCCAACGTCACGGAAATACTTGATCAATTGGATCAATCGGAGTATTTCACGACTCTCGATCTGAAATCAGGATTTCATCAAATCCCAATGGATGATCGAGACGCCCATAAAACTGCCTTTTCGACTCCACACGGGCATTATGAATATGTTCGAATGCCCATGGGTATTAAAAATGGGCCCAGTGACTTCCAACGCTTAATGGATCTCGTGTTATCGGGACTCCAAGGAATTGAATTACTTGTATATCTCGATGACATCGTGATCTATGCAAAAAACTTGAAAGAACACAAGATAAAATTCGAGCGGTTAATGGAGCGTTTAAGCAAAGTAAATCTTACTCTCGAACCTGAAAAATGCAGATTTTTATGTAAGGAAGCCATTTATCTAGGGCATATCGTCGGAAACGGTTGCGTCAAACCCCATCCTAAGAAGGTAGAAGCCGTGATGAATTTCGCGGTACCGAAAAATCGAAAAAATATTAAGCAGTTTCTCGGTCTAGCGGGATATTACCGACGCTTTATAGAACATTTTTCGAAAATTGCACACCCTCTAGTTGTACTGCTTCGTAGTTCGCAGCCGTTTATTTGGGGGGAGGATCAAATCGAGGCATTTGAAACGCTAAAAATTAAATTATGCGAAGGCCCGGTACTACAACTCCCAAATTTCGAGGAACCATTTATTGTATCGACCGATGCGTCAGGTTTCGCTCTTGGAGCGATACTTTCTCAAGGCAAATTAGGAGAAGATAGGCCCGTAGCTTATGCATCGCGAGGCTTGAAAGGGGCTGAAGAGCGTTATACGACTTCAGAGAAAGAAATGCTCGCCGCAGTTTACGCCGTGGAGCAATTTCATCCGTACTTATATGGACGGAAGTTCGTGTTAATTACAGATCACGAACCCCTTACTTATTCTAAATCAATGAAAGTCCTAACACGTCGTCTGCATAGGTTTTATATGAAGCTCGAAGATTACGAATATACTATCATGTACAAAAAAGGAAAAAGGCACGTTAATGCCGATGCATTGTCGCGTAACCCGGCGGATGGGAGTCGACCCGCCGATTATGACGAAAACGAAAAAGAAATCGAAATTAAGGAGAAAAACGAGAAATTTAAAATGCTTATAGTAAAGAAAATGAAAAACGACATTTACATAACAAATTCACAATCAAGGACATTGGCAAGAGTAAATGTAACTACGCTTGAGAAAATGAGTGGAAAACAAGAGTCAAAAAATTCGGTTGCAAAATGCAGACCGCTCCAGAAAACAAAAAAGTCGCAGGAGAGAAATCGCCCATATCATCCAATACATTTAGGGTCCAATATGGAGATAAGTTCTTCCAACGGACGGCCTATTGCAAGAAAAACAATAGCCGCTAGAACGGAAGATTCGGATACAAACGGAGATGTCGAAGATAACGTCTCGGAAATACAGGCAACACAACATACAAAAAAGGAAACTTCGGGAAATGTCAAAATAACTCGGAAAAAATACATTTCAGAAGCCGAGAAACTACTGGAGATTCCCGATTACCTGAAAATCGCGACGACAACAGGACAAACGCGATCGGGTAAAGTGTTCAAGCCTATGCCCGAAACAATATCGATCCATGTCCCGTATCCTAAAACTCCATTTATAGCTCCCGTTTTGAACGAGGAGGTCCGGCCTAAATCTCCATTTAGATTTGCACCAGCAAATCATGTACTATCGGGGAACAATAAGATTGAGCGATATGCGATAGGTAAGGATAAACAAATACGCAAACGCATAGAAAATGGAGTAAAGAAAAAAAGGAGAGGAGAAGCATCAGAGCGTCGCAGAAAGAAGAAAAAAAGGATAGGAAAATATAAACAAGGACGTAGGATCGATGATATGGAATTTTCATGGCCAAGAAACCGACGCTACACGAACACGCGTATTGATGACGACCGTCTACGACCGCTTCCACACAGAAATTCTAACTTAACAAACCCTCAACATTATCTAGGTTCGAATTATCCAACCATTGATTTTAAATTTAAAACAAGACTCCCGTCATCGCGCTTGTTGCCATCATCGACGGTCTCATTTTTTCCCAAAATCGCTCAAGAAGACTCGAATACACACAAAACCCGTGGAAATACCATCGAGTTAATGAAAGAGAGAAAAGAAGAGGGAGAAGGCGATACGAACGAAGACGAACGGTTCGACACAGACGAAGCGAGCGAGAAAGAAAATCGTACGCTGGACTTGACGAAAGAAAAGGACGAAAACAACGAGCGAAAGGAAAACATATTAAGAACTGATACACAGGGCTCGTCTGCAGTGCGTACGATCCCTTCGGAAATCGGCCCGTCCAAAAAGCAGGTAGCATCCGTGCCTCTCAACGAGAAGAAAGAGGACACAACACTGGAAAAACGAGAGACAGAGCAACGCATCGATGGCGATGCAACACTATCTCCCGCAAACCATGATAACAACCATGAAATAGCGATTGATAAAGCGTATTCTACACCTGACGATGAGTCTGATACCGACAGTGAAATATTAAATAGAAACTCACTTTCTGAATACTATTGGGAATCAGAATCTTGGAGCGATGAAGACGTATTAATTAATAGGAATCTCGACATATCAGAAAAAACACCACAGATACCGACATGCCATACTGAACCGCACAATCAAAACGCATTAAGAGGAAAGGAGGACATAAATATCGATGTGACTACGGACGAAGAAATTCAAATGGATATAGAAGATCAACGACACCATACAAGGACCAATGGAAATGAAATGGACACAGTTGAAATACTATCAACTCCGAGATTAAATATAAAACCCCAAGTAAAGCCGAGAAAGCGAAAGCATTTACCATCACCCGAAACAAGCCCGCGTGTGGCAGTTAGAAAAAGGAAACCGCAAGATCCGAGAAGCCAAGAAGAAAGAAGAAAGGACATAGAGCAGCTTTACACGCACACTAATCCAAGTACCGACGGTATATCTAACACACTGTTGAATTATCAAATAGGAAACAAATGTGCCGAACCATATACGGAATTTGAAAGAGATGTGAATATTGTCAATGATGGAAACTGCCTCTTCCACTCGTTGATCAAGTTGCATAACTTGGATATGTCATTTTATGACCTGAAAAGAATTCTGCAGAATAGCGATCAGGCCCAGAATTGCGCAGAGCCCATCCGCGCATACATCATACTCGATAGGGAGTGCGAATATGGTGATGACAACATCCTTAAAATTTTTTCGCTCCATTATAAGGTAAATTTCTGCGTCCATAGATATAATACAGATAAATCCGTGGAATACTGTCATATAGGAACACCTCACATTTCGAAAATATATCATCTTCACTTGGAAGATGTTCACTACACTCCGTATTTCTCTGTCGAAAGTCAAATGGAGATCGAGGACACCGACCCTTCAGCTGGTTTGTTTACATCTGGAGAGGTGCAGGTCGACGTAAACACACAATCACAAACCGAAGAGCAGCACGTTCGAAATTTTAAAGACCCCAAACAGGACACTAATCTCCCCGTCGGGTCACCTGAAATCGCAAAAGTAGGTCAAACAGATACGACCGAAACGACCGAAACAAGTGGTATTGACACAGAATTAAATCTTGACGAACCTTTCACAACAGATTTTGAGAGCGATAAACTAAAATTAGAAATATCAAGAAAACATTTATTCGAAGAAACGGGACATATTGTGTATTTTACTACCGCAGATGGGAAATTTAATAGCGAAATCGTCTTAACCTTACGGGAACGACGGTACATACGTACAGGGAAAATAGAAAAAACAGATTTAAAAATAGGAAACGTAATAACATCAAAAAGGGAAATGTACAAATCTACGGATTAATAATAGCGGGCACAACAGATGATGTACCATCGAAAATGTCCATCATACAATGCTTAAAAAACTTAAAAACTCAAATTACGAAAGATAAAGTCGTAAAATTGAGGGTCGGCCATGACGAAGACATCATCACGAAAATACGATTGAACGATATTCACGAACAATTTCGTTCCGTATTTTCTAACCAGAAATTGAAAATCGTTTTTTGCGAAAATAACATACGAATTCCGCCTACAACAGACCGCATGGAAATTATCCGCGAATTTCATGGCGCACGGATAGGAGGGCATAAGGGCGTTAGAAAAACTTATCGTCGTATTTGCAAAGAGTGGTATTGGCGAAACATGAGATCTGATATTCAGGAGTACATCAGAAGATGTCAAATTTGCCAAGGTAAAAAACTAAAAAGAGTGAAAACGCGATTGCCCATGGTTATAACGGATACACCGAAATATTCTTTCGACAAAGTATCTCTTGATATTTGGGGACCGACGGACTTGACGGAAAGAGGGAATCGGTACGTATTAACAGTGCAGGATCAGTTAACAAAGTACTCCCTCGCGATTCCGCTACCCGAGATTACCGCTCCCATAATCGCTAAGGCTTTCACAGACCATTTTATTTGCATTTATGGTTCGCCAATTCAAATTCTAACTGATCAAGGAAAGAATTTTATTGGCAAAGTACTGAAAGAGTTCGCCAAACTCTTCCGAATTAAGCAGTCGAAAACTACCGCGTATCACCCACAGAGCAACGGTAGTCTCGAGCGCAGCCATCATGTCCTGAAAGAATACCTTAAAACCATCGTTACTGATCGACGGAATTGGGACGAATGGTTACCACATGCAATGTTCTCTTACAACGTAAGTGAACATGAAGGTACAAAATTCACGCCTTTCGAACTAATTTTCGGCAGGAAAGCAAGGACTCCAACGAGGTTCCCATCGCGTGAAAAATTGGTCACTTACGACGATTACTTGGCGAATCTTGCACGAAATCTGCAGGAAATTCAAACGCTTGCGGCGATGAATTTAAGCCAAGCAAAACATCGTTCGAAACGATACTATGATCGGAAACTAAACGTCAAACATTTCCATATAGGCGAAATGGTGTGGGTTATCAAGGAACCGACTAAAGGGAAATTTGACGACGAATATATGGGACCGTATGAAATCTTAGAAATCCTCGGACCTCGAAACATAAAAATCAAAATTAATACACGTAGCAAGATAGTCCACGTTGATAAACTAAGAAAAGCCTACGATCCACTTTTCAACCCGGACCAAGCTGATTCAGATTCTTGGGACGATACAGACAATGAGATGAGTAAAGACAAATTACACAACACTTAATTATACAAAAGATGGCACAATCTCGCATTATTTTACATTTTTTTTATCAATACACAAATTTAACTCGTACAAATTTCTATGAATTTAATAATATATAATATCAGTTGAACAAACACAAATTACTGCTCTCAATTACATCCAGTCATTATGGGGATTCTATCTGTTCATTTTTGAACCATTACGTTGAATGGAACGTCGAGCTTATCACGGATGGCATTCAAGTATCCACGGCGAGAAAACATTCGGGCTCGAACTGGATGACGCCGAAGAAGCGTCAATAGGCTTTGGGGTCGTGCATCCGAAAAAT
Source organism: Trichopria drosophilae (assembly GCA_030407085.1). Taxonomy (NCBI): domain Eukaryota; kingdom Metazoa; phylum Arthropoda; class Insecta; order Hymenoptera; family Diapriidae; genus Trichopria; species Trichopria drosophilae. The sequence continues at coordinate 82,688,534 of CM059586.1, forward strand.
CAACGTTACCGAGTAGACGTTCTGATAATGACAAAAATTTGAAGAGAGAAATCGTGTCTTTTAAAAATTCAAAGGATGCCAAACGGTGATTTGCATTTGTTCATTCATTTTATTTTTCTTCTCTCTCTCACACATACAAACACATGTTACGGAAAAACGAACATTTTAAAATTATTATTTTATTATTATTAGTGTCAATCTACATTTTTATATATATAAAATATTTGAAATCTGTCGATACGATACTGGATAATTAATTTTTACGGTCCGGAGTCGAGAGGATGAGAGGTTCGTTCCCTTAGACGATCTCGTAGGCGATAGAACACCTGACGCCTACTGGAAAATCGGAAAGAAGTGTCAAGTCAATACAATAGGGAAAAAATGACAAAAATGGGTAACAGAAATAAGCACTACTCACTCATTTGGATTCGACTGACGCGACCGGAGAGTCTCCATAATCCGCGATAGTGCGGCAGGGATTGGTTCTTCTGGTGAAGAATCCCTAGGTTCGGGAATTTCACCCTTTACATCCTCGCGCATACGTGGGGTTACGACGGCAATCGGCCGCGTATTTGAAGAAAGTGAATCGAACGGGCGGATCGTTCGTTTTACCTCGCGTGGTTCCCATACTAATCGGAATATCTGGAATACAATTTTTTTTAACGCGTTATTAACACTATCCACTATGATAATCACTATATACACCAGGTTCAATCTTGTTTATTGTAAAAGCCTTTGTAATCTGGAGATTCCTCCCTTGGGGGTCTCTCCATCTACTAATTTGTGGAAAGAGTATTGTTTCAGACTTTCAGGTTCCAACACCTCGGCAGCGTCGCGTTTGTTGCACTCGGACAAAGCCAGGCTCAGACTCGAAGTCCGAAAACGAAATGGTCCCACTGATAGTCATGCAGGATGTCGGAACCCAGTCTCAATCGACTCGTGTCTGCTATGCGGCGACACTCCTGCAATAAACCAGGGCATGCCCAGCAGATATGGTTCCTAGTCCAAAAGTATGCAGGACTTCCAAGACACGAAATTAGTATATATAAATACACTACACCCGCGACACACACATACATAGCCACTACTGCTATTTGATGTACAGGATACATATACATATACTACGCGTACTCACAATCTTGTAAAATACTAACTCTAGGATTAAGATCTTTCAATTGTATAAGATGACCGTAACATATTTGTATACATATATATATTACTAACACGCGTTGCGTTGGGTCATTTTTTTTAAGTTTCAATCAAAGATTTGTATTATATAGATTCATTTTTATGTTGATCGACGGTGGTACGTCGATTTTTTAGGCCCCGGGCGTGTTACGTACGCGGCTGGCCATCTTCTAATATCTTATGGCACCGCGCACGTAGATTATTATATTTTAATGTAATCTTAGTTGTTCCGGACAAACAACGATCTCCGTAAACTTCCGCCTTAGATACCGAGATGGGCTGTTGGAGGATTTCCGCTTACGGCACTCGGAACATCACCTGTATATATTTTCGGCGATAAACGCCTAATTAAATATTTAATCGATCTAGTTCGATGCACCGCTATCTTTCGACAGCGACGCATCAAACGAATAGACGATATCTGAATACACATCCGGTCTCGAGACACGAGAGCTTTATCAGACTTCTTACGAAAGTCTTATCAGGCTCCCTTCGAGTCCAGCGGCCCATCACGAGCTACAGCCACGTACCTTCGGGAAATCTTATCGTTTTCCCGAGGTTACCTGGTCGATGAAATCCATAGGCCATTCAGTCAATTTCCATCCGTGACAAAGTCCACTAAAATCTCGGACTAAGACCGCGACTAAAACGGTTCCGCGCAACCTACCACCATCGACTCGAATATATTCTTATGTACGACCCGCGTAACATAGTCTATAAATAAATAGTTCAAACTTTAACTTCAGTGTATTTCATACCTTATTGTTACTACAAGTCCTTTTCAGGACTGGTACGTAACAATGGTATACCCCTCTTTAAGTCAAGTAGCAAAGAGTTTTGGCCAATTCTAGGTAGAGTACATTTTACACCAATGCTTTATGAACCGTTTCCTATTGCTGTGTACTGCGGTGAGTCGAAACCCAAATTATTATCAGAATATTTGTGTAAATTTGTTGACGAAATAAATACATTGCAAACGGAAGGATTTAATATTAACAGTAATCACTACGTAATTAGAGTGAAATGTTTTATATGTGATACACCGGCTCGAGCATATTTGAAAAGCATTTGTTGTCACGTTGGATCACATGCGTGTGAAAGATGTACAATTATCGGTGAAAAGGTAAAATGTGACAGTTTTTCCAGTTGCTGGTTGTTTAGAGAGAACTGACGAATCGTTTAGAATGTTCACGCATCCACTCCATCATGTAGATGTGTCACCTCTTCTATTAATTGATCCACCAATCAATATGATTGACAGTTTTATCCTGGATTTCATGCACTTAGGCTGCTTAGGGGTGATGAAACGCCTTTTGGAATATTGGACATTAAAAAAAAATTCAAAATTTAGCAATGCGTACAAAACCGAGTTAAGTCGTAGATTAGAAAGTATACGCTCCTGCATACCCTGTGAATTTCAACGTAAACCTAGACAATTGAATAGTTTGCCTCGTTGGAAAGCAACCGAATACATGTTATTCCTCCTTTATATTGGGCCATTGTAGGCAACTAAAATGCAATATAATAATTTTGTATTATTTCATATAGCATGTCGGTTACTTTGTACTGAAAGTTCTGCCACTTCTTACACAGATGAGGCAAAAGAATACTTAACAGCCTTTCATTTGTCTTCACAAGAAATTTATGGTCCAGAATTTGCAGTTATTAATGTACATAATCTGATACATTTATCAGATGATGTCAATAATATGCATAGCAGCCTGATCAACATTAGTGCATTTGCATTTGAAAATTATTTGGGAAAAATGAAAAAAATGATTCGGTCACCTTACCGACCACTAGCCCAATTTTGTCGACGATATCATGAAGAAAATTATGTACAAAATAAAAAACCTAAAATACAAAACACGATTGAATATAAACAGCACGATAATTGTATCTCAAGTGTCACCTATAAAGGTTTACTCCTGACAACAAAACCACCAAATAATGTTGTGATATTAACTGACAATTCCATATTTAAAATTACAGCATTTCATGTGATTCAAGGAAACAAACTGTGTATGACTGGTAAAGAATTAAAAAAAAAAAGAAAATATTTACAAGTACCCATCAGATTCGAGTATTACATGTATGTGGGAAACACAGGAAGAAATTTGTGAAACTGCATCAGTTGCGAAATTTGCGAGTTTGATAAAGAACAAAGCTGTTTATTTATGTTTAAAATTCGATCAAGAATCTTTAGTTAATCGATATTTTGTATTAAGCTATTTGCATTAAAAATAACATTTTTATTACATAACCTAAAATCACGTTTGTCGTCATTCACCAAAGTAATTCCATCTATTACGCATATGTACGGTTGTTGTCGTTTATTTAAAAAAACTCTTGCAATACAATTTTCCTACTTTATATATTCGTAAGTCTGATTTTGTTGTTAATTTTATTAAAAAATAAATAAATATTGCACAAATGTATGTGTACATATCATGACATGTCACATCACGGAGTACATAAACTATAAAACTATCGAATCTCGATTCTCGAATCTCCTAACTAAACTCGAATGTATCGAATCGATAGCGATAACTATACATAGGAAATTGGTGTACACGTAATGGCGGACAGACCGACCAACAACGCCTTGAACGCCATGCAGTCACATGCAGTTGTGAGAGACTAATGCGAGAGTGATTGGCAGATTTTCTGAATAATAAATTATCAAATAGTAAATATATTCAGTTGAGCTCACGATAGCTTTGTGAAACCATCATCAAAAATCGATAAACAATTAAAACGTGTGAACGGCAGAAAGGATGGTAATTTTTTACACTTCAGTAATTATATTGTAGAACTGTGGACTAGTCTGAAACCCTGCGGAATCGATATTTATACCCAAATAAAAATTTACTATTTTTAATTAAATTTGCCTAAACTTCAAGAATAGACAAATAAAAGAATTCTGAAAAATTTGATATACATGTATTGACAGAAAATTGTTCTACATTTTGTTCCAGTTTGTTTCTGAAAATTTCAAACTGTAAACATTAAGCATATGACCTCATGCTTATCGTCAAAACATCCTTTTATTAATAAGTATATTCTTTTCGCTTTATGTTCGTACAGATGAGTAACGATTTAGAGGATGATTTTAACAATTACATATATTATATAGTGGAATTTATTCAAAGAGGTCGACCATCGACTAGATCTGTAGACATAGTTCCTTTAAAATGGTTACAAGTCAATAAAAAATCTGTGGAAGTAAACTTTAAACCTCCTCCATATTCTGATGAAGATTTCGAGGAAATTCAAACCTTGGTTGAGAATAATGTTGATGCTCCACAGGCGTGGCTTCTGTATAAAGTAAGGATAGTTGCTCGCGGAAGTAAGTATGAACGATTTAAACAGTTTTGTTGAAGTAGGCATCTCTTTCTCCCTTTCTATATTTCGGTGTCTCGCTTTTTGAATTTCTAATATAATTATTTTCAACAATGCTGAGTAATACTTTTCTTTCTCCATTTCTTGTAGAAACGTATGTTGATGCTCTCAAAAAGCTGAAAATCGTGAATGATAAAAGATCAATATATGTATCCTTTATTTTTATTGGCGGTATTGACAAATAAAATAATTGTATTTATATTTATAAAATAATATTTTAGTAATCATGATTAGATGGACAAAATAATAATAAAAAGCAGTAAGTTAGTTGTATTAAAATTACACTGAGAGAACAGTAAGTTATTAAATAACAAACAGTAGTCATGAATACTTCTTGTAGTGTTTCAATGTGAGCCAACAATGACAAGTACTTTCTAATGCTAGTACAAGTTGATAAGTAAATCACAATATTCAATACACATCATAACTTTACATCATGAATACTAAAACATGGTAAATTAATTACTTGTATTATATAATAGCATATTTACTGTTTAACGTGCTTCTATGTACATCTATATTCATTGTTAATATGCGTGCTTGACTCAATGTATAGAATGAAAGGTTCGATTATATACGACCAACTTATAGATTTTTTACTTATCACATTCAAATCAAATGCAGGATTACGGCCGAAGTTCCACCCACGAGAAGTATTTTTTGAGAATCCCTCGGATTGTGGTCCACAGCCTATTTTACATAAATAACCTTTTTGTGGATTCACTTTCTAACCCTTTCCAATACCATATTTCACTAATATAAACAGGTCATAAAAAATGGCATCAGCATGCAAATTGGGTTTCGACATTAAAGAACATTGGTGTATCATCCTGGATGCGTGTCATTTCAAACAGCTAAAATGCATTTGGTGTTCAATAACTTGTACCATATACATTCCCTATATACAGGGTGGCCGATTTATCTGAAGACATCGAAATATCTCGAGACCTATGCACAGAATCAAAAAAGTTGTCGGATGAAAGTTGTTCGACACGAAGGAGGGCATCCAGTGATAATTAAATTTACCCCCTCCCCCAACCCCTGGTGGAGGAGTGGGGGCAAAAACAATAAAACTTAAATAGGAACCCCCATTTTTTATTGCAGATTTGGATTCTCCGGAAAAAAGTACACGAATTTGACCTAGGAGCTATTGCATTTTGGTTCACAGGTGGCGCTGTAATCGATAAAAATCCAAATTTATCCGAAGACATTGAAATACCTCGAGAACTATGCACAGAATCAAAAAAATTGTCGGATGAAAGTTGTTCGACACGAAGGGGGGCATCCAGTAATAATGAAATTTACCCCCTCCCCCATCCCCTGGGGGTGGAGTGGGGGCAAAAACAATAAAACTTAAATAGGAACCCCCAGTTTTTATTGCAGATTTGGATTCTCCAATATTGACAATTTTCGCCCGCGTAGCGGATATGGAATACGATCATTCTAACAAAGCCGGGAAAAAATACATTTAGCGTTACCCAGGAACAACGACGTGGACGTAGTATTTTTCTGTTCCCTTTGGGGTGCTTGTTTTACGTGAGTCCCCTTGCCTCTCACTGTTCACTTACTTGAGTAAGTGTTCGAAATGTTGACCTTCCACTTCAATGCATTTATTTATTCTTTCTTCAAATGACTTTATACATGATAGAATCATATCTGCAGAAATTTCTGCGCAAGCAGTTCTTATGCGTTCCACCATGTTTTCACGAGTCGTTGGTACTTGTTCATAAACCTTACCTTTTAGGTAACCCCATAGGAAGAAATCCGGAGATGTTAGACCAGGTGACCTCGCAGGCCAATTAATGGGGCCACCTCTACCAATCCACCTACCATTGTAATCACGGTCTAGTATTTGCCTTGCTACTCTTGAAAAATGTGCTGGGCAACCATCATGCTGAAACCACATTGTCCGTCGGACGTCCATAGCAACATCCTCAAGTAGTAATGGTACTTCTTGTTCTAGGAAATCTCGATATTTTGTTCCATTCAAATTACCTTCAATGAAATAAGGACCAATGAGTTTATTTCCTATGATTCCACACCAAACGTTCACCGACCAAGGACGTTGATGATTAACTTGTCGTAACCAATGGGGATTTTCTACGCTCCAATAATGCATATTATGCCTATTGACGCCACCATGGTTCGTGAATGTAGATTCATCTGAAAATAATACATTAGCAAAGAAATTGTGGTTCGTTTGCATTTTTTGAAATGCCCATTCGCAAAACACCACGCGGTTATGAAAATCATCGCCATCTAGTTCCTGGTGCAGTGAAATGTGATATGGGTGAAACTTATGACGATGCAATATTCTTTGAATACTGTCTCTGGAAATGCCGGAATCGCGATGTAATTGTCGTGTGCTTACATGTGGATTTTGGTGAATAGCTGCTACTACAGCTACTTCGTTAGCTTCTCCTGTAACTGTTAATCTTCGCTTCCTTTTTTTCATTTGTACGCTGCCATCAGAGTGAAAGGCATTCACAACTTTGTAAAAAAAAGAACGCGAGCGAGCATTATCTGGAAAACGCTCAGCATACAACGCAACAGCATCGTCAATATTCCTCTTGCATTCACCATAAATAAGAATCATTTCGATTTTTTCGGGAACTGTAGCAGGATTCATTTTTAACTTGCAATTCGATTTAAGCAATGAAGGGTAGACAAAAAATAGTCACGTAAACGGAAAGTTGTTATTCTAAAAGCAAAGTGACCTCCGACCGAATTACTACCAATACAATGGACTTCAAAAACAGTCTTACACTGAGAGACCGTGAATACTAAATTTTAATATGGGGATTAGAAAGTCGCGATATCCATTTACTTCCCTTCAGGCAAGTAGAGAAAAATGTAGGTGAACTGGTTACGTGTGACTCAACTTATGTATAAAATGATATGCTACTTTATTTTCGAGTTATGTCGCCCTCTAGCGTTATGTAACAGAACCGGCGCCGGTGATGGCCGAAATGCAAGCGATGTACATGTATGAAACCACGTGAGTTCTCTCGGGGTCCAGTAGATGGCGACGAAATCCCCAAATGAAGTAAGAGTTTCGTTTTGTTTAATAGAAGCTGGTTTGACCGTCAATGCTCAGCTTATTTATTCTCATTTCGGAAAAAACATACAGAGAGAGAATGAATGAGCTGAGTGAAGGGACATGACGCGTTTTTTAATGGACTGCGTGATGTCCTCTTTTTGTTTATTAAATAATAAATTTAAAACCTAAAATGTAATTTTATTGAAGGTAGAAAACTTATTTATAAAATTGCTTCCATATTGTATGCACAATTTTTATGTAATCAGTTTTGATTTTTAATATGAAGAATATCAATTATTCATAATCTTAATTTTTCGAATGGACATTATTAAAATTTCATATTCAGAATAACAATTTTCGCAATTGATATTACTAAATTCTAATATTAAAAATTCTAACATTAGAATTTTTAATATTAAATTTTCATAAAGGGATCAAATTGTCCCTATTTGCCCCCTGGATGCCCCCCTTCGTGTCGAACAACTTTCATCCGACAACTTTTTTGATTCTGTGCATAGTTCTCGAGGTATTTCAATGTCTTCAGATAAATTTGGATTTTTATCGATTACAGCGCCACCTGTGAACCAAAATGCAATAGCTCCTAGGTCAAATTGGTGTACTTTTTTCCGGAGAATCCAAATCTGCAATAAAAACTGGGGGTTCCTATTTAAGTTTTATTGTTTTTGCCCCCACTCCACCCCCAGGGGATGGGGGAGGGGGTAAATTTCATTATCACTGGATGCCCCCCTTCGTGTCGAACAACTTTCATCCGACAACTTTTTTGATTCTGTGCATAGTTCTCGAGGTATTTCAAAGTCTTCGGATAAATCGGCCACCCTGTATATATATATATGAGATTATAAGAAAGAAGTTGTGTTCATATGCGAATCGTACCCGAATTGCATATGAATCGAGAATCAACAGTACCTCATTTTAATACTGTTATTAGGACTGCAAGATACGATTCTTATACAATTGGAATACAATTCAGTACAAATCAAACGCAAGCAGAAAAATACTCGTTACATGTATTTACTGTACCTGTTATGGTATGTGTAATTGCCAGAGGAATTGGAGTATATACATACTTGAATGTATTTGATCAGAAATACCATGCGATCCCTTCGTCCATCGATGTGACTTTTAGTTTTCAATATAATGTGTGATAAGAATAAAATATGAACCATTTACTGGAAAAATGGCTTGAGTACATTTGAGTCATGTTGAGAAAATCTTAAATTTAAGACTCATTTGCAAGTTATAAGCACTTATCGCATTACTATCAGTACCAACAAAGTTCATACATGAACAATTTTAATATAGTAATATAATGTACATGATAGCTAATACGATAGCAACAATCTTTCATAAAACAACTTAAATCGACTTAAGCTGTTTTTTCAGGTTCATGTATTATATTGATTAATATAAACATCTCAATTCACCTATATAAATGTATACCAGAATTGAATTGTCTTTCTACATCTTCATATAATTCATCCTAAAGGCTAAAAGACATATAACCTTCAATATTCAAAAACTGTCAAATTTTTAGTTATGATGTTTGTATCGTAGCAATTATTGTGATGTAGCAAAAGAATCGAGGATTCACTTTAAAACACCTTTAAACATATGATTATTTTCTTTTATACAATGTCTCATGATTTTGGAGAGTTCGAATACTTTAAAACAATTAAATAAAATTAAAACATGAAATTTCTCGCGTCTCATTATTGTCAGCTGGATACTTACAGTAAATTCAAACAATCTTGACGAACCAAACCTAATTAAACACTTGAAAAAATATTTTTCGGATACAAAAGTTGGAGAAATAACATTTTATTATTATTTATTTTATGTATTTATTTAATAAGACGTCTAGAAGTCGAGCACTATGACTATAACATACATTCATCATGCATACATTCATGACAGGTCGTTCGTCACGTACACGTTATGCGAGAACAGCTGACTTGGGTTGGGATAGAAGCGTCATTGTCATATAGTAATAGTCATTGATGCCAACCTATCAAATGTTTCGATTACTATATGTACATAGAGCATTTCACGTTGTGGCGTCATGCGTCAAGATGGCGGAATACTGGAGGACAAGCGTATACAGTAATCTTATGGGAAGACAGATTACTTTTAAAATAACTTTGTAACGACAGATTTTTGAAAAATTGACAAAATATAAAATAGATTTATTTTTTTTAAGCTATTTAAGATATTAAAAATTTTCAATAATTTTTTTTATGTCAAAATTATTCTTTTATCACATAGCTTTCGAAAAAATAAAACCATTTTATACTTTGTCAATTTTCCGAAAAACCTCTCGTTAGAAAGTTATTTTAAAATTAATTTGTCTTCCCATAAGAATACTGTATACACTTGTCCTCCCCACTATTCCGCCATCTTGCCTCCTGACGTCATAATGTGAAATGATCTAAAAAAATATACATACATACATACATATGACACACTGGGAGCAAAAATGGGTTAAGTCCTGTGTATAAGCATAGGATATATCCCATTTTTGCTCCCAGCTTGTCATATGTACCAAAAAAGACTAATCAATAAACAAACCCGGGTGGGTAAAAAGAAGGCCCTGATTGGAATTCTTCCCAATTTCTAGGGTAAGTTTTGGAAAAAACATCTTAAGAAAGCCTGGCCCTGGCTACATCTTAGATAAAGGCGCTGCCAATGCACTCCGTCGCCAATCGCATACAGGCCCAATGTGGGTTCCAAGTCAGATCCAAGCTAGATTCTGGGAAAAATACCTAGGGCCAGGCTTTATCCAAGATTGAATTTCTACCTGGGTTACTATCTAAAGATAGTAAATGCTACCAACTGGAGATGACTAGGTCAAATGTTACTATCTAATTAGTAAATTTTACCACTTTAGTGATTGCGCCAGCCAACTATTTTTTTCCGTGCATATGTATGTATACAGTACCTCAAGCGCTCCAACGGATTATCGGCGAAATACCATAAAGGCCGCATTAAAGTAATGCGGTACATGGAGCTCCTGCGGCCCCATACTTGGTTTTTGGAGAGTGCGTTAAGGGTCGCATTAACGCGATACACACGTGGTTTTCGGACAACGCAACACTAGTAACGTAGATTTACCATTATTTAGCGCTGGAAATATGCCGTTACCATGGACCTCCCCTATCGCTATTTTTCTTTCTGTGTAGCAACGAAAGCGAAAATTACAACTCGCGTGATGACGAATTAGATCGTCTCGTTAAAGATTCGTTTTACATTGACGCGCTCGGTATAACCGCTAAGTCTCGAATTTCTTCCGATGAGCTTCGTGCTACTCGAATTTTAGAGCAAACCACGCGAAAAAACGGACATTTTTGGGAAACCGGGTTATTATGAATAAGATAAGGAGAGACACTATACACCATAAACTGACTGACTTTAAGATGTAATCATTTTAAGTATTTATTTTTACAGTATTCGGTATTCTTAATATGTAACAAATGCAAATATTGGATGGTTGGTTGTAAAAAAAAATCCGATTTGTGGTGTTCATCAAATATACTTTTCAATTTAAGGGGGTTCTGAATTGGGACTTTCACATGCGTTTATGAAACTTATTTATGGTTATTCTTCAATATTTCTGGACCGATTTATAGCTATATTTTGGCAAACGATCCTATGAAATGTTAACTTTTGCAGTTACCAAGCTAGAATTTCTAAAAACGGTAAGTATATATACCCCGCCGACGCAATGTCCATACGACGAAGTATCCAAACGATGAAATCGGATGCGACGAAGGGGATGCAATGAAATATCCATAAACCGGTAAAAGATGACCATACTGACGGGAATGTCATGTCAAGACAGAAGATGCTGTCGGATAATGCCATTGTACCTTAATCCATTAACGCCCAGAAACAGAGATTTTATAACGTCTTTTCGAGCCTTATTCTTTTAACAATGCGAAAGGAATAATCAAACGGAAATGATGCTGTTTTTTTGTAATGAATTTTTTTCAGATTGAAGCAGAGATATAATCCCGTCGTCTTTTCACTAATCGGTGAATAAAATAGTAGTAGTTAATCGGAATATTTTTGAAAATGGTTAGAAATATTATTTTCATTATCAAAATGGCGATTAACGACTTCCTGGAGAGTGACCATATTTCTGAATTGGTAATATGACAAATAGGCTGATGGATTTATATGAAACTTCGTTACCTAAGGTTTTCGAGGGCGCCGAATACAAATGTGATGTCAGATTTTCAAAAATTCAAATGGCGGATCCAATATGGCTGACATATTTTTGAAAAGACTTTGAATTTGCATGAAATTTGTTACTCGGGGGTTTTTGGGGTCGCCGAATATAAATCTGATGTCAGATTTTCAAAGTCAAAATGGCGGATTCAATATGGCTGACATATTTTTGAAAAGACATTGAATTTGCATGAAATTTGGTACTCTGGGGTTTTTGGGGTCGCCGAATATAAATCTGATGTCAGATTTTCAAAAATTAAAAATGGCGGATCCAATATGGCTGCTTTGATACTGAAGCGTGATTATTTTGAAAAACAATATCTAAAATAAAATATGCTAAGCCCCAATTGATGAAAATTGTAGCAAATTCTTATAAATATGTTTCGGAGAAATATTTACAAATTTCGTTATTTTCAAATAGACGAGTAGTAGACCATCCTAAAACAGTTTATTCGTGGAAAACCAAACAAATTTATTTCACAATTTCGGGCATTTCATACTTCATATGGACTTTTTGCTGGATTTGTAAGGTGGTAAAAATTTAAATATTGGTGACAAATTAGGGAAATGTGCATTAGGAATGAGAGTAGACTTGAAGTAACTAATCAATTTTTCAAAACAACGGGCTCTCGAAAAATACCATGATAATAATAACATTACAGTACCGCTCAAAAGTATGAGCTCACCCTTGCGGAATTTTGGCTAAATTAAAATGTTGACATCTCATCGCCAAGTTAACGTACGGGAAAAATAAAAAAAGGGAATTAAAGAGGAGACTTTCAGCTTCTCAGTCGCGGTGGTTTCATTTCTATATATACATTTATCTACGAACTATGCTCGATTTACTAAAGTCATTTTTTCGTATCATTTTTTTTCTTTTTCAATCCGCTCCCATTTTTTTTAATATGATTGCAGCAGAAAAGTACAACGTGTGATCGAAAGGTAATCCTTTCAGCTTTAATTTGTATCTTCGGGATTTTGTCTAATATTTCTTTACCAATACTTATTCAATTTTGAACAAAATAATGTCAATTTTTTAAAATCTGCTATATCTCGGGAAACTGACGTGATATAAAAAATGTTTAAGGAACAAAAAGTTTCACTTTTTAATTATCTATTGGCTGCATTTTTTTTCAAATTTGTAGGAGGAAATTTTTTTTACCGTATTTTGTCGACTTTAACATTTTTTGTGTAACAATCAATTTCGGATGCAAAGTTGCATTTAAACTATGCTCAGTTTGCGATAGAATAATTCATATACAGGGTTTATAAATGAACAATGAACTTTATTTTAACATACATAGAAAATATGAACATTTGTATTCATGTATATATGTACATATTTATTAAATTTTCATTTTCAAAGAAGAGAATGAACAGCATTGAAAGGAAGAACTTGAATATGCAGGTAATTATTAACGGATTATTATATATTATTTGAAAACCAAGATTTTCTATTACTTTTTATGTTGTACAGATGTTCAAAAATGAGATTGTATAATAATTGATTAATTTTTAGAAACAACAGCAGCACGCTTATACGAGAATGGCACCATATCCAAACCCTGCTGCACACATAACACGGAAAAGGATGTATCCGCAGATATCGAACGGGGTTCCTGCTCTGAACGGAGGAATGCGGTACACGGGATACGCTAGCATGCCGGAGACGCATTACCAGACCAACTATACCTGTATAGAGCCGAATTTTCAATATCAATTGCAGGCTCAACCCACGGTACAACCGATGATGCAGCCCATGCACCATAACCCTGGCAATATGTTCCCAGTCGCTTCCACTCGGTACGTAACGAATCCGATGGCTCGTACGGCATCTCAATTCCATCAATATGGGAATACCCCGGTCGTGCAGAACGACAACGGGGTCTTTCCTACCAATTACCAGTACGTGATGGCAGATGGGGATTCGAATCCGATCTCGTACGTAAACCTCCAGCCAAGTACGGTTTACGTACAAAAGCCAAACATGATTGTGAAAAACCACCAATACCTGCAGGACATGTCGATCGTGAGACCGGCGATTGGCACCAGGATGAGTTACCAACACAGTCCAATTCCAGGATATATAAGGCCACCGTTCACGACATCATCGAGCATCATCCCGCCCGAAGAACAATTCATCAACGAGGACTTAAAAACAGTCACGTGTCCCAAATTTGGAGGGGATATTGGCCTAGTCACGAACTCTGATGCCGCTGGACAGGAAATATTAGACGAATATGATCTGAGCAATCTGTGTGCGACGTTACATTTTTCAACTCCACTCTGAATGCATGTTGAAAGTACCGATAGCTGAGTGCACACGCATACGCATACGCACACGCACACGCGCACACAAACTCTCGTGTGGTGTTTTTGGATCACCCACCGAGCGCCTCCCCAGGTGGCGGATAGGGGAATGCTCGCCAAATATGGAGGGTACCGGGGAAATAAAATACCCGGGCGGACCAAAACCAGTAACTGTTAAATGGGTTTGATTGTCATGCATAAGTGCTTGGTTAGAGGTTAGGATAATACAATAAGGAAAGTATAGGTTGCATTGCTCCCCAGCATGCAAGCACAACCACAATTCACGCACTGCTTTTCGAACTGCAGAAAATAACCAATTATAAATTCGCAAGTTCTAAAAGCAATACGTTACCAAATCACGATTAACCAATCAGCGAACTGAATCTAAAAGTAGAAGAGCATACAAAAAAAGATAAACGCTCTGTTAGTAGAAAGTTTAAATCTATTTCTACTTCGATACAAATTTTATATTCTTTATTAATGATTTAATAGAGCTCTGAAAAAGTTGTCTTGAAAATTTCTTGAATTGCAATTTTAATAATTATACTGCCATCAATAAATTATAAAATACAATTTAGGCAACGATAGTGTATTTTAGCTTTGAGTGTCTTGTACGTAAAATGTTTTAATGCATTTCTTCATCGATAAAGAATTTTCTGTCTTTATGTTTTGTATCGATGATCTATTTGAGATTTAAATACCATGTTTCTAAGTTGCAGTATATATAAACTTTTTAATTAATAATATCTTTAATATTGCTTAAGTAAAGAACTAGTAAACATAAAAGTTCTGTACTGGATGCAAAAATGAAATAAAACTTGCATCTAAAAACAAAATTAAAACAAATCTTTCTTCGCAGAAAACATTCAAATAAATACATGTACATTGTAGAATACTACTTCTATCAAATCATAAACCTTTATTGAGATTGAAGAAAAGGGTGCATTTACGAAGATATTACTTTTGATATGTAAGTTAAATTTATTGACATTAAATGAAATGAATTGATCCTTCGCTCGTTTAAGAAAATTGTTAAACAAATAGGTGTAAATATGTAAGGATATATATATGTAACAAAAGACACTTAAGTTATGCAAATGTGTCCTGTGTTCGATGGCTAAAATTCGCTTATTTATATTCTAGGCTAGCAACGTTCTTGTACATATTAAGTACTGGTTATATATGTGTTTCTTTTTCTTGATATATATAGGAATTCTTGTTTATTACATCTATGAATTATGCCAATACAATATAGAAATACAATAAATCACTTATTAAGTAGAGCACATTGTCTTTTCTTTGTCGGAAATAATCATCGTGGACACAGCACCGCGCTCGAAGCTGCGCATTTTTCGACTGACTGCTTCCGCTCCTCGCGGACCCGGCGGAGCCTCCCCACTCCTGATCGCCTTACCGCGGGGCGACGCCAGTACTTGTGTCTGTCGCTAGAGGCGACTCTCCTGCCTTCCCGCCAGAACACCACATTCGGCCTTTCCTGATTTAACTTCGGTCCCCGAAGAATGCTCCTTTATGTTTACTTCAGGGAAATCTTTATGGTATGGCTTCATAAAATCAGCTGCGGTTGAAGTCATCTTTGGTCCTTCACCATCACCAATCCGTATAACTTCGTATCGATTATTTCTCCTCACACGTGAGATTTTATAACGTCCTAAAAATGGTGGATGTATTTTCAAGCCTTTTCCGAACTGCATTCGTTTGATCGCGACGATATCCCCTTCCGGATACATCGTCGCTGGTTTGCAATTTAGTCCGGTCAATTTAGACCAAAAAATGAGAGTGAAGTTACATAAAGTCCCAACAAGCTGAATTTTTGTAAAGTTATTCAAAACATAATTATAAACAATGTCTGGAAGTTCCCCATCATTTCCCTGTAAGGAAAAAATTTAATTCAAGGTCAAAGGTCAAAAAAATGAGTTTTTTGCGATTTTCAGCAAAACTGTAAGGTTTATCATAAAAGTACCTCAGACAAAAATTGTAGATCATAAAATTATCTATAAAAAATGTATGAATACTTTTTTTCTTACGAGCCACCGTTTCTGAGATATAACGATTCTTTTTTAATTTTTATGTTTCCTAAAATACTCGAGTTTGTTACGAAACTGTATTTATTATACTATAAAATATTATTGTTAAACGTTAACATTTACATTAGTGTTAATAATATAAATTTGCTTTGAAACTCGGTGTCGACAACATTTTTAGGCACGCCTACAGACATTATTTATGTTTACTTTATCACTTCCTTCTTAAAACATGCAGCGCACCCTATTTCCTTGTACCTGCTAATGGCGCCTTCTAATTGGTCACTACTTGCGCAACACATTTTAATCTAATCACAGAATGGGTACTGGTAGGGATGGGGGTAAAAGAATGTACCTTACCTGCATATGGTTTGGCAGTTTAAGAATTAGTTTGCTTGCAGCATCCCAACCAACAAGTCTAGTTTCGGTTTCACGTTAATATTTCCAAGTGAGGTAAGAGAAGATAAGAGTCAAAGAAGAGAATGAACAGCGTTGAAAGGAAGAACTTGAATATGCAGGTAATTTTTAACTGATTATTATATATTATTTGAAAACCAAGATTTTCTATTACTTTTTATGTTGTACAGATGTTCAAAAATGAGATTGTATAATAATTGATTAATTTTTAGAAACAACAGCAGCACGCTTATACGAAACTGGCACCATATCCAAACCCTGCTGCACACATAACACGGAAAAGGATGTATGCGCAGATATCGAACGGGGCTCCTGCTCTGAACGGAGGAATGCGGTACGCGGGAAACGCTAGCATGCCGGAGACGCATTACCAGACGAACTATACCTGTATAGAGCCGAATTTTCAATATCAATTGCAAGCTCAACCCACGGTACAACCGATGATGCAGCCCATGCACCATAACCCTGGCAATATGTTCCCAGTCGCTTCCACTCGGTAGGTAACGAATCCGATGGCTCGTACGGCATCTCAATTCCATCAATATGGGAATACCCCGGTCGTGCAGAACGACAACGGGGTCTTTCCTACCAATTACCAGTACGTGATGGCAGATGGGGATTCGAATCCGATCTCGTACGTAAACCTCCAGCCAAGTACGGTTTACGTACAAAAGCCAAACATGATTGTGAAAAACCACCAATACCTGCAGGACATATCGATCGTGAGACCGGCGATTGGCACCAGGATGAGTTACCAACACAGTCAAATTCCAGGACATATAAGGCCACCGTTCACGCCAACATCGAGTATCATCCCGCCCGAAGAAAAATTCATCAACGAGGACTTCAAAACAGTCACGTGTCCCAAATTTGGAGGGGATATTGGCCTAGTCACGAACTCTGATGCCGCTGGACAGGAAATATTAGACGAATATGATCTGAGCAATCTGTGTGCGACGTTACATTTTTCAACTCCACTCTGAATGCATGTTGAAAGTACCGATAGCTGAGTGCACACGCATACGCATACGCACACGCACACGCGCACACAAACACTCGTGTGGTGTGTTTGGATCACCCACCGAGCGCCTCCCCAGGTGGCGGATAGGGGAATGCTCGCCAAATATGGAGGGTACCGGGGAAATAAAATACCCGGGCGGACCAAAACCAGTAACTGTTAAATGGGTTTGATTGTCATGCATAAGTGCTTGGTTAGAGGTTAGGATAATACAATAAGGAAAGTATAGGTTGCATTGCTCCCCAGCATGCAAGCACAACCACAATTCACATTCTTGAATTGCAATTTTAATAATTATACTGCCATCAATAAATTATAAAATACAATTTAGGCAACGATAGTGTATTTTAGCTTTGAGTGTCTTGTACGTAAAATGTTTTAATGCATTTCTTCATCGATAAAGAATTTTCTGTCTTTATGTTTTGTATCGATGATCTATTTGAGATTTAAATACCATGTTTCTAAGTTGCAGTATATATAAACTTTTTAATTAATAATATCTTTAATATTGCTTAAGTAAAGAACTAGTAAACATAAAAGTTCTGTACTGGATGCAAAAATGAAATAAAACTTGCATCTTGGCAAACATGTCGATCTGAAATAATTTTTCAACGACTAAAAAGTTCAGGTCTAAAATATTATAGTAATCCAAATAGTATTGGATATTTCAAACTTTCATTATTATTATTGTAGTTTAGTCCAAAAAGCATTATAATTGACAGATTCATTTACTGCTTACAAATAATTCTTCAATCTAAAATAAATCATCGATACAGAACTTTTAGATTAAAAAATTCTATACGGAAACAAAATTAAAACAAATCTTTCTTCGCAGCCCTACTGAAAAATGTCAAGTGACATATCATGTGTCATGTCAGGTGACATATCATGTGACATGTCATATGACAATTTGTCCATGTGATATGTCATGTGACATATTTTGTCATGTACCATATCTTGTGATATATTCGGTCATGAGTTTATCCTGTTGCAAAACATTTTGGGTAAAGTGCAGGATTTCAAAATCGAAGAAATGAAGAGGGTACCTTTATAACTAGAGGCTGTTCCTTTTTTATTTCGTGTGGAGTGTGTATGGCCGATTTCGTAAAGCAATTTTGTACGCATCACGTGACGATTTTCTTCATGACATACATTACACAATTAATATGACTTGCCGGTGGCCATAGTCTGGAAATAGGTCTTGAATATTCCACACGCAATTAAAAAGTAACAGCCTGAACTTGTTATCGTATGAGTCCTTTTCATGTGACATATTTTTGTCATGCGACATATTTTATCATGTGACATAATTTGTCGTGTGACGACTATCGTCGGAAAACTACCCCTAGTCGTGGTAATAAACTGACCATTTCGTCAGGGATGCAATGTAAGATCCATAAAATTTTATATGTTTTATATATCATCATTATCCCCTGGTTGGGTATTTACACAGTAAAATTTGGTGTCAATGAATCGTCATCCCTATCGTCAGAAAACTACCCCTATATGTGGTAATAAACTGACCACTTCCTCAGGGATGCAATGTAAGATCCATGAAATTTTAAATGTTTTATATATCATCATTATCCCCTGGTTGGGTATTTACACAGTAAAATTTGGTGTTAACGAATCGTCATCCCTATCGTCAGAAAACTACCCCTATTCGTGGTAATAAACTAACCACTTACTCAGGGATGCAATGTAAGATCCATGAAATTTTAAATGTTTTATATATCATCATTATCCTCTGGTTAGGTATTTACACAGTAAAATTTGGTGTCAATGAATCGTCATCCCTATCGTCAGAAAACTACCCCTATTCGTGGTAATAAACTGACCATTTCGTCAGGGATGCAATGTAAGATCCATAAAATTTTATATGTTTTATATATCATCATTATCCCCTGGTTGGGTATTTACACAGTAAAATTTGGTGTCAATGAATCGTCATCCCTATCGTCAGAAAACTACCCCTATGTGTGGTAATAAACTGACCACTTCCTCAGGGATGCAATGTAAGATCCATGAAATTTTAAATGTTTTATATATCATCATTATCCCCTGGTTGGGTATTTACACAGTAAAATTTGGTGTTAACGAATCGTCATCCCTATCGTCAGAAAACTACCCCTATTCGTGGTAATAAACTGACCATTTCGTCAGGGATGCAATACATTATTGAGAACATTTCAAATATTTAACATTTTGCCATTACCCCCTGGTTGAGTATTGACACAGTAAAATTTCGTGTTAACGAATCGTCATCCCTATCGTCGGAAAACTACCCCTATTCGTGGTAATAAACTGACCATTTCGTCAGGGATGCAATGTAAGATCCATAAAATTTTATATGTTTTATATATCATCATTATCCCCTGGTTGGGTATTTACACAGTAAAATTTGGTGTTAACGAATCGTCATCCCTAGTCAGAAAACTACCCCTATTCGTGGTAATAAACTGACGAATTCGTGAGGGCAAATAAATAAACACAAATAACGACATAATAATAATGTATATTGGTTTTAATAGCGATAAATATTATTACAAACAATTTTCACAATATTTAAATTTTTTCAGGTGAACCCTATTTAAAATGAATATTCTGCCAAATTCAAAACGGACGGTGGGCCGCAGGGGATACAAAAGTATAAAAAAATGACAAAAATCATTACATTCGGTTGAAGAAGTGAAATTCAGTTTTTATTCCTTTTGGTCCACCGTGCTTTTTTAAATTTGGCCGAATATTCATTTTGAATTCATAATTCATTCATTGCGCGCGACTTATTTTTATACAATTCATAATTCATGTTCGATCTTGACTATTGTTACTGAAATTCTCAAATCATTCTTTGCTCGTGACTTATTTTTTTTTTTACATTCATAATTCATTTCCAAAAATGACTATTCTTACCGAAATTCTGAAGTATTTCTTTGCTCGTGACTGTTGTTACTGAAATTCATAATCCACTTTTGAATGTGATTTTATTTATAAATAATTCATAATTCATTTTTACGAGTGATTAATCTTTTTCAAATTCACAAGTCATTATTGATTGTGAATTGTATTATCAATATTATTTGTCACGTGTGAATTGTAATTATTAATTTCAAAATTTACAATTCATTTCGTACATGTGGATATTCATCGGGAATAATCGCAAAATAACTAGTCATGCCCATCTTTGGAGTGGACACCACAAAGAACCCGCTAAAAAGTAAATAAAATTAATTATAACGGATTTAATAGAAAAATGTATGGAAAATTGATGATTAAAATCAAAGAAGGGAAATCCAAGACGTCGAGAAAATCAACCTTGAGAAAATCAGGAATAACTACTTTCTTTAGCAAATAAACTGGAAATTCATAATATACTTTATTAATATAATTGAATTCGTATACAATGTAACTATAAAGTTAATCGTTTAACTTGAAGATCTACTTAAAAACCCCCTTAATCCACTATAAAAACGATTAATAATAAAGTAGATTTGGCACTGGGGTCACATACATCGTTTCTTCAACACATACAAGTACGCAAATACGTTTTATTTCGTTCGTTGACACACAAACCGTATCACCTTCAATCTCGTCGAATCTTTTCACAAACTGAGTGTTGTTGGAGGACCTCCTTTTTACCACATTACATGCAGTTACTTCAATATCCAGTTCAGTGTCTACTATAAAACAAATTATATTTATAATTCTACCGTCGTATAATTCGGCTACGCTGTTCTTCGAACGTTTATTACACTTAGTGGACGATACGTATAGGCAACTGTCTTTCACCATACGCAGGTAACTTTTACTTGTTTCCTTTGAAAAGCCAAATTTGTCTACCATACTGTCACTTACATTAACTCCGTCCCCAAAGTACGCGATGCTGCTTAAACGTGTCGTTCTTAGGGCTGCCTTCTTATTCAAAGTTGTGCAGTACCTTTTGACAATGAATGACATACTTTCACTTAATAATTTCTCCAATAAGTTGACGTTGGATCTAATATTTATGTAGCGTACGATTTGCAGCGGTACACCTTTTGCGCATTTTACTGCTTTCAACAGGTCGTGATTTGCTGACTCAAAACCAAAAGTTGAGTGCGCCCAAAGTGGACCCCAATTGAGAACACTTGCGGAAAGATGGAGAAGTTGGTGAACATTGTACGTCATTGCTTTCATCGAGTAAATACCCTCAACCCCTGCGACAAAATGGTGCAGCATCTCATCTGCTTCATCTAATTTCGTATGCGTTATGTTGCTTCCTAATAAAATGTGAAGGCTATCGACTAGCAAGCACCAATGTCCTATTATGTCATTTTCGGCTACTAACTTCAAAATCGGGATGCTGTAGTACAAAATGTAGTTCTCCCATTCCCTACATTTCCAATGTCTTCGGTCAACAAAACTTCGACTCAAGCGGACTACTTGATGCGGTGCCTTTATTCGAGATAACTCGACATTCATTATAGCCACTTGCTGGGAAGACAATTTTTTAATTATTTCTTCAGTTATTTGCTTGCCAACACCAGCCAGGACGCAGTGCATATAATCCGGCACAAACCCTTCAATAACATCGAAATTATTCATTTCTGTAAGAGCTACCACTTGTTTGACTCCTTTTATTGGTCCTCTTTTTGGGTTCCTTTGTGCTTCGTTCATGTACTTGATTGTGCTTTCCATTTCTCTTTCTTCTGGAGTATACTCCAATACAGGATACCGCATGCTTCGTTCATACGACTTTCCTGGATGTAAACACCAATTGCAGCCGTAAAATCCGTTAAATTGCATGATACCCTGCATTGGAGCCCGTGCTATGGTATCGACGCATGCTGCAAGCACGTGTACTTTGATTACGCGCCGTTCATTTTTTATTGTACATTCGATTCCGTCAGTGGAGAGTTGATTCATTAAATTATCGAATGGTTTCAAAAAAACATTCATTTCTGGTTTATGCCTTCCGAACCATACAGCACACGGTATTACGTTGTCGATTCTCTTCTGTGCAGGAATTTCATTCACCATCAAATAGATGGGCCATATTGATTCTTGTGAAGATTCGAACCGTGGAATTCCATCAGTATTCATGATGCAAGAGACATAACTGGATTTTTCATGGTCTGGTAATTTCTGAATGAAGGACCGGTAGCATCTTCCATCATAAATGTCTTCCAAGTGATCTTCATTAGGGCGTCTATATTTCATCACATGATCGTAATATGTTTCATTTGCGGACAATAGTTTACTAATTTTGTCAGAAGGATCCATAACCACCAAAAAATGTTCACTCGATGGATTTGATAAGTCAACCTGTGTGAAGCACTTGGGACAGGAAATTGACGAATCAAAATTTTCTTTCATCCCTAAGTAAATTTTACAATTTGGGCAAATGCAATGAAATTCTTTGTTACATTTCGGATTAAAAATCATGTCTAACATATAACGTGATTCGGGTAATACTGGATGCGAAAATATATTATTAACGAGTTTCAGCATTTCCGATGTTGCCGTAACGCTTAAACTAAATTTAGTGGAGTATTGCATTATCATAAATAGAACTTCTCCAGCAGTTTTATCTACAGGCGTATCAATTACGTCGAATACATGAGGAGTTCGAAACATATCTTCAGGATGTTCTTCATTGATGTCCTCCGACACTGACGCGCTGTCACTATCATAGAGACAATCAGCTCGTAATACTGATAACTCACAGTCGCTAACTCACAATAATCCATATGTTACATTTGAAAAATATGTTACATATTGCTTTGTACGCACATATACAGGTTGTTGCGAGGAAATGTAGTGCAATAAAGTATAATACGTGTTCGGATGAAACTTCTACCGCGATATACCGATATATCTTGTCCAAACGAGATTGTTAAAGTAGCACTGAGGATGAGATGGCTCGACATGACATTTTTGACCATAACTTTGAACTACTTCATTTATACAGTATCTGTAGCCATTGAACGTAAATTTGAGGACTTTCTCTTTATTATAATAAACTTTTCCTAAATCCTGATTACGCATCCCATTACGTTAACGACATCCCATGTTAACGAAGTAGCCAGTGAGAAAGGACCGTTCATATTGAAATTAAACCGATTGACCAATCACTTACTCATTATGCTACATAACACAGTAGAAATATAAAAGTACAACAATGTGAAGATTTGTGAAGGAACACAACCATTGGGTCATTGAGGACATGTCAATCTTCGATTAGTTGCACGTCTGCAGTAATCCCCAGATTGCCGTACCTTTCTATTTCTACCAAGGATTATATATCGCACGGAATGAAGGAATAGTATAAAGGCACAATGAACGCGTGATTGGTCAACCGGTTTACTTGCAATTTCAAAAGACCTTTCCCATTGGCTACTTCGTTAACATGGGATGCTGACCAACGTCCAACCGGTACTCTCTACATTCGAATCAGCGAAAAACCGCTGATTCGCAGCGTATATACGCTGATTTGATCAGCCCAAAGTATGCCGCTCCGAATCAGCGAATACTCGCTGATTCAATCAGCGGAAATCCCATCCGCTGATCGAATCAGCGAAATTTAGCTGTTTAAACCAGTGAATCAATACTCGCTGAAAAAAAGGAAATTTTCTCTGTTTCATTTAGCGACAGTCGATAAAGTAGGGAAGTGTGTATATTTATATACACTAGTACAACACTAAGTAAGTAAAAAAGACATGCAATCATATAACAACGCATTCCCCTACATTATCGACTGTAGGTAACACATCAGCCGGTCATCGCATGTGTAGTAATACATATGTTCCATATGAAACTGCTCTTATATACGGAAGTAATCGTGCTCTCACCGCTTGCGAGAAACATTAGGTTTTCGCTGATTTGTCAGGCGAGATGACGATGATCGCTGATTTAGCAGCAGAAATCGCTGTCTCTTCAGCGAGAAATGATACGCTGATTGAAACAGCGAAAATTCCGCTGATTCAAATTTAGAGAGTATATATATTTAGGGACAAGAGGGGTGGAGGGGGGAGGGGGAGGGAGCAGCGTTTATGGACGTTGAAAACTTGTTGACATGTTAACCCCTTTTCTGTCACGGCGGATATACCACAAACTTCGGCACTTTTTACCACGAATTAAGATAAATTTATAGAAAAATCGCGAGAGATAGTTTTGGTTCGAAATTTTTTGCAGAAATACGTATTTTTTTATTTATGAAAATTTGGAATATATTGCTGCAATAACCGTCAAGCGCGACATGTGCCACTTTTTATTTTGCACATATATGCGTCATTGACAGTGAAGGTGTTCATAGGAGTGTACTCGGCCCCTTTCATAAGATACTCAGTGACGCTGAAAAATGTGAATTAAAAATGACTGAACCGATTTTTGAAAATTCGGGCTCTATGCACAAACAGACCCCCAGACAAATATCAAAGCGATTTGTCGAGATTTTTCGAAAATTTCCGAAATTATTTATGAAAATTCTCGGTCACTTCTCGGCAGATTCGTATGATATTTGTTACGAAACCATATATAGTGTAGTGGTTACAATTTTCCGCGAAGAGCTCGCATTTTTCAAAATCGCTTCAGTCATTTTTAATTTACCCTTATTAGAGTACAGTACTTCCTTATCAACCGGTCCAAGTGGATTTCCCTTAATGCTAGCCACTTTGTCAATATTGAAAAAAATCCATATTTAGGAAGGAAGTAGTTTAGTAAAACACTTACACGTAGAGAGTAAGAAGGAAGCGGGACGACATATTTTGACGTCATAGATACCGTCGACTAGGTAGACGAATCATACCGCAATCATATCCGAATGTGTATGTACCAACTAAGAGTTGCCACTATTTCATGGTTTCAAAATTACATGAGACTACCAGGATTTCCAGACCATCTGTCTTAAACTTTCATGATATAGTGTACCATTGCGTTAATGAGTTTTTACCGCGTCATAACAAACACAAAAAATATTTAAATGACATTAACAATACAACATTTATTGATATTTATTAACATACTTACTTTGGAAATAATGTGAGGAAATTACTTATCTGAATGAATTTACGAATGTACTAACTCTTTGAACCATACATTTTTCCTTACATGGAGAACAGCTAAAATTTGTTAAAAAGCGCAATATGGCGTACAAAAAAATTAACATTAATTTTTCGTCCGCCATTTTTAATTTTTAAAAACTGACCCTGTTATCCCGGATTCGTAATCAGCGATTCGAAATACCTCATACAGATTTTTTCAAATTTTTCTATCACGTAACATAGTCAAAGTTACATTTATTGTATAATCAATATTTTTTACACATTTTTTATGTATAAAAAAAGTGTACTTACCAAAGAACACTTTTTATGCCTTTATTGTAGTACAGAATACCATAGACTACACGCTATAAAAATGTTGGCGTTAAAACATGTGAACTACTATTCGAAAACTGTGAATACAATTGGGAAAAAAACGTCACACTCAGGAACGTCAGTATGCTTCAAAGGGTTGAAGCGAAAATTGAAATAGGTGAAGCAATGAAGCAGAATGTCGTGTATAATCGTAAGAATATTGTATAATACAAGAGAAACTAGATGTACAGTAATTTTTTCATGAAAATAATATCAGAGTACAAATTACGTAAAATTGTGCATAATTGTTCGTATTGTTTTAAGTAACACGATTACTATACTTTACTTAACTTTCAGCATTGACAAAAAATCGAGCTGTGCACATGTGTGGCATCATCAATCAAACAGAACTAGTTAATTATGATTATCGTAGGACTGGTCCGCCTCGAACAATACCACTAATAACGGTATTCGGAATTAATTATTTCTGGAAGATTTAAATAACACTTATGCTGGAAAAGTGTAATTTTCAGATCTATCCCAACAACAATTATTGTCTACAACTGTCCATTGTGAGACGTTCGTAACACTTCCACGTATTATTTCTTATTGAATATTCTGAAATGTGATAGTTATACGACAACACGTGGTATACACAAATCGCTTTGATAAATATCTTTATCTTCTTATGTATAGATTATTATTTGTAAAATGTTACGCGCTTCATGTTCGTCAGCGCAGTATATGTGCATTTGCACTGTATATGTGCGTACTAGCTATTATTGTTCTCTAAACTGCGCTTATAAGTATATGCAGAATATCATAAAGAATGTATATAGGTTCTTGGGTATTGTAAACCGTAATTGTAAATCGAATGTAACCATGAATAGATTAGTAGCAACAGCTTACCTATTGCTCGACCATCTTTTAATGAAATATTCCCATTTTCCATATTTTTCGTCAAAAAGAAGCCATTAAATTACAATTAATCTCAATTGTGGCGTCTTCTCTCGACGAGATCCTGCATAAACCGCTGCAGAAAAAATCGATGCAATACGTACTCTTTCTTCTAACTGTCCCGAACCATCAATTTCACTCTCGATACTGTGGTCATTATTTGGTGATATCTACAAATATGATACTTATATTGCTTAACAATATGCATGTATACATTAACATGCCAATTAATACTGAATTACATTTTGTTACAAAAGGAAAATTACTTTTATGTACACTCAATGCCATCGAATCTTGTGCGTTCGATCCTCTGTTGTCTCTGTTTTCACCTACATATATTTATGTACAGAACAAAGACAACATAGGATCGAGTGCATAAGAGTCGATGGCGTCGGCTGTACGTATAGTACGTTTTGTGAACTTCTTAAGGAGGTTGGTATGGTTAAGAATTAACAAACAGATTTGGACAAAAAAATTACTGAGCATTAATATGCATATAAAATGAATTCCCTGAAAATTTTGAGTCATTTGGATACCTCAGTATCCAAATGACAGTATCAAAATTAATGTCGATAATAGAAAAATATATAATAAATATTCAAGAGAAGGATTTAGATCGATTGGATACACAAGGCAGGAGAAATTAATTAAACCGTTGTCAAAAGTTCATTTTCGTATAGTTTAGTAGACATTATTTGAAGGCTGTAGGGTACTGCTTGGAGGTACTGAACTAGTCAAAATCAGGCCAATAATACACTTGACTCGTTACGTACCATACCAACCTCCTTAAGGTACGTGAAGTTCCGAACGTTGAATGACCCATTATCCAGAGACAAAAGGTTATCTAAATGTACTTATAATTACATGCAATAAAGACTATTATTATCATTATTATTATTATTTTTTTTTTTTTTTTTTTTTTTTTGACTGGGGGGGGAAATTCATTTGGCACCATTGGGGGTTTAAGATGTTGTGTAACCCCCCGTGTGTCGGACTCCCTCACCTTTGATGTTAACGGCAAGGTTTACCGACTAAAACCCTAACCTCCCTTGGTCCTCCAGAATCCACGTGTGCAGTCTGCAGTAGAAAAGTGGCTCCGATATCCATCTCCTCCGCTGCAGACTGCACCGAGCCATGTCGTTTGCAACTGTAACCACTCCCTCTACCATTGGGTAAGTGGTTACAGGATCTCGTGTGACCTCAGTAGACGGAGAGATCCCAGTAGCAATGCTTTCTGCATTCGGCCTGCGATGGAATTTGCATGTTCTCGACAGGCCAGAATGCTTTTGATGTTTTGGAGGAAAGTTGGTCTCATTCCTCCCAGCACTCCAATTATCAGCACGACGAGCTTGATTTTGAATCCTCGATACAGCCTGCGAATCTCGAACAGGAGTTCCTGATATTTCATCCGTTTTTCGTCCTCTTTGCTGACTATATTTGTTTCTGCTGGTGCAGAATTTATTATTGGTATTATTATTATTGTTATTATTATATTAGTATTATTGTTATTGATATCGTTACGAGTGACTAATTGAAACAACTGAGACCATGGGACACAGTTCAGCGATACGAACCCGGCCAAAGGCAGCAAAGTCGAAGCCACTAGTTTATTTTTTATTTTTTTCATCACTAATTAAATTGAAGGGAATCAACAACTAATAAAACTAGCAATAGTAATTTCTCAATCTCTAATGTAATATACTTTTTTCATTAATATTGTACACTATAACATATTACATACAATCTATATAAAGATAAACGAAATACGTATGAAACAATGTGTATGAAACAGAACTGAAGACATGATGACTGTGGCGTTTGACTTGATCACCATTTTTTTTTTCTGGAATCCCGGATCGCATTTCCGACGTATTCATTGAATCGCGCTAATTCTGCCGCAATATTTTTTTTATTCCGACTCATAAGGTGATCTTCGAATAGTTCTGAAAAGAAGAAAAGATTATTATTATTAATATACGTCAATCATGTCCTGATACAACAGGGAAGTTATGAACTCCGTAGCTTAAGATATAAGTGTGTCTAGATATGTATATGTACGGCTCTATACAGAGGTTCAACACGAAAAATAGCACATATGGCGCTTTCTCAATTTTAAAGTGTTACGTGAGAGTATGAAGTACTTATCGAAGGGTGAAATGAAGCAGTCAAGATGATTCAAATTAATTCAACAGATCCTAAATTCCGCCATTGCCAAAATCAGTATAATAATGACAGTTATTACGATTCCCTTTTAGTTGTAATGTGGAAAATTTGGGCAAATTTCAATCACATCGACAGATTCTGCTGAAAAAGGTCAGCGTCGGGACCTTTGCATTTTTTTTTTGTCATATTGAAATATACTAGAATTTTTTATTTTAGCCATATGTGCCTATTACGGAAGTCTTTGTCTAAAGGTAACTCTTTCACTCAATCTGACACAACACATACTGTGCTTAAAAACCTTACAGAAAAAAGAATTCTTAACCGTACAGAATTTATTTTTGGAAAATGATGGTATTTGTGTATAGAAGCAATTCCACTACCGGCAATGGTAGTTAAGTTTCAATGAGTGACATTTCTTAAAAGATGATAAATACTGAATTCGCAGATTTAAAAACAAATCACGCGAAAAGTAGAGTAAGTCGAGGAGAAATGGATCACTTTTTTACTTTCTTATCTACAGCTGAAATGTGTTAGCACGTGTCAATCATAATTCTACTCCTTGCGAAGTAAACCTAGGGTAGGAAAATTCACTGTTATAAACGTCTCATACCATCCGACGAGATTGAAAGAAGGAGAAAAAAGTCCCCCGACATGGATCATTAAGGAGTGATAGATGAAGAGGAGTGAAAGATAACATATTCCGAAAACATATTAGCTGCTCATTGACGGTCCATTTATTGTTAATTTCGCAGAAGATTATTGTGTACTTAGAAGCGAATTAAATGTAAATAAAAATTGAATGGTATAAAAATTATACTTTTGACTTTTTGTCAGATTTTCTCGATTTATCTTTGAAGAGCCCATTGGTTCTCTTTCGAAGTTAGAATTTTGATTAACCACAGTTAAGAAAAACTTATCACGCAAGTAGGACCGACATTGTGTCATACGAACCACTTTTGTAATAAATTACAATTAAACGGAAGATGTATTGTTTTTGAGTATGACAAGAGTTTCTAAATGTTTTTCGAGCTGACAGAAGAAATGAACGTCCTCTAGATTTGTAAATAAACGGCCAATGGCACCACTTGAATGTTTTTGACTACGTGTTGAGACATATACTAATTAGCAAACAACCAGATAAATTGCTGAAAAAGGCTCGAAATGATAAGTGATCCATCTCTCCTCTACTTACCCTATATGTAAATGGATGTCTGTACTTGATTATTATTGTTTATATGAAAATTGTGAATTTAAGTTCATGGCTTATTTTGTCATTCATTATAACCCGCAACATAACCTACGATTTTCTTAACGGGAGACGTTCATGTGGTATTCGCTGTTTACCTTTTACGATTTCTAGCTTCTTTGGTGTTACAGTTTTTCTGGGCGATCTATTTGGAAGGGCTATTGTCGTTTTCGACAAATTAAGGCTTCTATTTTGTAGTTGTCGATTGTCCCAAAATAAACGAATGACGTCTCTTAGAAATAGACGGTAATTTTTTCTTTTAATGTGTTCCCACACCTCCACGTCAACTGTGACGTTTTCTCCTAAAAAAACCTGCAATATAATGCAGTTAATCAACACAACCCAACCGTGTCTGTGTTACAAAAACTACTATGAATAAAAATATGCCCAACTATACTCAATTGCATTTATGTCTCTGAGCTGTAAGGCCTGAAGTAATAGTCGCGGATAAATCAGCGATTCAGAAATTCTGGATTTTTCTCCGGCAGTATTCGTTCGGAAAGTGCGCAGGAAGATGTTCTTTGTTATGTTTACCTACTGTTTTTGGTTACATAATATGTATACACAAACATAACCATAACCAGTAGGTAAACATAACAAAAAACATCTTTCTGCGCACTTTCCGGACGCATACTGCCGGAGAAAAATCCAGAATTATTACTTCGTGCCTAAAAGTATAATTTCATAACATTTTTGTGCTTCATATTTCTAAAAAAAATATTTCTCAACGCTTTAATAAAAATGAAAAGAAAGGGAAAACAAGAAAAAAGGGTCTTTGTAGCCGTCAGTTTTCAATACAAAAGAGGCTACAAGAAGCATTACGAAGTCCAAGGTGGTAAAATTTAATATTTGTAAAATAATAAAAATGCATGCACTATATTGCGTAATCGCTTTACAGACCGTTTCATCTTGCGTAACTTGTTTATTGCATTGAAAACAGAGAAAAGTGTACCTAGCTGTATTTATAACAAAGGTTTCTTTTAAGTAAAACTTTTATATTGAGAATGTATGGAATATCGGAAAATCATTTTGACACATTTGTGCGGTAAAAAATGGAGGTCACATTATTTGAATTAATTTGGTTCGTATTGTCAACAAGTTCTGGGAGAGTTTTTGCAACCTACATAACCCAGCAGGCGAAAAAGAATTCAAACAATAAAGAGGAATATTGGTAGCAATTAATTACGGAACATTTACATTCTAAATTACTCAAAAACTAAATTGAAAGGAATTCAGATGACTTTACAGGTCTTTGGATTCTTTAACAAGAATAGATTCATAGCCGATTTGAATGCCATCGAATTCCGTTACAAAAATTAAGACAAAAAATATCGCGTCAAATGCCAGACTCGGAATTATACATTTTTAGAATTACTTTCTTTTAATGCTATTCAATTCTCACAATTGCCGTTTCGAAATATATACTTGTATATACCGTATAAACTTGCGCACCTTGCCGTTGTTCACTGCATACCGCTCAACGTCTGCAGAACGGTCAGAGGAGAGAGCTTCGCTATCTCTTCTTTCGGCCTCGTTTTGAAGATTGCAGTTGTCATTTTCTTTCTGTGCAATTTATAAATACATCTCTATATAGTATTGCGTGTTAGTGCGCACGTGGCGGAAAAAGGGTTATACTGAGACACTATGCAATTCAAATAGTTGAACTTGATTGTTTCCAGAATAATTTGGGGTGTCAACCGTCATTCAATATTTAGGGGTATCGCCGATACATTTCTCTTTGCCCGATCACCGTAATGTGTAGGCAAATTTTCAGAATTTCTGATTTTTTACTTTAATTTACTACCGTCTTGTAATACAACATTTACTGACAATTTTAAAGCAAGCCTCCACACGGGTTAAGAAAATAAATCTTTCGATGTGCCGCGAGTTTCATCACTTTCACAACCTTATTACGATTGTCACGTGATCTGGTTACCTGGAAAATTCACAAATAATATTCTACAATAACTTGAATTTTAGTTACAGCATATATGTTTTGAACTGTACACAATCTTGGTAAGTTTATGGATTTTAAACCGCCTACAGTTAATACTATTATAATTTCTTACTCTACAAATATTTGATGATGAAGTTTGCAACGTTGGAGTCCAACGAACAAAAATTTTTTTTTCTTTTACGATTAATTATTTTCTTTTACAACTCTATGTCTGGAAAAACTTCCAGAGGGTGGGAAAGTCATGAATTCGCTCAAGACGGCTAAAGGGGAGGTTTATTTAATTTTTTTCATATTCTTAATAAATAAAATAAAAAAAAGTGACTTTCCCACGCTGTGGAAGTTTTTCCGGACATACGATTTCTTTTAAACTTTCTGCGATTCATGTTAAGGGTTTAAGGAAACTACCTGTAAAATTGCAGGTGGCAACCGCATCTGGATCAGTATGAAAAAAATACATGAAGTCGGCCGTATCGTCGTATGCCACGCGCTTATCCGCTCAAGTGACTTTCCCACCCTTTGGAGGCTTTTCCGGATATACGATTGTTTTTAAACTTTCAGGGATTCGTGTTAAGGGTTTAAGGAAACTACCTGTAAAATTTTTGGTGGCAACCGCATCATTATCAATCTCTCGCATTGCTTTATCTACAATTATTCGTCGCTCCATACTACTACGCTGTGAAAAGTGCCAATTTTCCCATACCCCATAAGGGGACGTTGGTTTCGAACGTCGGAATATTATTTTTCGGTTGCTCTAGTGACCTAGAGTCGTAAAAAACAAATAATTACACTGAAAATAAAAATAACATTTTTTTCGTTGGACTCCAACGTTGCAAACTTCAACATCATAATATGTGGAAGTACATTTCCCAGTACGGTTCTGCATCACTATTCGAGAGTATTTAAAATTAAAAATATGCGTTCTCCAAAAACGCATTATTCTCTAAATCCTCTGAAAATTACTCTTATGTATCTATTTCAACCAACATATTACTCACTCGACTCTATGCAAATCTATATAAAGCGTTTTATTTTTTAAATGTCACAAACGTGGGACCTAAAGGATAAAAATTCTACACATTTGCCCATATACCTACACTTCGGCTGAGTTCTAGGGTACTTACTTCATTCCCTGAAGTGTTCCCGATACCCTCAGTATCCTCAATTATCTCGTTCCCAGCATTGTTGATCAGATCTTGCAGTGGAGTACGGATCTTTCGGATACTTATAATGCGTGGCTTTGTCGTTACATTTTTCGAAATGTCATCTATTACAACATATCCAAAATGAAAATTATTATAATATATGCGCCTACATTTAATAAGCAAGAATCTGTGATACGGATTAATATTATAGCATTAGCATTTTCTTATTTTATTCAGCTTTTCTATTTTATGACAAGTTACTGAAACGCCAAAGAAAGCATTAAAAAACCCATATAAATTTTGTTTTATTCATAACATTTGTTGGTAATTTTTTTTTTCGTTTTTTTAAACACGTACTGAAACAACAAACTTCTTACATTTTCAACGTACCGATTCAACCAACAATCTACAAGTTTTCTGGGGGTATTCAAGTGTTTTTAGAATATAAAAAAATAATGAACAGCCGAGTAGCCCGGGCCACCTAAATATTTCATACAATGACTTAAAAGGTAGTGTATGAAAAACATTATAAAGAAATAGAAATATTACGAGTACTGAAAGAGGTATAACTCGAACACATTTATATGAAGAAAAGAGATTGTGTTTGTCGGTAGAGCCAACTGATTCACATGGCGATTTTTGTTACTTACGAAATGACAGTGGATAGCCTCGGTCACTTCAAAATGTCGATATAAACGACAAAATGTTTACTTTATTAATATGCATTTTTCTTCAGTACTGTATTTTGGAGTGTTGCGCCCTTTGTTAGGATACCTCGGTAAATTGATAATTAAAACACATGTAGTTAACCTTTTCAGTCACGCATGTTTCTTTTAATTGAATTCGATTCAAAAACATAAATCGGAGGTTTCCAGGGCTGATTCCGATTACGCTTGAGATACATTAAAATACACAGAAAAGTGTCTCGTTTAGCAATGCACAATGTTTCATATGAAATTTATAAGAATTAAGTGTGAACTTACCGGAAGAACATGCCGCTAAACTGTAAATCTGTTTCAACCTTTCAGCTTGCTCTGCTATAATCATATTTCGCTCTGCAATCGTTCGATCTCGCTGCGCTATGGTACGATCCCGACCGCAGATCGTACGTTCTAAACGTGTTACTGCTTCTTTCAGCTCGGTGACTACGTCGCCGTCATTCATTATAACCTGCGAATTGTCTATGTCTATATTTTTTCTTACTTCATCCCAATTGTTTAATTTTGTCCCTTCATCGTCAAGATCAGATAAATCCCTTATTTTTTTTTTTTTTTGAAGTAAGTTGTCTATTTGCACTTATCTCATCTTCACTACCATGTAGTGTCATATTTACCATCTTTTCATTTTCAACATTTCTTATTTCTTCCCTATCATCGTCATCATCCCATGATGTCTTTCTTATTTTCATTTTTGGTACATCTTCCAGACGGTTATATATTGATTTTCTGTTCATTACGAATTTATTCAGTTTTTCCAATGCCGATGTGTCAAAATTGTCTTTGGAGACTTTTGTTACCTAATAAAATTCAATTACATTTGACATTCCATATAAAAATAAGTTTACAGTACTGCACAAATTAAAACAACGCTAGCATTGCTTACAAACATTTTATAAACGAATGTAAATGAGCGTATGAAACTTAAATTTTCACGGAAAATTAATGTCATGTCTGAAATAATCAAGTTTTGAATTAAAATAGAGTAGTAACAGTAATGCTGGCATTGCCTATATAGGAACGATTTATAGACAATTTTAAACAATTATGGTTAACGTAAGCTCTACTGTATATACGAAACAGGGAACCAACAGTGCCCCGCGGACCGAATTCGTAAAAATATTCTTCACCGAAATAAAACTGTCTATTTAGTGGTTTCTTGTGTTGCTGAGAAAGGACGTGCAATCTGTTACTTTGCAAACGTTTATAATTTGTTCGTATAAATAACAAATTTCTTAAAAAGTATCTAAAATAAAAAAAGAAGAAAGAAAAAATAAAACGCCAAAAGAACATTGGAGCCACAAACTTACTATTGGGACCTCGCCATTACTTCGAGGTCAAGCCAAGTATAGTCGCGCCTAAAGAGTAGGTACTCGAAAAATGTCGAACAATTAATATTTTAAATTTTAAATATTCTATGTAATAGTTTCAAATATTTTGAAAAAACCGAATTTTTTGGCCAATTGAATTCGCCATCTTACATTTTAAAACATTGAGAAGTTGTGACATAATCGCATTTTTGCAACACGAAGAGTCTGTGAACATACATTTCCTGGAAAAGTACACATTACATTAAAATTCTTATTGCACTACTTCGAGAACCTCCCCCCCCCCCCGAAAAAATCACCGAGAAAACATTTCCATCCAAAAGAATGACTTACAACTTTCATCGACTCGACAAAACTCTCTTTTACGCTGTTTTCATTTGTAACTTCCTTTATCAACAAAGTTGTAAAATCTTCCTAAAATATTTACCAAGATGAAGATGAAGTGCACCTTTTTTAGATCAGTGTATATCGATTACTTATTCAGTAATATTCGATAGATAGTTCTTCTGTTTAACTTTCTTTAATATCACTTTACAATTATATATATATGCCTAAAAACATTGAACAAAATAAATAACTATATGTTTATATTAGAAATATATTCCAGGAAGTCACAAGCGAAGACAGCGTAAAAGAGATGTCTGTGGAGTCGATGAAAGTTGCAAAGTCTTTTAACTTATTTGATTTCATAACAAACAATATGTTTCTCTTTTGTCACTTTCGGGAATATGCATCTAATATGAACATACATATACATATATATTTTTACATATATATATATATATACAGGGTCATCGAAAAGTATCGGACCCCCCTAATATCTTCAGTTAGAATGTACTTAGGAGAAAATGTCCAATAGCAAAGTTGTATGGTTTCAAGCGGGGAGTAAGATGATGACCTTGACTTTGACCTTGAACATGTCCTTCAAGGTCATTTCAAGGTCAATCTTATTTTTTCAAATAGAACCCCCTACATTTTATTGCATATTCTTATAGCTTATCTCGAGAGCTTTCCAAAACACTATAATAAAATATTTTTTTATTAAGTACTTTTTGAGTTATAAAGTTTGAAGTTAACAATTTGTTAAGTGGTGTGCGAGTCCGACCAGTTAAGGCAAGAGTGGTCTTTCTTTAAACCAATTAATTGGTCTCATTATTCCGCGCACAAAAGTATTAAGGTTATGATTACTGAAAACTAAATAATATTTTACAAGATATTCTACATTTTGTGTCAAAAAATTGTTAACTTCAAACCTTTATAACTCAAAAAGTACTTAATAAAAAAATATTTTATTATAGTGTTTTGGAAAGCTCTCGAGGTAAGCTATAAGAATATGCAATAAAATGTAGGGGGTTCTATTTAAAAAAATAAGATTGACCTTGAAATGACCTTGAAGGACATGGTCAAGGTCAAAGTCAAGGTCATCATCTTGCTCCCCGCTTGAAACCATACAACTTTGCTATTGGACATTTTCTCCTAAGTGCATTCTAACTGAAGATATTAGGGGGGTCCGATACTTTTCGATGACCGTGTATATACATATATATATATTTAGAAATACACATATATATATTATACCGGGTGAGTATCTATGATCCGAATATAGGGCACGCCGTGTTAACGATTGAGCGATTGTGTTTGGTGCAGAACATTACACGACTGTAAAAACATTTTTTTAATTTTTATTCGTGCACATTATTACGAAACAATATTAAAACAAAAATATTTTATAACCTACAAAACCGTCTAAAGTAAGTCCTTAAATTGAGTGAATTGAATTAAATTTTACTGCATTACAGCCAACTGTCGTACTGAAATGTAAAGTACATGTAAATATTAGGGAAAAAACGTTTTTCGTTGTGTAGTGGTATCACTGCACGTCTTTGCGAGAGCTCCGTCGTGGCCAATGAGAAGAGATCTTGCCGCTTGAATCGGCCAATCATAATCGCTCAATTGATAAAACGGCGTGCCCTATATTCAGGTGCTTAAAGCTGCCAAGCCAAAGTCATCAAAACCAAACCAAACTAGGTGGAATAATTGTACCTTTTTTGTTGCTAATTTGTTACCCTAGTGCCGATTTTGTTGCTCAATTATTTTAAAAAAAATACCCAGGGTTTGCCAGCTTAAGTTAAAGCCAGCAAACCCTATGTCAAAAAACGTATATAGACGCATCGTAACGGAAAGGTAAATGCATAGGAATTTGTTGCTCATTTGTTGCTCTAGGAAACCATAGAAAGAAATGGCCGAGTACCTGTTACTGGCCGTGTACCAGTTAGTGGCCAGGAGCCCGAAATTTTTGGGGCCGTTAAAAAATAATCCTATTGAAGGGATGGGCAAATCTATTCATTGAAGATCACCAACCATGGATATCATCAATAAAATGTCGTTCATGCTCGATGGCTGTAAGACCGGAAGTGGCGTGGAAGAATAAAAATAAGGCCAGGATGAACGTACTTATGTTCAGTATCTGGGCGAGAAAGTTGCAGTAACAAATTATTTTGGTGACTTCTACTATTTCATCTTACTCAACAAACTATTATAAACATTTCTGATACCATAACGTTTGGTTTTTATGGCTAGAAAACCGGAAATAGGGGGGTAAAGTCGATAAAATACCACATTTTTCTTATTTACGGGCAAAGTTTAGCTATAAAAGTGGGGGTAACAAATTGTTACCGCAAGTTACGATGCTGGATATAATTCCCCAATGCATCCGAACCACGTTGCCGTTCTCAGTGGGCACAAGAAAGGTGACCTGGCAACACATAATAGGGTCATTAAGGCGCACCACAATACGGCGCTTTCTGCTTACATGACAGCGGGTATTCTACGTCTCTAATTTTTATCACGGTGTACACGATCAGCAAATATAAAAACGGGCCGCGGTCACAATTAATTCAATTGCAATTCCGACTTCGCCATCTCGATCTCGCAGATCTCCGAGCAGTAGGCTCTTCTCCGGAAATTGGCCAACGGACCAGGGTGGAAACAATTTTGTCCGAAGTTTCTTAGGGGTCACATTAGTTGTAGATATGTATGAAGTAATTTTTACGTATTTTTAGAAAAATTAACTACGAGGGCAAGGACCTCAAAAATCGAAAAAACATGAAAATTGCCCTTTAGAGGGGTGGGGTGGGGGAAGGAATTTTGTCCGAAGTTTCTTAGGCGTCACATTAGTTGTAGATATGTATGAAGTAATTTTTACGCATTTTTAGAAAAATTAACTACGACAGCAAGGACCTTAAAAATCGAAAAAACTTGGAAATTGACGTTTAGAGGGGTGGTGGTGGGGAAGGAATTTTGTCCGAAGTTTCTTAGGGGCCACATTAGTTGTAGATATGTATGAAGTAATTTTTACGCATGTTTAGAAAAATTAACTACGAGAGCAAGGACCTTAAAAATCGAAAAAACATGGAAATTGCCCTTTAGAGGGGTGGGGGTGGGGGAAGGAATTTTGTCCGAAGTTTCTTAGGGGTCACATTAGTTGTAGATATGTATGAAGTAATTTTTACGCATTTTTAGAAAAATTAACTACGAGAGCAAGGACCTCAAAAATCGAAAAAACATGAAAATTGCCCTTTAGAGGGGTGGGGGTGGGGGAAGGAATTTTGTCCGAAGTTTCTTAGGGGTCACATTAGTTGTAGATATGTATGAAGTAATTTTTACGTATTTTTAGAAAAATTAACTACGAGAGCAAGGACCTTAAAAATCGAAAAAACATGGAAAAATTAAGTAAATTGAAGAAATAATGTGTGTAACATCTTGTAAAACATGTCGTAAAACCTATGGTAAACGACTTTGAAAATACCAGCGAGATAACCATCAAAAATACATGTTGTAAAACATCTTGGAAAACAATTAGCAAAACACCTTGTAAAACCACTTGTAAAACATCTTGTAAAACATCTTGTAAAACATATGGCAAATCACTAAAAAAACATGTGGTAAAGTACATGGAGACATGTGGTACATACAACATATAAACGTGTGGTAAACATGTAGTACGTACGTGAACGATTTTCAGCAGGGTGTATACTATCGGTTAATAAATGTCATGAATTCTTTATATAAAGTTCTACATTTTATACAATTTCAGATCTCAAAACCTTCTACCAATAGTGAAACTATGATCAAAAGATTTGGTAACACTACTTGAAAGAAGGGTTTAGTCATAAATCTTGTATCGATAGTGAAATTTTGGTCGAAAGATGGTTCTAAACCTAAATTCTATTATCGGTGGTAAATACTGTGTATGGATAGACAATTTTAGTGTAATATATAGAGTCGAGCAATACATATCATTACGTATTAACTAATATAAATATAGTGTATAGTTGACAGCTTTACTCTTGTCATGCTTCAATGAGCCTTCAAATCACATAGAGGCATGTACCCATTGGAAATAAACAACGTGTCTATCAAAAAGTTTTTGGCCTTCAATAATATTACCACAGTAAAACTACAGAGTTGAAATTTTTCAGTAAGATGAAATCGAGTTTCAAACATTAAAAAACAATTTTAGTTTCTATACGAAAGCAATAATACGATTACATCAATTGGGTTCAGATCAATTAAAAGAAAAAATTTCTTTCTATAACGTTAGTATGCAAAACAGTGTTGAGCTGAAACTCGCCTATTTATGAATAGATTTTACATTGCGTTATACGTAATTTGATTTTTTATATTTAATCTGCTACAACAAAGACGTTTCGTTTTTGTTATTATTATTATTATTATGAAATATATTAAAGTATTAGTGAAGTGGATTGTAGCAGATAAACGAAAATTATTTTCGACAGGGATAATTCATTTTCTATACATTTGAAAATACAAGTATATTTTTCGAAATAATCATATACTTACTTTGCATTTTTGTATTTTGCTGGATGGCTGGCGTGAATTTTTCTGATCATTTGACGAAAGATAATCTGATAGGACGGAATTGTCAGTACTAACTTGTGGATCAAATACTTCCTTACAAAACTTAATTCGAGAGCAATTTAATTTATTGGTAATCTCCTCTTCTGATGCTGCAAACAAATAATGTAAAATATATTTGAAATGTTTTATTTGTTTTCATTGAACATACAGCTTTCTATCTATGCAACGTAATTGCAAAGTGAAACCTCGTTTTTATTTATTAGAAAAATTAGCACATAACAATGAATATAAATAAAAAATAATAATAATAATAATAATAATAATAAATGTAGAATATTATTCACTACTTACAGGCAAGGCATACGACGTGTGCTTTGTAGTACGAATAATGATCACATGTTGAGCAACAACCAATTTGAAATTTTGTGGAACCGCATTTGTACCAACGTACTCGGTATTTTTCTTTCGGACTGAAATCCGTTTCGTTTTTCGGAAAAATTTTACGCACTTCTTTGTAGGTTCGCACGTATTCAATAGGAACGGTATACAATTTATCCCGATGGTCCTCAAACCGTACACTAGCGAACTTAATTTCCGTCATACTTATATTAATAAAATAAAGCACGTTGTATATTTAATATGCACGTTTTATACTTTTGAGATCTACTTTGACTAGAGCAGGAACATGACAACATACAATGTACAAGCGCGGACTAGATTGGAAATTACTTTGTACAAAGTACATGTAACCATGATCATATAAATTAAGAGACGTGCATGCACGGTAGTGACCAATCACATTTCGCCGCAGTCGGTGGTCTCTCTCAGTGGTCGTGCCGTCTCTCTTGTATACTTCAGGACGAAACAGGACGTGGTGCAAATTTGAAACCATCCACTTATTTTTTAAATACAAATACATACATGTACATTTCATAGCGTCGGAAAGGATTTGACACTAATTGTTAGAAAATAGTATTCTAGTATCAAAATAAAAAAATTGGTCGTTGGAGTCTCCCACTTTCCGGCGTGCGCCCCGTTATACCTTGTATATTTATACCATGTGTATGTATACGTCCCTCGCGTGAAAAGGTACCGCGCATGTCACGTTGCCTATGTCATATAACAACAAACCCACGTGAGTGAAATCAAGAATACGTTAGAACGTACCGGTATATGTACAAAAGTGTCGAAAAGATTAAAGTTGAGGTTGAAGTATTATTGTTTAAAGTTGAGAAAGTGCACAAGAATGGAACGACGTCCATACAAAAAATATCTCCAAACAGGCAAAAAGGAAGACATACATCCTAGAACACTTTCAAGAGTTCGACAATCATATGAGGTAAGAAGTCACCTTTCAATCATACAAACTTAACAGTAAATGTAGTCATATTTAATAATTGATAAATTATCACATTCCATACTTCGTCCAGACCTACGGTCTGTTTCATCAGATTTTGTACAGTGCATCTCGTTGAAATATATGTTGTATGAGGTATTTGTATTATACTTTGATACTTTTATTCAATTGTCTTCGCTTGTAACTTCCTGGAATATGTTTCTAATTTAAACATATAGTTATTTATTTTGTTCAATACTTTTAGACATATGTATATATATAATTTATGAATATATTTGATATGAAAGCGAATAAGTTTAAAGAATTACAATTTTCATCGACTCGACAAAAGTGTCTTCTTTGTTGTATTCGCTTATAACTTTCTGGAATATATTTCTAATATAGACAAATAATTATTTATTTTGTCACATATATATGTTTCATTCTATTACATATTTATGTAATAGAATAAATAACTATTTGATCATATTAGAAATACATTCCAGAAAGTTATAAGCGAATACAGCAAAGAAGACACTTTTGTCTAGTCGATGAAAATTTTAATTCTTTAAGCTTATTCGCTTTCATATCAAATATATTCATAAAATATATATATATATATATATATATATATATATATATATATATATATATATATATAAATTATATATATATATACATATGTCTAAAAGTATTGAACAAAATAAATAACTATATGTTTAAATTAGAAACATATTCCAGGAAGTTACAAGCGAAGACAGCGTAAAAGAGATTTTTGTCGAGTCGATGAAAATTGTAATTCTTTAAACTTATTCGCTTTCATATCAAGTATATTCATAAAAT
The DNA here is from genome assembly GCA_030407085.1 of Trichopria drosophilae. Lineage (NCBI taxonomy): Eukaryota > Metazoa > Arthropoda > Insecta > Hymenoptera > Diapriidae > Trichopria > Trichopria drosophilae. The sequence goes on from CM059586.1 coordinate 82,731,098, forward strand.
ATATATATACGTATGTCTACAAGTATTGAATAAAATAAATAACTATATGTTTAAATTAGAAATATATTCCAGAAAGTTGTAAGCGAATACAGCAAAGAAGACACTTTTGTCGAGTCGATGAAAATTGTAATTCATTAAACTTATTCGCTTTCATATCAAACGTATATATATTTTATATATATATGTGCAGTGTGCGTGCGTGCGTGCGTGCGTGCGCGCGCGCGTGTGTGTGTGTGTGTGTGTGTGTGTGTGTGTGTGTGTGTGTGTGTGTGTGTGTGTGTGTGTGTGTGTGTGTGTGTGTGTGTGTGTGTGTGTGTGTGTGTGTGTGTGTGTGTGTGTGTGTGTGTGTGTGTGTGTGTGTGTGTGTGGACATATATGGACATATATGGACATATGGAATATATATGTCTACAAATGCGTAACAAAATAAAGACGACTGATTCCATCTCAAATCGTACAAAGCGGACTGGGTCATGTTCTCAGAATAAGTTTATACCGAAGTATATTATTCAATAATGAAAGTAAGGATACCCGTATTTCAACGTTTGTCGAAAAAAAATTTTATGGCGAAGTTAGGAGCTTCCGAAGATTAGCCCTCTTTTGACTGAAAGAGACACAACTTTTATTAAAATATCCCATATTTTCACGAATAATTAACATATTCCAAAATTTCTTTTTGCATGTAATGTAGGAATGTATTCTCTATCAAATGACGGTAAAAAAATTTTTAATTTTGTTAAATGACAAAATGGCGGTAATTTTACTGAAAAAATGTAAAATTGAATTTCTCAAAAACCCCACCTTTAAAAATGTTCAAATCTTTTGTGCAAGTTCGTAGACATATAAAGTGCCTTCCTCCAAAATTTCATTTCTGGTAAAGCATTCCTTCATATGTAACAAAATTATTTTCTGAAAATATCTATATTTCTTCGTAAACACTGCTATGAACGCAAAATAACTATAGTTCATTTTTAGAAATGTTTAGAAGTAACAAGAAACTACATTCAATTATTTACACACATAAATCAATTGACAAAATCTCTCAAAGATGTCTATTTAACCCATTAAGGGTTATTATTATTATTTTTGACAACAAATTGACTTTTAACAAAAAATTATACATGTTTTCCACGTAATTTTTCCCGTAGAATCGATTGGCGGCCGGATTTCGTCCAAAATCACTTTTGACAAAATTGTTTGTAACAAATTGTTATAAATAATTATTTTTTATAAAGAAATTTATAGGGATATTTTATTTTTGGTGAATATCCTATTTCCAAAATTTAGTTTGGCGCTATATGTGCTGTGCTAGGTATGGGCCTTAATGGGTTAAATAGACACCTTTGAGAGATTTTGTCAATTGATTTATGTGTGAAAATAATTAAATGTAATTCCTTGTTACCACTACACATTTCTTGTATTTATATGTAGTTATTACAATAAAAACAGAAATAAAATATAGATATTTTTTGGGTTCTTATCAGTGTTTACGAAGAAATGTGACATTTTCATAATAGTATATTATGCAACTAGTGCGTAAAGTGTACTTTTTTCACGAGAGGGACACGTGCAAACAAGGCTCCGGCGAAGCCGGTGACGAGTGGGGGACTGTCGCTCGAGTGAAAAAAGTTACGCACGAGAGGCATACGATATTTTATGCCCGGTGCGTGCGTTAAAGTGCGTGTGTAAAGTCATTTTGTGTCCAATGCGTAAAGTGATTTTTTTTAAACTAGTGCGTAAAGTGTCTCACGAGGAGCTGCAGGCGCCGAGTGAGACACTTTACGCACGAGTGAAAAAAAAATCACTTTACGCACTGAAAAAATGACTTTACGCACTAACTTTACGCACGCCCGGGCATTAAATAATTTTTTTACATATGAAGGAATGCTTTACCAGAAATGAAATTTTGTGGAAAGGTACTTTATATGTTTACGAACTTGCACAAAAAATTTGAACATTTTTGAAGGTGGGGTTTTTGAGAAATTCAGTTTTACATTTTTTCACTAAAATAACCGCCATTTTGTTATTTCACAAAATTAAAATTTTTGTTTACTGAATAAGTTAATTATTAATGAAAATATGGGATTTTTTATTAAAAATTGTGTCCCTTTCAGTCAAAAGAGGGCTAAACTTCGGAAGCTCCTAACTTCGCCACAAATTTTTTTTTCGACAAACGGTAAAATACGGGTCTCCTTATTTTCATTATTGAATCATATACTTCGGTATAAACTTATTCTGAGAACATGACCCAGTCTGCTCTGTACGATTTGAGATGGAATCAGTCATACATAACTTTATGTTCATATCAGAAATATATTCCAGAAAGTTACAAGCGAAGACGGCATAAAGGAGATTTTTGCCAAGTTGATGAAATTTGGAAAATTTTTAACTTATTCGATTTCATAACCAACAATATAGGGGAACGGCGGGTGATTTGGCGCATTGGGTAACTTGGCGCACCATTGTTTTAAGAAATCCATAAAATTTGGAATAAGGGTAAAAGCGTAACTGGCTATATTTCCGAATTCTAAGATCGCAGGAAAAAAATTATCCGATTTAAAGTAACGGTTTAATTTTTATCAATAGAAGTTATTTTTAGACGTTTTGAGATTACTAACCGAGGATCATACAGGTATCGACAATTTACGTATTAATAATGAAAGTTATCCAATTTTTTGTGAAATGTGCTTTTCGAAATCTTGTAAACCTTGGAATAAAGAATCAATCTTTGCATTTTAAAAAAAGATTTCCTGATATTTACTTATCGATTATCATAAGTAAATTTTAGTGCGCCAACTTACCCAACAGGAAGGATAACTTGGCGCACAAGAACTTTCTAGAAAAATATGAATTTAATCATTTTAATTAATGCAAACATAAATTTCGTTATACATTTATCAATCCTGAGGATTTAAACCATGTGTTCTTCTTTTTAAAAAATTCAATTAGCTAATATTATTTATTTACTCGCCGATTTACGATTGGTGCGCCGCATTACCCGCCGCTCCCCTACTTCTCTTTTAGGGTGTCTTCTTTTGTCACTTTCTGGAATATCTGAATGAACTGTATTTCTAAATGCGGACGCACGTGTGTCCTTCCGCATCGGGCGATAACTTTTCCGTCTTTCCGACGATACACTTCATGATCGTTTAGGCTTTAGTGCCACCGCTTTTAGGGCAACGTATCGCCTAAATTAGGAAACAATTTTGATTTTTGAAGACTCTGATAACGAATTTGACGGAAATATGTAATGGAAAATAATATTTTTGAAATGTAAATATTTCACCGCTGTCCGATTCGAAATGCAATTAGTCACAGTTATCAGCAACTTGCTATTTAATAAACTACAACTTGAGCCAGCGCGGTCACTTTTTGTTATTAATTTATGGTTTCGATGTTTAATACTGTTTTTAAAAAGGAAAAAACAAACTTTAATTTAAAACCTTATTCAAAGAGAAAGTAGACCTTATAAAGAAAATTACGTACCATCATTGTTAACAAACAGTATAGAATCTCGATGACCAGGAAAACCCACTCTTACAGACTTTTACTTGAAATCATTGCCTCTGTATACGGACTTAACGGTAGGGTTCAGCAACAAAATCAGCTCTATAAAAGACACCTTTAAAATATATATATATATATATATATATATATATATATATATATATATATATATATTTATTTATACTAATTTTTGACGAGGAATTCAGTGGTGCTGAAATAAAAGTGTACACAATTTTGTTGACCCATAAATTTCAATTCGAAAAAAAAAATTCATTTTTGAAAAAGTGCTTCCATATTTTTCTAAATTAATTTACAAATTGAAAAAAGTTATGGTGAACACAAAAAAAATTTCTTCGAGGCAAACCAATTTTACCCATTTCATTTACATAGACCGTGTATAACGATTTTTTATTTGTACGTGGATTTAGACACAGCCTTATCCCATTAACGCTCAAAACGCCTTTTCTTTTACTTCGATTTCGGCCAAGTATTTCGTATCAAAATCCAAGTTGAGAAAAAATGAAAGGTACATGTCATACTATTCTCAAGGTCGCTCTTCAAGATTCCGAGGTGAAAATTGAATTTTAGCCACCAGGAATTCCAATATGGCGCCAAATTTGAAAGAAATTGCCAAAAAATTGGGAAATATTTTTTCTTGTCAATTTTTTTCATTCTATGACAATATCTGGATTCTATTAAAACTATGTACAAAGGTGCACAAAATATTTGTCTTTTAAGAAAAATTTTACTTTTATACTCCACATCATTGTAACGGTATCAGGCCATAATATTATTTTTAAAAATATTATTGTAAAATATTATTGTAAAAAATATTATTGTGAATAATATTATTAGAAAAAATATTACGATAAAAATATTATTTCTTAAAATATTTCGATTCAAAATATTATGGTAATAAATATTGTTGTTAAAAAAAGCATGGTAAGAGTAAAAACAACTATGGCAAGATTAAAAACAGCTATGGTAAGATTGTAAACAATTTTTATTGTATATAATTTGGCTATTATTATATTTTTGCATGTTATAAGCCGAACTAGACAAAAATATGAATGTGGCAACGTGGTAAAAGTTCGTATTTTATGGGGGTTTAGTTTATTGGTTTCTGATTTTCAAAATTGGCATTCAGACGGTTTTAGGCGCTGTTACATGCGAGTGGGTTAGGTTTTTTTGGAGGGGGGGGGGGGGGGCAGACCCCTGCACATAATGCTTTAGGGACATGCGGACACAAATTCTAATATATATATTCTAGTATGGTATGGTATAGGTATTACAACCGTACTGAGTCCCGACGACACGGGGACTCTGGTTTTTACTCTAAAAAAAAAGGGGGGAATAAAAAAAATAAAACTTATCAAAGGGGATATGATGGTATTGATATATATTTTAAAAGGGGAACTTACAAAATTGTGAGGGAGGACTTTATTAAATATAATATAAAAAATATAATAAAAATAATTCGCCGCGCACTGTGCACAGTACTTACTTTTGTTTCGGTATCTCGAGATTCGCACAATATAATCGTTATCCGCACTACAATATAATTAATTTTCGCAATATAAAATACAATGATTTGTTCGCCTTAACGGTTTACAACAAAAGTGAAGTGAAGATGGTCTGACCCGTTACCATCACGCCACAGCGTCAGTCCTGGATACTAACTTTCAGGGGACAAACAAAAAGGAAAAACAATTACGAATAAGGACGAATTTAAGACAACGTAAGGACAAAGACGAAGAACATAATTTTGGCAATGCTGGGAATAGTAGGGCAAGTCTAAGTTTTCAAAAAGGGGTGGGCGACTGAATGAGGTTTCTGCACGAGTGCGACGAACATTTACTCGGCACTGGAAGGGGTAATGATATATGTAACGAGTGCGACAAGCGCAGACAATATTGATGACGAATTAGTAATTGTACATTGGGCCATGAGTGCGACGAACGTCGACTCGATGAGCGCGACAGCAATAGTCTATTCCATGCATGAGTGCGACGAACGTCGACTACGCGAATATGGAAGGTAGACAGAGACGCTGTACAAATGAATTGACCAATAGGGACTGAGTTTGATCAAGATGGCTGACGAGTTGCGCGTAAAACTGCGCGATAGCCAGTCCACGGTGAACGACGACTGAAGTGACAGGTCGTCTCGGTTTTCGGGATTTTTGAGTGTTTTCAAGTGAATAAATTAAAGTTTGTGCGGGTTTTCTTGTGTGGTTCACTCCGGGATCGAGTGCCAAAGGATCGGGTACAGGAGAATGCAATCGGAGTCATCCTCTCGACGGCAACGGGAAAAGGAGTTTGGAGTTTTGGAGGAAGGCGAAAAAGAAGCAGCAATTACGGTAAGTTTAAACTTTAATTAATAAGGACTATTTCTTTGTGTAAGGATGGGTAAATTTATGTTTCAGGAACAGGACGTCAGCCAGCAGCGATTCCGGCACGAGGAAGCAGACCATCGGAACAGCTGAGTGCACATGTAAGTATAGTGTTTACATTTTTTTTAAATATATTCCTCTTCCATATATGCCTCTTCCTTGGACGATAACTTTACTTCACGACACTGACAGATTCTTTATTTAAAACAATTATGATTAATAATTTCTATGTTTACAGGTATATCGAGTTCTTGGACAGCTGGACAAGACGGGACGATGACACCAACGAGTTGACAGGACGAGCACCAACATTGGGGAACGGTTCCTGGGGATGGTTAAGTGGATTCTGACGGGACGATGCACCAATCTTCAGTCTTCTTTCTTGAGGTAAGTATCTTAGTTGGGAACGCAAGTAGATGGACTGTCTACTTTGTGTTACAAATTCCCCCGGGCCTGACGAAAGTAGATTTTGAATACTACATGAAATTCTCGAATCGTCATACAATAAAAACAAACTTAAAATCTAAACTTACATCAATTTCCGCTTTACGATTTCACGATACGGCTGTCCGGGCTAAGGTAGAGGGCTATCATATAAGGAAAGGATAAGGTCGAGTGGAAAGTAATCGCAGATTGCCAACAAAAATTATTCTTATTATCAGATAAATGTGATATGATGCAAATATATGTACAACAAACAATAACAAAATATTTCCAATAATTATTTTTCATGTTAACACTGGACGTCTAAATATTCCATTAATAATATCACAAACAACCAATAAGGGGGCATATTTTCAAAGTTTATACTGAACAAACAAAATAATACACAAATAATTACAATGTTTACCAAAGTTAAGAAGCATATTATTAACAAAACATAAAAAAAAAATAAAATACTAAAAAAGGTACTGCCAAAAGGAACAGGCAATTAATAATAAAGGGTATTGCCGAAAGGAACAGGCAATTTAATAACAAGGGGATGCCGAAAGGAACAGGCGAAATAATAAAGGGTATTGCCGAAAGGAACAGGCAATTAATAATAAAGGGTATTGCCGAAAGGAACAGGCAAAATAATAAAGGGAATGCCGAAAGGAACAGGCGAAATAAGGAAGGGATGCCGAAAGGAACAGGCGAAATAGGGAAGGGATTATTGGGTAGTAGGGAAACGGGGTTTTAGGCAGGTTTTTGCCGAGTGTCCTTCCTGACGACACCTTTTGCACTTAAATCCCGGAGGGAAGGCATTCGGGCTTATGGAAGGTGAAGGTGAAGAGGGCAAGGATAAAGGACGGGGAATTTTTAAGGACATTAGGGCTGGGATTGATGAAATTACGGCCGTGACTTGTCGAATCCCGGGTGATTCGCCTTTTCGATGGCAGCTGCGACGGCTTGTATAGCCTGCCGTTCCAACCACACATGTGGTGGGCATCGCGGTTGTCGCAAGGGGGCAGATCCCGACGGGGCAGGATGGTCGATGACCACCTTCTTGTCCGTCCTGGGGACCGTTACCCTGCGCTCGCTTATGGCCAGACTGGCCATAGCCGGCACCATTCGGCGGTAATTTTTAAATCAATAATAAATAAAAAAATTAAATTTAATAATAACACCCACACAAAAAAAAAATATTTAATAAAAAAATTTAATTCACTTTAAACCAATTCAAATTATTAAATTCAATAATAATAAATCGAAAGAAAAAAATAACAAAATTTAATTCACGGTTATCACACATTCAATTCAAATTAACACTGAGAGGGGAGGGGGAAATTTTCGAACACAATAAAATTTGAAAATCTTTAACGTAATTGATAATTTCACTTCCCAAATAATTAATAGAAGGGAAACTTATTTCCAATGTTAACAAGAAAACCTGAAAGAAAATATCTATTATTTCATTCACATAAAATTTTTCATATAATAATTGCACCATATATATCATATCACATATATTTAAATTTATATTACATATACAAGGTCATCGAAAAGTATCGGACCCCCCTAATATCTTCAGTTAGAATGCACTTAGGAGAAAATGTCCAATAGCAAAGTTGTATGGTTTCAAGCGGGGAGTAAGATGATGACCTTGACTTTGACCTTGACCATGTCCTTCAAGGTCATTTCAAGGTCAATCTTATTTTTTTAAATAGAACCCCCTACATTTTATTGCATATTCTTATAGTTTATCTCGAGAGCTTTCCAAAACACTATAATAAAATATTTTTTTATTAAGTAGTTTTTGAGTTATAAAGGTTTGAAGTTAACAATTTTTTGACACAAAATGTAGAATATCTTGTAAAATATTATTTAGTTTTCAGTAATCATAACCTTAATACTTTTGTGCGCGGAATAATGAGACCAATTAATTGGTTTAAAGAAAATACATTAATCGGATCCCCCTAATATTTTCAGTAAGAATGCATTTTGGAAAAATGCCAACCTTTATAACTCAAAAAGTACTTAATAAAAAAATATTTTATTATGGTGTTTTGGAAAGCTCTCGAGATAAGCTATAAGAATATGCAATAAAATGTAGGGGGTTCTATTTAAAAAAATAAGATTGACCTTGAAATGACCTTGAAGGACATGGTCAAGGTCAAAGTCAAGGTCATCACCTTACTCCCCGCTTGAAACCATACAACTTTGCTATTGGACATTTTCTCCTAAGTGCATTCTAACTGAAGATATTAGGGGGGTCCGATACTTTTCGATGACCCTGTATTATATTATATTACATTTATTAATAATTATGTATTGGGAAATGGGGTTCAGGGAATTCAGAGAATACTGTTGTTCAAAAAATTTTCTGTTGGTCACGCGAGCCAACAACCGTTTCGCGAGACCGTTACACTTAAAATTTTCTTTTGTTCTATTCTTAACTATTTTACACTTTAATTTTCCGGGCCACACGTTGGCTGCGCCATTTACAACCGTACTGAGTCCCGACGACACGGGGACTCTGGTTTTTACTCTAAAAAAAAAGGGGGGAATAAAAAAAATAAAACTTATCAAAGGGGATATGATGGTATTGATATATATTTTAAAAGGGGAACTTACAAAATTGTGGGGGAGGACTTTATTAAATATAATATAAAAAATATAATAAAAATAATTCGCCGCGCACTGTGCACAGTACTTACTTTTGTTTCGGTATCTCGAGATTCGCACAATATAATCGTTATACGCACTACAATATAATTAATTTTCGCAATATAAAATACGATGATTTGTTCGCCTTAACGGTTTACAGCAAAAGTGAAGTGAAGATGGTCTGACCCGTTACCATCACGCCACAGCGTCAGTCCTGGATACTAACTTTCAGGGGACAAACAAAAAGGAAAAACAATTACGAATAAGGACGAATTTAAGACAGCGTAAGGACAAAGACGGAGAACATAATTTTGGCAATGCTGGGAATAGTAGGGCAAGTCTAAGTTTTCAAAAAGGGGTGGGCGACTGAATGAGGTTTCTGCACGAGTGCGACGGACATTTACTCGGCACTGGAAGGGGTAATGATATATGTAACGAGTGCGACATGCGCAGACAATATTGATGACGAATCAGCGCGGCCAAACTGACCAACATTTCCGATCCCACTCAAGGCGCGTTTCTTCTCCCACCGCTTTCCGCCGCGTCACGCGAGACTCCGCCTCTCGAGCAATCAGGCGCGAGCAGGGATACCGCGAAAGTTGACTGCCGGCGCGCTGCTACGCGGAATTCGCTTCGTTTCAATTATATGCACGCAGTGGATTTGGATGCTTGGATCTTCTCAATGTACTTTATTCAATATTTCGCTTTTATTATAATTGAACAAAACATAATAGCTGTTCATTTTTCTATGAGGCGCATTATTTTCTAGTATACTAGACGTGCTAATAACATAAACCCGCATTCATTTTCAAAATCGCATTTTCGTATGATATAATTTCATGAATCTTTTTTTTTTTAATAATTTCAATATATTTTTCATGAAAACAAAAAATATCTTCTATACATATCTTTTTATCTAAAGCAGGAATTCAATGAATCATTTTTATTTATTTCTTGATTCTATTTCACCATTAAAATCTACTTTTGGGTTAATAAAATACACAAAATTCACTTTTCTGATATGAGAATACAATTTCATGCAATGTGTTAATTTTACTGAATTTGCATTAATTTTAAAAATTGTAGTTGTTATTGAATTTCAATAATCTTTTCTTCATAATTTTGATTTATTTTTATATTTGGGTCTTTATAGTGCATTCTCCTGGTTTTTCTTCATCAATGTTTACCTTATTAATTTTTAGTTCATTTTAGTTAAGTTAAATTTAGTTTAAAAAATATCATTACGATTTAATAATCATAAAATTTGAAGTTATGAAACGGAAGGAATTAATTGCTTCAAGATGATTGTGAGCTGGAATTTAATTTTCAGTTTTGGGATGGAATTTTGGAATTAATACTTTTAAACGTCGTTTCGGAAATATATTACAGGTTGGACAGTAATGTCAGATATACAGGGTCATCGAAAAGTATCGGACCCCCCTAATATCTTCAGTTAGAATGCACTTAGGAGAAAATGTCCAATAGCAAAGTTGTATGGTTTCAAGCGGGGAGTAAGATGATGACCTTGACTTTGACCTTGACCATGTCCTTCAAGGTCATTTCAAGGTCAATCTTATTTTTTTAAATAGAACCCCCCTACATTTTATTGCATATTCTTATAGCTTATCTCGAGAGCTTTCCAAAACACTATAATAAAATATTTTTTTATTAATTACTTTTTGAGTTATAAAGGTTTGAAGGTTTGAAGTGAATAAATTAAAGTTTGTGCGGGTTTTCTTGTGTGGTTCACTCCGGGATCGAGTGCCAAAGGATCGAATACAGGAGAATGCAATCGGAGTCATCCTCTCGACGGCAACGGGAAAAGGAGTTTGGAGTTTTGGAGGAAGGCGAAAAAGGAGCAGCAATTACGGTAAGTTTAAACTTTAATTAATAAGGACTATTTCTTTGTGTAAGGATGGGTAAATTTATGTTTCAGGAACAGGACGTCAGCCAGCAGCGATTCCGGCACGAGGAAGCAGACCATCAGAACAGCTGAGTGCACATGTAAGTATAGTGTTTACATTTTTTTTAAATATATTCCTCTTCCATATATGCCTCTTCCTTGGACGATAACTTTACTTCACGACACTGACAGATTCTTTATTTAAAACAATTATGATTAATAATTTCTATGTTTACAGGTATATCGAGTTCTTGGACAGCTGGACAAGACGGGACGATGACACCAACGAGTTGACAGGACGAGCACCAACATTGGGGAACGGTTCCTGGGGATGGTTAAGTGGATTCTGACGGGACGATGCACCAATCTTCAGTCTTCTTTCTTGAGGTAAGTATCTTAGTTGGGAACGCAAGTAGATGGACTGTCTACTTTGTGTTACAGTATATTGGTGTAATAATATTTAGATCATTGTAAATCTATGTGCATTATTTTTCAAGTTGAATTAGAAAGTTGTTAACTTTGTGTGTTGAATTTGTTTTGTGGTGAATAGTCATGGAACCGCGTAATTCATAGTTTTTATTTGAGTTATTTTTCATAGTACATTCATTTTTAATGGATGCAATAATTTTTTTCCGTTAGGCAATGTCTTTTATTTTTGTCGCAGAGCATACGTCAACCTCATATTGGATATTAAATTATTACTGACATTTGTTTTCCATTTAGTGTTTACCTATGCTCATATTACTTGCATACACAGTGTAATATATATTCATGGTTCGATAAATTTTTAGTGTCATAATATTAAATCATTGTAATATTTTTTATAAATAATATTTTTACAATAATATTCCTTTTTGTAATATTAAATACAATAATATTATATTTTTTTAATATTTTGGCATGTAATCCATTGTAACGACCTCAAAATGGCGTCCTCAATGAAAATTTCTTGGAAAAATTTCTGGACGCTCTAACTAAAAAACTATGAGCTTTTTTAAAAAAATGCGAAGAATGAAAAGTTTTTAGAATTCCTCGAGAAATATAGTGGAATTTTTTCAGATTTTTTGGATGAAATTTTGAAAAATTTTTGTCTATATTTTTTTTAAAAAGATTAAAATATTTACGAAAAATTCTGAAAAAAATTCAGTATATTCTATGATCAATTCTAAGCATTTTTTGTTCTTTGCAATTTTTTCCAAAAGTTGATAGTTATCGAGGGAAAGAATTCCAGATATTATAGTTTAGGATTTCTTTTTAGTTAAAGCGTCCAGACATTTTTCCAAGAAATTTTCATTGAGGACGCCATTTTGAGGTCGTTACGATGATGTGGGGTATGAAAGTAACATTTTTTCTTAAAAGTCAAATATTTTGTGCACCTTTGTGCATAGTTTTAATAGAATCCAAATATGCTCATAGCATGAAAAAAATTGATGAGAAAAAATATTTCCCAATTTTTTGGCAATTTTTTTTCAAATTTGGCGCCATATTGGAATTCCTGGTGGCTAAAATTTAATTTTGACCTCGGAATCTTGAAGAGCGACCTTGAGAATAGTAAGATATGTATCTTTCATTTTTTTTCAGCTTCGATTTTGATACGAAATACTTGGCCGAAATTGAAATGAAAGAAAAGGCGTTTTGGGCGTTAATGGGTTATGTTAAACGAACTATTTTCGTAAATTACTGCTGTTGCAAACTAAGGAAATAAAATACATACATTTTGCAGGCAAATATACTCAATATTCCACAAAACGAAGATGTTGCGATGTGTCATCACGAAGAAGATATTTCAATGGAATCAGCAGCAAGCGTGAGTATAAATGGAGAAGACGCGTTGAAAATTAATTATAAGAAATATGTTTATAAATCTGCAATACTAGTCAGAAATAATGAAATTTCTTACAAAGAAAACTCAGTGAAGGAAAGTGAATTACTAAAAGAAATAAAAAAGCACTTTTCTACTGCAGACTGCACACGTGGATTCTGGAGGGCCAAGGGAGGTTAGGGTTTTAGTCGGTAAACCTTGCCGTTAACATCAAAGGTGAGGGAGTCCGACACACGGGGGGTTACACAACATCTTCAACCCCCAATGGTGCCTAAAGCATTTCCACCCACCGTAAAAAAAAAAAAAAAAAAAAAAAAATAATAATAATAATAATAATGATAATAATAGTCTTTATAGGGGCCCAAAGGGAATGATGCGTAACACAATGCGGCTATGCAAAAAGCCGCATCTTAGCCTATCTTCCCAAATGGCCTACTCTCACCTCCACGTGTGCTTATTAAAGCCGGTGGGCCCTGGACTCTTAGCAACCTTGCCAGAGATTGGGTAACCAACCCCAGTGGATGGCGAGGTAAGAGACAAACGAGAGAGGCATAACAACGGGGAGTAGGGCCAACCACCCTACTCCCTGTACATGCGGTTACAAGAAATGCAACGCGCAGGGCTCCTGACCATCGGGCTGCTTCGGATGCAGCCCAGTCCCGAGGTGGAGGGGCCGAAACGGGTGTCCCGGGACAACAACCCCAACATGCCCACGGACGATTTCAGTGGACGGAGGATCTCAGGCAAGATCTAATGCACTGCTACGAGGAGAGCTGTCCGCAACAGAGAGGCTACATGGCGCGAATGCACAGTCGGTTTGCAGTAATGCATCCCGAACTGGCAGATCGCTTTTCTCAACAACAACTGAGAGATTATGTGGCCTCTCTGAGGCGGACAGGTTTCGTTGTTCCCAGCTGTCAACCGGTACCGGATGTGCGGGCAATAACAACTGAGCCCGTACGCGGTGCTGGGAGAGATGCTCCACATTATGAAAGCACGACACTCGTGTTTAGGCAGAATTTAACAACGAAAGTTTTGCCTAAGCAACGAGAAGTAGACAGAGCAAATAGCCTACTTCTAGATGCTCTTCCAGATGACTGCGACCTGTGGCAAGTCAATTGTGCCGTTTACGAGGCTGCAAGTGATCTGGTGGTTCCGCGAAATCTGGTACAGATATCGGGGAGTCGGCAGATTACAAAACGCATGTCTCAATTGAACGGCAAGATTCGACTGACACAGAAACTCGCTTCCCGAATTCAGTGTGTGATCGACTATTTAACATCTGGCCGTTCATTTACGGCTAAAGTCAAGAAGTTCGCACAACAACTGAGGACGTACTATCACACACTGAACAAGCTGAAGTTGCTCAACATCAAGCAACGTTTGGCTGATAAAATTCGGGTTTTGGCGGATGCCAAAAAGAGGCTGCAAAGACGGGAGGATGGAATTCGACAAAATGCAATATTTTGGACGAATCCTTCCAACCTCTTCAAACATCGTATCGCAGCCTCAAGCGAGTTTCCGTCGATAACCGCAGTTGAGGAATTCTGGGGGAGCATCTACGAGAAAACATCTAGGCTTAATGCAGACACTCCAGGTATTGAAATCTTCACCGAGTTGTGCGACGAAGTCACACAACAAAGTGAAGATTGCCCACCCGTCAGTGCATTAGAGGTGAAAAATGCCATCACAGGAGCGAAGAATTTCTCCTCGCCGGGCTGGGATGGAATTAACAACTATTGGTGGAAGAAGTTCACTTCTGTCCATCAACACCTAGCCCGAATATTCACCTCTTATATAAATGGAGACCAACCCATTCCGCACTGGCTGGTGGAGGGCCGAACGACACTGATCCCAAAATCGGGAGACTTGTCCGATCCGAGAAACCATAGACCGATCACGTGTCTCAATACGTTATACAAATTGTTCACGAACATGTTGAACGAACGTATTGAGAAATCCGTGAAACCGGTGTGGCAACGGATAGTAGAACAACGAGGCTGCAAAATGGGTGTATCCGGCTGCAAGGACAACTTGCTTATCGACAGGTGTGTTTGTCAGGACGCAGTCCAGTACAAGCGTAACCTGTCGATAGCCTGGCTGGATTATATGAAGGCGTATGATTCAACATCGCACGAGCTTTTAAGCTTGTTGCTCAAACGCCTTCATGTCCACCCAAACATAGTGAGAATTGTAGAAGACCTGATGCCTCTTTGGAAAACACGCTTTGTCATGACATCGGGCAAGCGTCGAACCATGTCTAGACTGGTTCAATTCCAAAGAGGTGTCTATCAGGGAGATTCTCTGAGTCCTCTGCTCTTCTGCATCTCACTATTGCCTCTATCCGTTGTTCTCCGGAAATCTCAAGGGTACATGTGTGGACCGCCTGGTGAACGTGTACATAAGATCACCCATCTTTTCTATATGGATGATCTTAAATTATACGCATCAGGCGAAGATCAATTACATCGATCTCTGAACATCGCCCTCACATACTCGAGAGATATCGGTATGGAATTCGGATTGGACAAGTGTGCAGTCATTCATTTGCACAGAGGAAGGCCAGGCTCCCATAACAACGATATGGAGCTCGTCAACGGAAATGTCATCCGCCACCTTAGCGCCGAAGAAGCCTACACATACCTGGGCGTACCTCAAAGGCATGTCCAGGATGTGCAGGCTGCTAAAACCACCATCATTAAGAAATACCGGCGCATTCTCCGTCAGATCTGGTCATCAGAATTGACCGGGAGAAATAAGGTGGCAGCCACGAATATGTTGGCCGTATCACCAGTGCTCTATTCTTTTGGAGCACTGAAGTGGAACGTTGACGAGCTAAGGGATCTTGACCGAAGCACACGGAAGATGATTTGTATGCAACGCAGTTTGCATCCAAGATCTTCCGTGGAACGACTGTATTTGCCCCGAAATATGGGAGGTCGTGGCCTTTTAAGCCTGGAGTGTATGCATGACCGATTGGTCCTCGAAACAGCTTGCGACGTGATTAATCGAACGGAGGATCCCCTGATGATGCTAGTACATCAGCATGAAATTCAGGGGAAGGGGGCGTTTTTGTACAACGCGGCGGAACGAGCGGCGCGAAACCTCGGTCTGGTTTTCAACGTGGGACGTAGTGGTGCACAGGAGGCTGAATCAGTCATCAATCTGTGCCCAGTGCGTCTCAGGGCTAACATACGGAAGGAACAACTCCGTATGTTGGAGGGAAGGCATATCGACAAGCCGTTGCATGGACAATTCTTTCGAAATGTCCAACAACTTGGCTTGTCGGCAGAGATGACCTTCTCCTTCTTAAGATCAGCCGGCTTGAAATCCGAGACCGAGGGTTTTATCTTCGCGTGCCAGGATGGGGTCATCAATACCTTAGCGTACCGCCAGAACATCTTACACCAGGCGGTACAGAGTACGCTTTATAGATTGTGTAGATGTCATGCTGAGACACTAATGCATCTTTTGGCAGCATGTCCAATATATGCAGTTTCAGCATACATCGAACGTCACAATGCGGCTCTTCGAGTGCTGTATTACCATCTTCGCAGCACTTATGGTATTGATGCAACCCCAGTTTTGCCGTACGTCCCCACTGATATTGAATCCGTAGTCGGGAATGAGTCTTGCCGAATATACTGGAATTACTCATTCCCGACGAGCAGGCAAATATCAGCCAATAAGCCTGACATCGTCCTTGTTGACTTCGATGACAAATCCATCTTCGTCATCGAGTTTTCGGCACCAGCAGAAACAAATATAGTCAGCAAAGAGGACGAAAAACGGATGAAATATCAGGAACTCCTGTTCGAGATTCGCAGGCTGTATCGAGGATTCAAAATCAAGCTCGTCGTGCTGATAATTGGAGTGCTGGGAGGAATGAGACCAACTTTCCTCCAAAACATCAAAAGCATTCCGGCCTGTCGAGAACATGCAAATTCCATCGCAGGCCGAATGCAGAAAGCAGTGCTACTGGGATCTCTCCGTCTACTGAGGTCACACGAGATCCTGTAACCACTTACCCAATGGCAGAGGGAGTGGTTACAGTTGCAAACAAATGGCCCGGTGCAGTCTGCAGCGGAGGAGATGGATATCGGATCCACTTTTCTACTGCAGACTGCACACGTGGATTCTGGAGGGCCAAGGGAGGTTAGGGTTTTAGTCGGTAAACCTTGCCGTTAACATCAAAGGTGAGGGAGTCCGACACACGGGGGGTTACACAACATCTTCAACCCCCTATGGTGCCTAATGCATTTCCCCCCTCCGACAAAAAAAAGTCTTTATTGCATGTAATTATAAGTACATTTAGATAACCTTTTGTCTCTGGATAATGGGTCATTCAACGTTCGGAACTTCACGTACCTTAAGGAGGTTGGTATGGTACGTAACGAGTCAAGTGTATTATTGGCCTGATTTTGACTAGTTCAGTACCTCCAAGCAGTACCCTACAGCCTTCAAATAATGTCTACTAAACTATACGAAAATGAACTGTTGACAACGGTTTAATTAATTTCTCCTGCCTTGTGTATCCAATCGATCTAAATCCTTCTCTTGAATATTTATTATATATTTTTCTATTATCGACATTAATTTTGATACTGTCATTTGGATACTGAGGTATCCAAATGACTCAACATTTTCAGGGAATTCATTTTATATGCATATTAATGCTCAGTAATTTTTTTGTCCAAATCTGTTTGTTAATTCTTAACCATACCAACCTCCTTAAGAAGTTCACAAAACGTACTATACGTACAGCCGACGCCATCGACTCTTATGCACTCGATCCTATGTTGTCTTTGTTCTATACATAAATATATGTAGGTGAAAACAGAGACAACAGAGGATCGAACGCACAAGATTCGATGGCATTGAGTGTACATAAAAGTAATTTTCCTTTTGTAACAAAATGTAATTCAGTATTAATTGGCATGTTAATGTATACATGCATATTGTTAAGCAATATAAGTATCATATTTGTAGATATCACCAAATAATGACCACAGTATCGAGAGTGAAATTGATGGTTCGGGACAGTTAGAAGAAAGAGTACGTATTGCATCGATTTTTTCTGCAGCGGTTTATGTAGGATCTCGTCGAGAGAAGACGCCACAATTGAGATTAATTGTAATTTAATGGCTTCTTTTTGACGAAAAATATGGAAAATGGGAATATTTCATTAAAAGATGGTCGAGCAATAGGTAAGCTGTTGCTACTAATCTATTCATGGTTACATTCGATTTACAATTACGGTTTACAATACCCAAGAACCTATATACATTCTTTATGATATTCTGCATATACTTATAAGCGCAGTTTAGAGAACAATAATAGCTAGTACGCACATATACAGTGCAAATGCGCATATACTGCGCTGACGAACATGAAGCGCGTAACATTTTACAAATAATAATCTATACATAAGAAGATAAAGATATTTATCAAAGCGATTTGTGTATACCACGTGTTGTCGTATAACTATCACATTTCAGAATATTCAATAAGAAATAATACGTGGAAGTGTTACGAACGTCTCACAATGGACAGTTGTAGACAATAATTGTTGTTGGGATAGATCTGAAAATTACACTTTTCCAGCATAAGTGTTATTTAAATCTTCCAGAAATAATTAATTCCGAATACCGTTATTAGTGGTATTGTTCGAGGCGGACCAGTCCTACGATAATCATAATTAACTAGTTCTGTTTGATTGATGATGCCACACATGTGCACAGCTCGATTTTTTGTCAATGCTGAAAGTTAAGTAAAGTATAGTAATCGTGTTACTTAAAACAATACGAACAATTATGCACAATTTTACGTAATTTGTACTCTGATATTATTTTCATGAAAAAATTACTGTACATCTAGTTTCTCTTGTATTATACAATATTCTTACGATTATACACGACATTCTGCTTCATTGCTTCACCTATTTCAATTTTCGCTTCAACCCTTTGAAGCATACTGACGTTCCTGAGTGTGACGTTTTTTTCCCAATTGTATTCACAGTTTTCGAATAGTAGTTCACATGTTTTAACGCCAACATTTTTATAGCGTGTAGTCTATGGTATTCTGTACTACAATAAAGGCATAAAAAGTGTTCTTTGGTAAGTACACTTTTTTTATACATAAAAAATGTGTAAAAAATATTGATTATACAATAAATGTAACTTTGACTATGTTACGTGATAGAAAAATTTGAAAAAATCTGTATGAGGTATTTCGAATCGCTGATTACGAATCCGGGATAACAGGGTCAGTTTTTAAAAATTAAAAATGGCGGACGAAAAATTAATGTTAATTTTTTTGTACGCCATATTGCGCTTTTTAACAAATTTTAGCTGTTCTCCATGTAAGGAAAAATGTATGGTTCAAAGAGTTAGTACATTCGTAAATTCATTCAGATAAGTAATTTCCTCACATTATTTCCAAAGTAAGTATGTTAATAAATATCAATAAATGTTGTATTGTTAATGTCATTTAAATATTTTTTGTGTTTGTTATGACGCGGTAAAAACTCATTAACGCAATGGTACACTATATCATGAAAGTTTAAGACAGATGGTCTGGAAATCCTGGTAGTCTCATGTAATTTTGAATAATATATATTCCAGCAATATATTCCAAATTTTCATAAATAAAAAAATACGTATTTCTGCAAAAAATTTCGAACCAAAACTATCTCTCGCGATTTTTCTATAAATTTATCTTAATTCGTGGTAGAAAGTGCCGAAGTTTGTGGTATATCCGCCGTGACAGAAAAGGGGTTAACATGTCAACAAGTTTTCAACGTCCATAAACGCTGCTCCCTCCCCCTCCCCCTCCACCCCTCTTGGCCCTAAATATATATACTCTCTAAATTTGAATCAGCGGAATTTTCGCTGTTTCAATCAGCGTATCATTTCTCGCTGAAGAGACAGCGATTTCTGCTGCTAAATCAGCGATCATCGTCATCTCGCCTGACAAATCAGCGAAAACCTAATGTTTCTCGCAAGCGGTGAGAGCACGATTACTTCCGTATATAAGAGCAGTTTCATATGGAACATATGTATTACTACACATGCGATGACCGGCTGATGTGTTACCTACAGTCGATAATGTAGGGGAATGCGTTGTTATATGATTGCATGTCTTTTTTACTTACTTAGTGTTGTACTAGTGTATATAAATATACACACTTCCCTACTTTATCGACTGTCGCTAAATGAAACAGAGAAAATTTCCTTTTTTTCAGCGAGTATTGATTCACTGGTTTAAACAGCTAAATTCCGCTGATTCGATCAGCGGATGGGATTTCCGCTGATTGAATCAGCGAGTATTCGCTGATTCGCAGCGACATACTTTGGGCTGATCAAATCAGCGTATATACGCTGCGAATCAGCGGTTTTTCGCTGATTCGAATGTAGAGAGTACCGGTTGGACGTTGGTCAGCATCCCATGTTATCGAAGTAGCCAATGGGAAAGGTCTTTTGAAATTGCAAGTAAACCGGTTGACCAATCACGCGTTCATTGTGCCTTTATACTATTCCTTCATTCCGTGCGATATATAATCCTTGGTAGAAATAGAAAGGTACGGCAATCTGGGGATTACTGCAGACGTGCAACTAATCGAAGATTGACATGTCCTCAATGACCCAATGGTTGTGTTCCTTCACAAATCTTCACATTGTTGTACTTTTATATTTCTACTGTGTTATGTAGCATAATGAGTAAGTGATTGGTCAATCGGTTTAATTTCAATATGAACGGTCCTTTCTCACTGGCTACTTCGTTAACATGGGATGCCGTTAACGTAATGGGATGCGTAATCAGGATTTAGGAAAAGTTTATTATAATAAAGAGAAAGTCCTCAAATTTACGTTCAATGGCTACAGATACTGTATAAATGAAGTAGTTCAAAGTTATGGTCAAAAATGTCATGTCGAGCCATCTCATCCTCGGTGCTACTTTAACAATCTCGTTTGGACAAGATATATCGGTATATCGCGGTAGAAGTTTCATCCGAACACGTATTATACTTTATTGCACTACATTTCCTCGCAACAACCTGTATATGTGCGTACAAAGCAATATGTAACATATTTTTCAAATGTAACATATGGATTATTGTTATATGAAGTATAGATCAAAGAGCAGCGACTGTGAGTTATCAGTATTACGAGCTGATTGTCTCTATGATAGTGACAGCGCGTCAGTGTCGGAGGACATCAATGAAGAACATCCTGAAGATATGTTTCGAACTCCTCATGTATTCGACGTAATTGATACGCCTGTAGATAAAACTGCTGGAGAAGTTCTATTTATGATAATGCAATACTCCACTAAATTTAGTTTAAGCGTTACGGCAACATCGGAAATGCTGAAACTCGTTAATAATATATTTTCGCATCCAGTATTACCCGAATCACGTTATATGTTAGACATGATTTTTAATCCGAAATGTAACAAAGAATTTCATTGCATTTGCCCAAATTGTAAAATTTACTTAGGGATGAAAGAAAATTTTGATTCGTCAATTTCCTGTCCCAAGTGCTTCACACAGGTTGACTTATCAAATCCATCGAGTGAACATTTTTTGGTGGTTATGGATCCTTCTGACAAAATTAGTAAACTATTGTCCGCAAATGAAACATATTACGATCATGTGATGAAATATAGACGCCCTAATGAAGATCACTTGGAAGACATTTATGATGGAAGATGCTACCGGTCCTTCATTCAGAAATTACCAGACCATGAAAAATCCAGTTATGTCTCTTGCATCATGAATACTGATGGAATTCCACGGTTCGAATCTTCACAAGAATCAATATGGCCCATCTATTTGATGGTGAATGAAATTCCTGCACAGAAGAGAATCGACAACGTAATACCGTGTGCTGTATGGTTCGGAAGGCATAAACCAGAAATGAATGTTTTTTTGAAACCATTCGTTAATTTAATGAATCAACTCTCCACTGACGGAATCGAATGTACAATAAAAAATGAACGGCGCGTAATCAAAGTACACGTGCTTGCAGCATGCGTCGATACCATAGCACGGGCTCCAATGCAGGGTATCATGCAATTTAACGGATTTTACGGCTGCAATTGGTGTTTACATCCAGGAAAGTCGTATGAACGAAGCATGCGGTATCCTGTATTGGAGTATACTCCAGAAGAAAGAGAAATGGAAAGCACAATCAAGTACATGAACGAAGCACAAAGGAACCCAAAAAGAGGACCAATAAAAGGAGTCAAACAAGTGGTAGCTCTTACAGAAATGAATAATTTCGATGTTATTGAAGGGTTTGTGCCGGATTATATGCACTGCGTCCTGGCTGGTGTTGGCAAGCAAATAACTGAAGAAATAATTAAAAAATTGTCTTCCCAGCAAGTGGCTATAATGAATGTCGAGTTATCTCGAATAAAGGCACCGCATCAAGTAGTCCGCTTGAGTCGAAGTTTTGTTGACCGAAGACATTGGAAATGTAGGGAATGGGAGAACTACATTTTGTACTACAGCATCCCGATTTTGAAGTTAGTAGCCGAAAATGACATAATAGGACATTGGTGCTTGCTAGTCGATAGCCTTCACATTTTATTAGGAAGCAACATAACGCATACGAAATTAGATGAAGCAGATGAGATGCTGCACCATTTTGTCGCAGGGGTTGAGGGTATTTACTCGATGAATGCAATGACGTACAATGTTCACCAACTTCTCCATCTTTCCGCAAGTGTTCTCAATTGGGGTCCACTTTGGGCGCACTCAACTTTTGGTTTTGAGTCAGCAAATCACGACCTGTTGAAAGCAGTAAAATGCGCAAAAGGTGTACCGCTGCAAATCGTACGCTACATAAATATTAGATCCAACGTCAACTTATTGGAGAAATTATTAAGTGAAAGTATGTCATTCATTGTCAAAAGGTACTGCACAACTTTGAATAAGAAGGCAGCCCTAAGAACGACACGTTTAAGCAGCATCGCGTACTTTGGGGACGGAGTTAATGTAAGTGACAGTATGGTAGACAAATTTGGCTTTTCAAAGGAAACAAGTAAAAGTTACCTGCGTATGGTGAAAGACAGTTGCCTATACGTATCGTCCACTAAGTGTAATAAACGTTCGAACAACAGCGTAGCCGAATTATACGACGGTAGAATTATAAATATAATTTGTTTTATAGTAGACACTGAACTGGATATTGAAGTAACTGCATGTAATGTGGTAAAAAGGAGGTCCTCCAACAACACTCAGTTTGTGAAAAGATTCGACGAGATTGAAGGTGATACGGTTTGTGTGTCAACGAACGAAATAAAACGTATTTGCGTACTTGTATGTGTTGAAGAAACGATGTATGTGACCCCAGTGCCAAATCTACTTTATTATTAATCGTTTTTATAGTGGATTAAGGGGGTTTTTAAGTAGATCTTCAAGTTAAACGATTAACTTTATAGTTACATTGTATACGAATTCAATTATATTAATAAAGTATATTATGAATTTCCAGTTTATTTGCTAAAGAAAGTAGTTATTCCTGATTTTCTCAAGGTTGATTTTCTCGACGTCTTGGATTTCCCTTCTTTGATTTTAATCATCAATTTTCCATACATTTTTCTATTAAATCCGTTATAATTAATTTTATTTACTTTTTAGCGGGTTCTTTGTGGTGTCCACTCCAAATATGGGCATGACTAGTAATTTTGCGATTATTCCCGATGAATATCCACATGCACGAAATGAATTGTAAATTTTGAAATTAATAATTACAATTCACACGTGACAAATAATATTGATAATACAATTCACAATCAATAATGACTTGTGAATTTGAAAAAGATTAATCACTCGTAAAAATGAATTATGAATTATTTATAAATAAAATCACATTCAAAAGTGGATTATGAATTTCAGTAACAACAGTCACGAGCAAAGAAATACTTCAGAATTTCGGTAAGAATAGTCATTTTTGGAAATGAATTATGAATGTAAAAAAAAAAAATAAGTCACGAGCAAAGAATGATTTGAGAATTTCAGTAACAATAGTCAAGATCGAACATGAATTATGAATTGTACAAAAATAAGTCGCGCGCAATGAATGAATTATGAATTCAAAATGAATATTCGGCCAAATTTAAAAAAGCACGGTGGACCAAAAGGAATAAAAACTGAATTTCACTTCTTCAACCGAATGTAATGATTTTTGTCATTTTTTTATACTTTTGTATCCCCTGCGGCCCACCGTCCGTTTTGAATTTGGCAGAATATTCATTTTAAATAGGGTTCACCTGAAAAAATTTAAATATTGTGAAAATTGTTTATAATAATATTTATCGGTATTAAAACCAATATACATTATTATTATGTCGTTATTTGTGTTTATTTATTTGCCCTCACTAATTCGTCAGTTTATTACCACGAATAGGGGTAGTTTTCTGACTAGGGATGACGATTCGTTAACACCAAATTTTACTGTGTAAATACCCAACCAGGGGATAATGATGATATATAAAAACATATAAAATTTTATGGATCTTACATTGCATCCCTGAGGAAGTGGTCAGTTTATTACCACACATAGGGGTAGTTTTCTGACGATAGGGATGACGATTCATTGACACCAAATTTTACTGTGTAAATACCCAACCAGGGGATAATGATGATATATAAAACATAAAATTTTATGGATCTTACATTGCATCCCTGAAGAAATGGTCAGTTTATTACCACGAATAGGGGTAGTTTTCTGACGATAGGGATGACGATTCATTGACACCAAATTTTACTGTGTAAATACCCAACCAGAGGATAATGATGATATATAAAACATTTAAAATTTCATGGATCTTACATTGCATCCCTGAGGAAGTGGTTAGTTTATTACCACGAATAGGGGTAGTTTTCTGACGATAGGGATGACGATTCATTGACACCAAATTTTACTGTGTAAATACCCAACGAGGGGATAATGATGATATATAAAACATATAAAATTTTATGGATCTTACATTGCATCCCTGACGAAATGGTCAGTTTATTACCACGAATAGGGGTAGTTTTCCGACGATAGGGATGAAGATTCGTTAACACCAAATTTTACTGTGTCAATACTCAACCAGGGGGTAATGGCAAAATGTTAAATATTTGAAATGTTCTCAATAATGTATTGCATCCCTCACGAATTCGTCAGTTTATTACCACGAATAGGGATAGTTTTCTGACTAGGGATGACGATTCGTTAACACCAAATGTTACTGTTTAAATATCGAAACAGCGGTAATGACGAAATGGAAAATATTTAAAATTGTATCGATATTTTATTGCATCCCTCACGAAGTCGTCAGTTTATTACCACGAATAGGGGTAGTTTTCTGCCTAGGGATGACGATTCGTTAACACCAAATTTTACTATGTAGATACCCAACCAGGGGATAATGATAATATATAAAACATTTAAAATTTTATGGATCTTACATTGCATCCCTGAGGAAGTGGTCAGTTTATTACCACATATAGGGGTAGTTTTCTGACGATAGGTTTGCAATTTAGTCCGGTCAATTTAGACCAAAAAATGAGAGTGAAGTTACATAAAGTCCCAACAAGCTGAATTTTTGTAAAGTTATTCAAAACATAATTATAAACAATGTCTGGAAGTTCCCCATCATTTCCCTGTAAGGAAAAAATTTAATTCAAGGTCAAAGGTCAAAAAAATGAGTTTTTTGCGATTTTCAGCAAAACTGTAAGGTTTATCATAAAAGTACCTCAGACAAAAATTGTAGATCATAAAATTATCTATAAAAAATGTATGAATACTTTTTTTCTTACGAGCCACCGATTCTGAGATATAACGATTCTTTTTTAATTTTTATGTTTCCTAAAATACTCGAGTTTGTTACGAAACTGTATTTATTATACTATAAAATATTATTGTTAAACGTTAACATTTACATTAGTGTTAATAATATAAATTTGCTTTGAAACTCGGTGTCGACAACATTTTTAGGCACGCCCACAGACATTATTTATGTTTACTTTATCACTTGCTTCTTAAAACATGCAGCGCACCCTATTTCCTTGTACCTGCTAATGGCGCCTTCTAATTGGTCACTACTTGCGCAACACATTTTAATCTAATCACAGAATGGGTACTGGTAGGGATGGGGGTAAAAGAATGTACCTTACCTGCATATGGTTTGGCAGTTTAAGAATTAGTTTGCTTGCAGCATCCCAACCAACAAGTCTAGTTTCGGTTTCACGTTAATATTTCCAAGTGAGGTAAGAGAAGATAAGAGTCAAAGAAGAGAATGAACAGCGTTGAAAGGAAGAACTTGAATATGCAGGTAATTTTTAACTGATTATTATATATTATTTGAAAACCAAGATTTTCTATTACTTTTTATGTTGTACAGATGTTCAAAAATGAGATTGTATAATAATTGATTAATTTTTAGAAACAACAGCAGCACGCTTATACGAGACTGGCACCATATCCAAACCCTGCTGCACACATAACACGGAAAAGGATGTATCCGCAGATATCGAACGGGGCTCCTGCTCTGAACGGAGGAATGCGGTACGCGGGATACGCTAGCATGCCGGAGACGCATTACCAGACGAACTATACCTGTATAGAGCCGAATTTTCAATATCAATTGCAGGCTCAACCCACGGTACAACCGATGATGCAGCCCATGCACCATAACCCTGGCAATATGTTCCCAGTCGCTTCCACTCGGTACGTAACGAATCCGATGGCTCGTACGGCATCTCAATTCCATCAATATGGGAATACCCCGGTCGTGCAGAACGACAACGGGGTCTTTCCTACCAATTACCAGTACGTGATGGCAGATGGGGATTCGAATCCGATCTCGTACGTAAACCTCCAGCCAAGTACGGTTTACGTACAAAAGCCAAACATGATTGTGAAAAACCACCAATACCTGCAGGACATGTCGATCGTGAGACCGGCGATTGGCACCAGGATGAGTTACCAACACAGTCCAATTCCAGGACATATAAGGCCACCGTTCACGCCAGCATAGAGCATCATCCCGCCCGAAGAAAAATTCATCAACGAGGACTTCAAAACAGTCACGTGTCCCAAATTTGGAGGGGATATTGGCCTAGTCACGAACTCTGATGCCGCTGGACAGGAAATATTAGACGAATATGATCTGAGCAATCTGTGTGCGACGTTACATTTTTCAACTCCACTCTGAATGCATGTTGAAAGTACCGATAGCTGAGTGCACACGCATACGCATACGCACACGCACAGGCACACACAAACACTCGTGTGGTGTTTTTGGATCACCCACCGAGCGCCTCCCCTGGTGGCGGATAGGGGAATGCTCGCCAAATATGGTGGGTACCGGGGAAATAAAATACCCGGGCGGACCAAAACCAGTAACTGTTAAATGGGTTTGATTGTCTTGCATAAGTGCTTGGTTAGAGGTTAGGATAATACAATAAGGAAAGTATAGGTTGCATTGCTCCCCAGCAGGCAAGCACAACCACAATGGCGTTCACCGGTAAAATTTTTTGTTTTGTTTTTTTTTTGTTTTAAATAATAATTTAGGTCATAAATAACACAAATAAAATCTAAAAAAAAATGAATTCATTAATTTGGACATTTTATTTGCCAATTAAACTCTCCTCCGTTTGAATCGCACTTTTACCGCGCCAGTTTCGTGTGACGTCACTATGCAGGTTCGGCTGTCGACCAATCCCGTTCGCATATTCTACTGTGCATTTATGGTCATGTTTAACCTCAAAAGTTGCTCCGAAATTTTTAAAATAAAACAAGCAAAACTTATATTTTGGAAAAAAAGGATATAAGACTTGCTCACAATGTCCGTACATATTATTATGCCGTTATTTGCGTTTGTTTATTTGCAAAAATAGTTTAAAAATCTGTGTATGCATATGTTGTCTGCTATAAGGCACCTTATTGGATGAATCGTCGTGATGTTATTGTTTGCCGTCCCGCGTATATTGAACCTACATGAAACCGTTTTATTTTTTCAAACTAAACTGGTCAGAAAGTTTGTTTCGAAAGCACGGAAAAAATGTGTGACACGGGTTTTGTGAAAGCACAGTCCGATAATCTTCCGTAAGTGTCGACTAACATGATCACGGAATATTTTTTAAATAATGAGTGTTTTAACTTACCCCAAGCTAGTGGAACTAAAATGAAAAGGTAGGGTATATATATCGAGGAATATAATAATAGTTATTTAATTATATTATTTATTATTTAGATATTTAATAATATGAAAACGTTCATATATTTATAAAACTAAACTATAAATTTATAAGCTCAAATAAATAAGTAATATTTATTGCAGATCTGAAAGAGTTGGTTATGGTGATTCAGCTGTTGGATACGTTCAAGTAAAAAGAAATGGAAATATTTGTATCGTTCAAGGAAGGATTTGCCCTGAGCACAGAGTCAATAGTAAGGCTTACACTGTACAGTTGACTGTTGACGAAAGTACAGATGATGTCCAGAAAGTACAATGTCAGGATTGTGCTGCTTCGGCAGGTAAATATTTGCAAAAAAAGTTATTCCAATGAACTTTTTGTATTTATTAAATTAATAATATTTTAGGTGGTTGCAAGCATGCCATTGCCTTCTTAATATGGGTACACCGTAGAAGCGAAGAGCCAGAGCCAACAGCCTGCATGTTACTGGAGAAAACCTCGATTGGCTCAAGTTTCATCAAATGTTCGTTGTTTAAAAGCAAAAGACATGGTAAAAACAAAATGTCTCCAGGTTGATCAAAATCCAAGCAACTCTGAAGACTTTTATCAATCTTTGCTGCAAGAATTTGAACATCGACAATATGACTGTCAACTGTCAAGACATTGCATAAATTTAAAAAAGAAAAATACACTATCGATGTACCAAATGATGCTGTCATTTTGTGCATCTGATGTATATACACCGGATGCAAATAGTTTTCTAATCTTTGCTTCCAGTATCATGTCAACAGAACTGTGTATCCAGGTAGCTAAAGACACTGTGGACCAAAGTCAATGTAAACTTTGGAAGGAATTGAGGTACGGTAGAGCCACTGCTTCTCGACTTCATGAAATGGCACATTGTAAAGTTTCCAATGGTACTTTAGTAAATACGATCCTGGGAAACACAAAAATTATAGATACTCAGGCAATGCGAAGAGGACGAAATTTAGAAAACAAAGTTTTGAAAGTGTTACAAGAAAAATATAAATTTAATCTGAACCAGTGCGGTTTATTATTAAAGCCTGAGATTCCTGCCATTGGTGCTTCTCCGGATGCTGTAGGAGAAGATTTTGTTGTGGAAATAAAATGTCCAGCATCATGCAAGGCAGAAAAGAACTATCTAACATTTGAGAAAAAATTAAAACCAAAATGTTATTCTCAAATTCAATTACAAATGTCTTTGAGAAATGTTCAAAAGGGATTATTTTGTATGGCTAAAAGTGACTTTGAAAAAACGCAAGAAATCGAAATAATATGGGTGGAATACAACAAAGATTATGTTGAAAAGGAAATCGATAAAGCGATGTCTTTTTGGAAAAAAAAATCTTTCCTGCAATTTTGAAAACCGCTAGTGGTTAGCTTTTCACTTCTACGTATTATGTTTTGTATATGTAATTGTAAATAATAAAAGCTTTTTACCACTTCATGTATCAAAAATTTATTAACAAATGTTTAATAAAAACTAAACTAAACTTAAGTACTTATTAATTCATTACTGTTTAATAATTGGTTCTTGCAGATTGGTGAGAGCTGCAGCAATTATTACTACGTCATCTATAATATTTAACGTGCGATGATGAATGACGGAGTGAGGTTTCAACAAATTAAATTCCCTTAGTCTTCGTATCACTCGTTCAATGTGGATACGAAGACTTGCTATCCTCTTTGTCTCCAGAACATCATCCTTGGAAAGTTTTTGTCCACTAGGAACACTAGGTGGTTCTTATTAATATACACTGCTTTGATTGTAGCATATGATCTATATGTTTAAAACCGCGATCAGCCATAACTGCACACCCAAGTGGAAGTTTGTCAAATATTTGCTTTCTTCCACTATAGCAGCATCCGTAATTCTTCCACCATACCCTTCTGAGACAAAGTTTATTAATCCGTCAGGTGTTGCAGATATCAAGTACTTCAATGTATTGCACTTTTTGTACTCCGACCAGGTGACACTTTGGTGTACAGAGTCGGTTGGTTGCTCAATTTCAATTTCAAAGCAATCAATAATAGATTGCACATTGTAATATTTTCCACGAAACTCCAATGGCAAATGTGTTTTTATTGAACTCTTGATGGCCATATTATTAGTGATTTAAAATATGAGGCTAAAACTGGTACTGTCTTTCGATAAATATCACTGGCACTTGAACTGCTTAACGCAAAACTGTCACCCAACTGAGAAAACGTATCGTTTAATTTAATTTTGCACAATGTTAAACAGATGTCACGAGCACTGATATTTGTCTTTTGAGTCAAAAAGTCTATTACAAAAAAACTGTTGTTGGGAACACCAATATACATTTTTGATTTCTTCTTTATTAAATTTAAATATTGGTGCACTGTTTCATTTGTAAGACATTGTTTAATTTTTTTTTCTTCACTAGTGTCGTCGGATGGTAGAAAATCACCGCTGATATTCAATGTATCGTCGAGCGGTGCTGTTAAAGTTGTGACAGCTGACTCGGATGTACTTGTGTAAGCTTGCACTTTTTTTAAAATTTGACACGTACAAGACACATCTATCATTACAGATCTGCATTCGCAACTTTTGTTGCGGGTTTTACATTTTTCTGTTTGTACACATTTATCTTCTGACACAACTAACACTGACACCTCCATTGGTTCACTTTCCTCAAAGGCAATGGATTCTTGAACACTGACAAACTCATGTATCGATCCATGAGCTACATCACCGGAGTTCCCTTGTGCGCTCTCTTGAAGTAAGCTATTGTTAACTTCACATGAAGGTAAGTTTTTAAACTTTGGCAGCGCTCCTTTTCTCAATCTCACATTGGCAGTTGGATCGTGTGAAACCCGGACATAATTTTCCAAATCTTCTTGTAACTGTTATATGAAAAATTGTTTGTATCAATTTTTATTATTATATATTATTCACATTCCTGATAATCTTTCGAAAGAATAGGTACTTTTCAACTATTATTATAAAGTTAATTCCATCATACATTACAAGATATATCACATAATAATTTTCTACATGCATAATAAAATCAATTATATAAAGTGCTACATACATTAAAATGATCTTCACAGCAGTATAGTGAAGTGTATTTCGATACTTTATCTTGGCCTTTTCCTCGGATGAGTTCAACCCATTTTTCTCTCAAATCACCCTTCGGCATTGGCACAAAAATTTTATGAGGAGTACTGTGTGTTGTATTTTTGCATTCCTTGAAATAGCAACTCTTATAACTCTTTTTTCCATAGTGCAAGTTTTCTCGTTCCATTTTATAAATTTCGGAGCAACTTTTAACGATTAACGAGCAACGGTTAAACATAACATTTTCCGTGCTTTCGAACCAAACTTTCTGACCAGTTTAGTTTGAAAAAATAAAACGGTTTCATGTAGGTTCAATATACGCGGGACGGCAAACAATAACATCACGACGATTCATCCAATAAGGTACCTTATAGCAGACAACATATGCATACACAGATTTTTAAACTATTTTTGCAAATAAACGAACGCAAATAACGGCATAATAATATGTACGGACATTGTGAGCAAGTCTTATATCCTTTTTTTTCAAAATATAAGTTTTACTTGTTTTATTTTAAAAATTTCGGAGCAACTTTTGAGGTTAAACATGACCATAAATGCACAGTAGAATATGCGAACGGGACGGTCGACAGCCGAACCTGCATAGTGACGTCACACGAAACTGGCGCGGTAAAAGTGCGATTCAAACGGAGGAGAGTTCAATTGGCAAATAAAATGTCCAAATTAATGAATTCATTTTTTTTTTAGATTTTATTTGTGTTATTTATGACCTAAATTATTATTTAAAACAAAAAAAAAACAAAAAAAAAATTTTACCGGTGAACCCCATTCACGCACTGCTTTTCGAACTGCAGAAAATAACCAATTATAAATTCGCAAGTTCTAAAAGCAATACGTTACCAAATCGCGATTAACCAATCAGCGAACTGAATCAAAAAGTAGAAGAGCATACAAAAAAAGATAAACGCTCTGTTAGTAGAAAGTTTAAATCTATTTCTACTTCGATACAAATTTTATATTCTTTATTAGTGATTTAATAGAGCTCTGAAATAGTTGTCTTGAAAATTTCTTGAATTGCAATTTTAATAATTATACTGTCATCAATAAATTATAAAATACTATTTAGGGAACGATAGTGTATTTTAGCTTTGAGTGTCTTGTATACGGAAAAAAATTTCGCAACTCGCGGCTTGGAACCAGCGTCACAGGGCTCGCGTTACAGTAGTACAATAGGCGACATTTCGAAAATACGAAGTCAGCCGCATGATGGCGTTCTGCACGCTGCATCTCGAAATTCCTATCGCAGTGGATCCAGTGGATAGAAGTGTTGTAATACAGCGCTAATCCGATTGGTTCATCGTTCACTGCTTCGGAAATCCGAGCACTCACGAACGATCCCGATGGAGACGGCGTGTCTTGACGTTCCTAGCAAAACGTAGGGAAAATCGAGACGGCGACCATATATATATATATATATATATATATATGTATGTATGCATGTATGTATGTATGTATACTCAGTCCCCCGGTCACCCGGTTCGCGGCCCTATTTCGTTAAAACGGCAAAAGATTATGTGATGAGTGCTAAAATCTAAAATAAAAGTAAGTTAAAATAAACAAAAAAATGCGAAATATAATGTGTTTCAAAAAAACCTGTGTCAATTTTTATTTCCATACTTTGGCTGCAGTTAACCCAATTTGAGGTTAGCTGTCAAACTGACTGCATACATACTTCCCTACCTCTAAATTTCCTGTGGATAAATTATAATGGTTTAAAATGCAGTTTCACTTATAATTGTAAAGAAGAAAAAATATAATATTAATTAATATGAAACCTATGTACACAAATCTAAAATGGGTGTACTTCATTCGTCTCAGAAAATCATTAGGTAAAGGCCTTTTACATTCAATATTAGCTATATTTAATTTTACATTTCTATACTTGCATATGATCTTACAAGAAATATACCTAATATAAATTAAATATCAAGGTATTGATTAGATAAAGATATCTGATTGCACACTTATAACAATATATTGCTATAAAGGTCGAACCGACAGTTTTTTAATCATGTAATCTACCAGCGCTTTGAAATGTCTTAATAACGTATAATGGAATCAAATTAAGTAAGAAATATACATATTACTTGTAGGATAATATATATATATATATATATAAAATAAAAAAACATATAATGTAATAGTACTGAAGGTAAGGCGTATCTTCCTACAAGTTTGACCAAGACGAATGGAGTTCACTCTTGTAGGACTGTACACGTGTATTTGATATGTTCCTTATAATCGCTTTTTATTTAATTTAATTAATTATCTTCTGTAAATAGTAAACGCTTGTTAGAGGATGCATTCTTATAAAACTGTAGTTTCGACTGTTATGGCAATGTAGATTATCATAAGCGTATAATGTTTTAAACATATTTCCAATATTAAGTACGAATGTAAGAAATATGTTTAGAAAAAAAAACAATTGAATACATCCAATAAATGAAAGTTTTAGAAATCTTGGCCACCAGAAGCCTTAAATCTAAAATGAAAGTTTTCATTTAGCAAAACAAAATTAATCGGTATGTAAGAAATATTATTTAAAGAAATTTAACTTTTTAATTTAACTTTTAATAATAAATATTATTTAATTTATTATTAAAAGAAATTTTTAGTCATCTTAGCCACTGGAACCTATACATCTAATATGAAAGTTTTCATTTAGCGAAACAACAACATTTAGCAGTATACGTAAAGTATGATATTAAATTTTCCTAAACCTATTTCTTATAACCTTATATATACTGTTGTTTTATATTTTACATATTAACAAAGAATGAAATAAGATTTACAATGGTAAGAAATAAGAATAAAAGAAATTTTTAGTCATCTTAGCCACCGGAAGCCTTAAATCTAAAATGAAAGGTTTCAT